>CM042148.1:17555237-17665137 GCA_023376005.1 Doryteuthis pealeii
GATGAAGAAGATGAAGAAGAAGAAGTTGATTTGGCCCCAAATCAAGAGATTAGCAAGAACATTTTTTTTCTTTCTTTTCGAACTGTGTGAAGAAGGATATAAGAAACGTATCATTTGTTTTGGAAAGGAGAGATGTCAGGGCGAAGGTAGCAGGAAGAAAACTAGATCACAGTAAACTGAGCCATGTGGAGGAGAGGAAGAAGGAAGGAAAGTGACCCACCTTCCTCTTGAAATTTAGTGAGACACCCTAATATTAACTGCGTCTACCCGGTGACCTTTGACTTTTCTTTTTTGTTGATTAGTAATCAACCAACAAAACAGCCAATCGGCTTTTTTGCTCGATTTAAATTGCTGTAAAATGTCCGTGTTTACCACTCAGCACATGTGTGGATTCGAATATTCGAGAAAGACTATGAACTTTAGAAGTGCAAAATCTCTGTGTATCTCAGTCACATATTCACCAAGAATAATATGCATTCCATTTGCATTTATAGCGTGCGTGTCGTAGAAAGAGAGAAAATTGAACCAAATCAAAACGTCATTAAAACAGATATGACTATGAAATTTATCATAACAAGTATAAAATTGCGTTGAATTGTCAAAGTCGTCGGGGTGGCCTAAAGTCGGTATCAGCCTATCAGCCTATCAGCGAGGGAGTCTAGCCCCTTTTCACTAGCGTGTATAGAAAGAGAGAAAATTGAACCAAATCCAAACGTCATTTTATTTATCATAACAAGTATAAAACGTCATTTTATTTATCATAACAAGTATAAAACCTAAAGTCGGTATCAGCCTATCAGCGAGGGAGTCTACCGCCTTTCACTAGCGTGAGAAAATTGAACCAAATCAAACGTCATTAAAAAACGTCATCTTATTTATCATAACAAGTATAAAATTGCGTTGTCGTCGGGGTGACCTAAAGTCGGTATCAGCCTATCAGCGAGGGAGCCTACCCCCTTTTCACTAGCGTGTATAGAAAGAGAGAAAATTGAACCAAATCAAAGCGTCATTTTATCTATCATAACAAGTATAAAATTGCGTTGTCGTCGGGGTGACCTAAAGTCGGTATCAGCCTATCAGCGAGGGAGCCTACCCCCTTTTCACTAGCGTGTATAGAAAGAGAGAAAATTGAACCAAATCAAAGCGTCATTTTATCTATCATAACAAGTATAAAATTGCGTTGTCGTCGGGGTGACCTAAAGTCGGTATCAGCCTATCAGCGAGGGAGCCTACCCCCTTTTCACTAGCGTGTATAGAAAGAGAGAAAATTGAACCAAATCAAAGCGTCATTTTATCTATCATAACAAGTATAAAATTGCATTGTAGTCGGGGTGACCTAAAGTCGGTATCAGCCTATCAGCGAGGGAGCCTACCCCTTTTCACTAGCGTGTATAGAAAGAGAGAAAATTGAACCAAATCAAAGCGTCATTTTATCTATCATAACAAGTATAAAATTGCGTTGTCGTCGGGGTGACCTAAAGTCGGTATCAGCCTATCAGCGAGGGAGTCTACCCCTTTTCACTAGCGTGTCATAGAAACGACAAGAAAATTGAACCAAATCAAAACGTCATTAAAACAGATATGACTACGAAATTTATCATAACAAGTATAAAATTGCGTTGTATTGTCAAGGTCGTCGGGGTGGCCTAAAGTCGTCGGGGTGCCTAAAGTCGGTATCAGCCTATAAGCGAGGGAGTCTACCCCCTTTCCACTAGCATCTCATAGAAAGAGAGAAAATTGAACCAAATCAAAACGTCATTAAAACAGATATGACAATAAAATTTATCATAACAAGTATAAAATTGCGTTATATTATCAAAGTTGTCGGGGTGGCCTAAAGTCGGTATCAGCCTATCAGCGAGGGAGTCTATCCCCTTTTCACTAGCGTATCATAGAAAGAGAGAAAAATTGAACCAAATCAAAACGTCATTAAAACATATATGACTATGAAATTTATCATAACAAGTTTAAAATTGCGTTGTATTGTCAAAGTCGTCGGGGTGGCCTAAAGTCGGTATCAGCCTGACAGCAAGCGAGTCTATCCCCTTTTCCCTAGCGCTAGAACAAGGAGATTGTTTTTAGCGTCTGGGACGGGGCGTCACACCTACCATCAGCTCCTTACTTTACCGCACAGCCCCCTGTGCTACTCATACTCTGAGTTATCGAGGGCCTGATATCGAACCAGGGACCTTAAGGTTCCCAGCCGAACACTCTACCGACTGAGCTAAACCGGCCCTTGATATTAATATCAATAACACCGCGTTGTATTGCAAAAATGATTAATTGTATTAAAAACTTATATCTTATAAGGAAGCGCGTGGTGTAATGATTAAAGTCATGGGAAATGGACTCGTCGTCCCGAGTTCAATTCCTGGATGTGGTCATTGCATTTCACTTAGCGCTAATACCCTTGGGAAACGTATGAATCCTACTCTCCCTCTAGCTATGGATAAATAGTAAAGCAGACTGGGCTCTTTAACCTTGGTTAGGCAATCGGTCTAGGAGAAGGAAAACTCTGAATTCAAACCTGTTTGTGCAGAGAGATTGGTATGTAATGATTGACACCAACAATAACACTTTTACAACATATCCATATAAAAAGCCCGTAACCGTTAACTCAACAAGTTTAAATTTTAATAGTGAATGCCCCGAAAGATATAAAATAGCTATAATAAAAAACTTAATATATCGCGTAAAACGTATTTCCTCCTCAAAGCCGATATTCTACGCCGAACTCAAAAACATAAAACAGACACTAGTTAATAACGGATTTTCCTAATCACGTCATTGACCAACAAATTAAACAGATCATCCAAAAAATAGACGCTAGCCAAAAAGAAACATATACCAAAGCAAATACTTCTTCAAATAACATCTACTATCGCAACCAGATGTACAGGAATTACAAACTCGATGAAATAGCACTAAAACAAATAATTCGTAATAACGTTACTGCAACCACTCCTGATAATAAGGTAAAATTTTATTATTTATTATAAAAAAATACAAAACTACCAACCTCGTCATTCGTAACAATTTTTCTCCCCCCACAGGTCGGCTTAATGAGACCAATTAGTATATAGATTTAAGTGTCCCCTAGGAGATTGTAGTCTCCCTGAAAATGATAATACATACATTGGACTTACCTCAACCACATTATCAAGGCGTCTGACCCTCCATTTAACAGACAATAGCTCTATTTCACAACACCTAAAATTACATTCATGCCCCCGCTCTAATTACCGAAAAGTTCTAACCGAAAATACACACATTTTGCACAAAGAAAAAAAAAATTCCAAATACTAGAAGCTTTATACATAAAACAATACAAACCATCCTTAAACAAAATTAATTTCCAATACAGTACACACATTCTAAATGCCTATAACACCTTTCTCACCAATTCTTCTCCTTCCAGCCTCCCACATTAATATATATATAATATATATATATATATATATATATATTATATATACATGCATCAAATATGTCTGTGTATTTAACAATAACGATTTCCCCTCTGGTACGATTATCTCCTCTCTATTAAAAAATCCAAGCGAAAAGTTGTGGATTTATCACATTTGGTTATCTATTCTATCATCAATATCGTTATCTTTTTAGTTAAGACACTGATGAGTGTGTACAGTACCTAGATGGGTGACCACGTAGTAATAACAGGTATTTTAAGCAATCTGATTTCTATGTGCCAGACTAATCAAAGCTTATTAAAAACACTAACTGAAGTTAAGACAGTGATGAGTCTGTACAGTACCTAGATGGGTGACCATGTAGTAACAGCAGGTACTGTAAGCAACCTGATTTATGTGTGCCAGACTAATCAAAGCTTATCAAATACACTAACTGAAGTTAAGACAGTGATGAGTCTGTATATACCTAGATGGGTGACCACGTATAACAGCAGGTACAGAGTTATGGGTGCCAGACTTTTTTTGTGATTTGAAATATTACACATATTAAATTGATATTTAAGTTAATTTAATTATTATTAGAAATGTTTTTGTTTTTATTTTGAACTTTAAGGGGCTCTCTTCTCGTTAGTTAAACTACTTAGAGAGCTCCACCTAATAAATGTAATATACTAATTTTCATGAATGTAATTACACTACCTTTTTCGTGAATGTAATATACACATTTTTCATGAATGTAATACTAATTTTAATGGATGTAATATACTAATATTCATGAATTTGGTTGTAATTCTATCTATCTGTAAATAATTATTCTTATTTCTATTTCTATCCAAATGAATTACAAAACATGAAGGAGGCCGTGAGATAGATAGGCTGAAACGTTTGTATGTGTATTTCAAAATAAAGATGAGGACAATGGTCTAGACTAATCAAATCTTAGTAATAAACTATTTCAAGAGTTTCTCTGAATTATTTCAGTTATTTAGTGGTTGAAACGTCTAATGTCAACAGTGTTTGTAGTATTTACCCAATCCGTTCGCCACAGATAGGATATCTCCAAAGTCTCAAGTATGGTCATCCAGCGAGGATTGAACTTGTTATTCATAATAATGGATCTGTGAGACTAGCTTGCTAACCATTACACCACGATGGAACGCTTTCGTATGGCTTGTAATATGTTGTAATGTAATCGCTTTTTGCCCAAAATTTCAAATGTAGGATATATCCAAAGGCTGTGGTTGTATTCAGTACTGCTGTATGGCTGCACCACTTGGACCCTAACGAGGCGCCTTGGGAATAAGCTAGATGGAGCTGCACAAGAATGCTGCGTGCAGTCTTGAACAAGTCGTGGAAGCAGCACCCCACAAGGAAAGCAGCCGTACTGCCACCTGCCACCTATCTCACAAACTATCCGAGTGAGACGGACAAGACATGCTGGATACTGCTGGAGGAGCAAGGACGAAGCTCATAAGCGATGTTCTTGTAGAAGCCCTCACATGGACATGATAATGAGGGCCGCCCACCAAGGACCTACATTGACCAACTCTGCGAGGATACTGGATGCTACGTAGAGGACCTCCCCGGGACAATGAATGATAGAGAAGCTTGGCGAGAGATTGTCATGGATATCCGTGCAAATGATGATGATGATGATGATGATGATGATGATGATGATATATCGCAGGAAAAAAGATGCGAAAGGCTTTATTATGGAATTTCTCTACACTCAAAAGGCGGACAATATGACGTTTAGGCACCCCTTTTTGATATCGATTCAGAAGGATGTGTTTTTCATTACACCGTCAATAACCGGTTGTTTGTTAGGGGTTAGGGTTAGGGTTAGGGTAAGGGATTAGGGTTAGGGTTAGGGTTATAATTTTTTTAAACTCTAAAAATCGTGTTAACAAACAACCGGATATTTACGGTGTAAATGAAAAACATCCTTCTGAATCGAGATCAAAAAGGGGTGCCTAAAGGTCATATGGTCAGAAAGTCAAACGAATTCTAATGAATTTAGTTTTTTTATATCTATTCCTATTAAATCTTATATATTCTCTTATTCCAGTAGTTTGGCGATTGTTACCAATGAGTAAAATTTTCCTTAATTTCACCTGCTACCAAAGAAAAACTGACGAAAAGTAGCCCATGAGACCTAACACCGGCCCTGTAGATTAGGGTAGTTTGATTTTTCACTTTTTTTTCACAAAAGTTGTGTGTTATTATACTGAATACTGATACCATGCATTGCCGCTTTCAGCTGAGAATTTGGCTCAGGACCACCTCGATCCTGCAAGGATCCAACTCACCATTCAATAATAATGGATCTGTAAGAACTAACATTTTTGCCACCACCCACAACCCAGGCGTCACCGGGTAGCCACTTCTAGTACTCAATAAAGTATGTCGTCAGCAAAAATTTTCATTTTCTCACCGATAATCTATCCATCATTAATTGAAAAACTTCTTCTTCTCGATAGAGTCAGAGATTCGAAATCTTAGCTTTTATCTGGGATCGAACCAACTACCAACTGCGAATAGGGTAAATTGATTTTTCACTTTTAGAAAAATATCAAAATTGTCCAGAGGCGCAAAACTTGTGTGGTAGTATACTGAATACTGATACCAAAAACTAAATCAATTACTTGCAGCATTGTTTGTGGAAATAGCATCAAAGATCGTCTACTAAAATATACCAAAAATCTCGTTTTTGCAAAATGTAGCCTAGAAATTGGTTAGAAAATTATAGCAATTTCATTATTTAAAACTGAAAAAGATTGTCATTTTAAAAGGAAACGAATAAATATCATAAGTAGAATTTCAAATTGAAAATATACTCCTCATCACCACCAACACCTCTGTTGTTGCTTTTTACCCATTAATTAAGCTGTAACAGTGATAACACTTTTAAAAGATTGAAATATATTTCCTCAACGAAAGAAAAAGTTTTGAGGGAAAAATATTTTGTGTGATAATTCTTTTATGTTAATTTGCAACTTTCACCAGATGGAAGACATTACAGTTCAAAAATCGACCCACCATACTGTAGATTGCAACACAATTTCAGTAATGGTCGTTATTATTTACTTAAATCTTGTGTGTCGGAAATTGTACAGACAGTGACAAAGTGATCATACATAAATATTAATAAATATTTCTGTTATCAGTTTCATATTTATGTGTCTGCTGGTAAAAGTCTAATGGTAAATTTATTTCTTAAATGTTATAAAAGTATGAGTCAAGTGTCATCAAATTCACTCGAGACTGTGGGAATTAGAATAAAATCAATAAAAAAAATTAAAAATAATAAACTCACATGAGCCTTCACACCGGAAGAACACTCCGAGCATGTGCAGGAAAAAGGGGCCCACTTCCGACTCCCAAGATGATCTCTCGGCCATTCGAATTTAGGCCTTAACTGGACTAGACACTACTACTGACCAGGAATGAATTTCCTTACCACGTGGTGGCTATGACCCATGAAATAAGCCTGAATCATAAAACTACTTTTTGTCTTTGTCTCTTCGTTTTCTTTCCTTAACTGGGACGAGACACTCTTCTGGCCAGGAAGGACTTTCCTTACCACGTGGTGGCTATGACCCATGAATAAAGCCTGAATCATAAAACTACTTTTTGTCTTTGTCTCTTCGTTTTCTTTCCTTGAATTCCTTTTCAGCGCGACCACCAAATATGATGGGGTTAAAAGCAAGCCCAAGGAACATGTGCCAGAATAACCAGCTACCTTTTAAAACATAAAACATTAAACCACTTGTTATCCCACAAGATTTATAAAGAATTAAAGTAACAGTATATGATAGAGTGGCGAGTTTCCAAATGTAGTGTTATATGTGTTCACGTGTCTGTAACGGTTCTTTCTCTAATTGAGCGATATAGCTTCTTCTTCTTCTTCTTCTTCTTCTTCTTCTTCTTCTTCTTCTTCTTCTTGCCTAAGTCCTTCTTCTTCTTCTTTCTTCTTCTTCTTCTTCTTCTTCTTCTTGCCTACGTCCCTTCTTCTTCCTCCTCTTCTTCTTCTTTCTTCTTCTTCTTCTTCTTCTTCTTCTTCTTCTTCTTCTTCTTCTTGCCTACTCCCTTCTTCTTCTTCTTCTTCTTCTTCTTCTTCTTCTTGCCTACGTCCCTTCTTCTTCTTCTTCTTCTTCTTCTTCTTCTTCTTCTTCTTCTTGCCTACGTCCCTCTTCTTCTTGTTGAACGCATGAAACATTACGAAGATAAAAACAAAGGCGGAAATGTTTTCATTATATTTATTAGAGACGCATCATCTGGCTTCCAGTCTTATAAAGAACTAGAAGCGGCTAAACCAGCATCGCCTGGGTAGAGGGGATTTTTAAATGTATTCTCATAGATTCATTATTACTGAATCGTGAGTTGCTGTCTCACAGGATGTCCCATTGAAATCCCCACGTAAAAAGATCTTGTGCTGATCCAGCTACTCTGAAAAGAAAAATGAATGTCTACTATTTACAACATTAAATACAAAAAAATTCCATGCTGTTATCATCTAAATTATTTTTTAATTATCTTCACGAATATAAATCAAATCTTCATTATTTTTGCTCAAAAACCAAGATATGATGATAGTGAATGTTTATATGTATTTATTTTGTCGTTGATTGTTTTATTTTCATAGTTTCCTCCGGACATACATACATACATACCAACTGCCCTTTATATATAGACTAGCAGCGGCTTCCCGGCGTCGCCTAGGTAGAGGGAGATTGTTTAAGTTAGTCCCGCAGATTCATTATTACTGAATCGTGAGTTGAATCCTTGTGGGGTGCCCCATTTAAATCCCTATGTAAAACAAAAATAGACCTTGCATTGATCCAGCTACTCTGAAAAGAAATGTAATATCTACTATCTAAAATATTAAATGAAAAAAAATTCCATGCTGTTATCATTTAAATTTTATTTTTTAATTATCTTCATGAATATAAAATCAAATCTCTATTATTTTTGTTCAAAAACCAAGCCCTGGTGATATTTAATGAATATATATATTTACTTTGTCGTTAATTGTTTTATTTTCGAAGTTTCCTCCGGACATACAGATTCACACAACTGCCCTTTGTACATGTATAGATAGAGTAGCAATTTTCAAATCTATTTTCCAATTAATGTTTTCTTGGCACAATAACAAGTAATAAACATCAACATTGCGTTGCAATTATTCTCATATAAAACGCACATGAACATCCATCAACGACTTCTTGGTGTTAATTTGTTTTTTGTAATAAAAAGTTGGGGACTAAGATCATGAAGTTACAATCGAAGAAATACCGTATAAGGTTATAATGTTTGTATGAGTTTTCTTCTTCTTTAAAAATCAGAAGAATTTTCAATCTTATTATAATCGAGATTATGTGTCTGTCTGTAACTGAAACAAGTCACCACCAATTTCACAATTTATTAGTTATTTACGTTGTATTCTCAATGTAAATAATCATTATTTAATCTTAATTAGCATCTTATTTATTAACACTGTCTCTATTAAGGTCTAGTTGAGATAGATTTGCCTCAAAACAGCCCATAATATTAATGTGGCTAAAATCCTGGGATATGTATTATATATTATTAAAAATAAATGGTTACATAAGTATATGGTGTGACTAATTTGCATACCGGTTTAATTAAACGAGTTTAATAAATAATTACTTGGTGTTACATTATTTTTTATTCTCAAACGTATTAAAACCAAATTCTATAATTTATAATTTTATATTGAATTCAATTTCAATAAAGTAAAATAGATCTAATTTTTTGTGTTCAATATTTAATTTCATTTGTCTTCTTTTCTACTGCAATATAATATTTGATTATATCAAAACTTGTATACTTGTACTCGGAGGCGTACATTTTTGGCTAGTCTTAATAATAAACCTTATAAATTCAATATTTTTAATAAAACTGTGTTTAATAAATAATTATTTGGTTATTGATTTCTAATATTATTGTTTTATTCTAAAACGTATTAAAAACGATCCTATGTATAAGTTTATATTGAAATCAATTAGAATAAAAACAAGTTTGTAATATTGTTTTGTGTTAGTATTTTAATTTCATTAGTCTTTCTAATTCATTATAATATTAATATATTAAAACTTAATTACTTTGAGCCCGGATAGCGCAATTTTTGCTAGTTTGATTGATATATCAAGTTACCAATAAAGTTAACCTAACACAGCATTTCATTTGATTTTAACCTCTATTTGTCTATTTTCCCAGTGGCTGTTGAATGTCGAAAAATGTTTGAATAAAAGCTTGGCAAATTGTAGTATCAAGTTTTGTTCTTTTTTGTTTATTAGATATTCGAGCGAAACAAAAAAATGTATAATTTTCTTTAGTGAATTTTCGGATGTTTATTCGCTGGTGTTTACACATCATTTTCTTGAAAGATTCATCTCGATGAATGAATTCTTTAATTTATTTAAAGTTGAAAACGTGTAAATCTTAGTTTTGTTGTTGGTTGGTTGTTGGTTTATTTGATTTTTTAACGCCATAGCAAACCGTCTGGGGTTATGTCATACCTAACGGTTAAGAAGTATAATATATGTTGTTTGGTTTTGGTTTGCCGTTTGGTTTGTTTTACGGCATAATCAACCTCGTGGGTCATTTAATGCCGACAAAGTTGTGAAAATAAATACATTCTTAATGCATAATACAATTTTATTTATGAAACTCATGTTTTCTATTCAACCCATAGCTGGGGACCCTAACAGGTACTACCACTCCGGGTCAGAGTGGACCATGAGCAATGGTGATGAAGGGTGCTTCACATCCCAAGCCTCCAAAAACTGGAACCTCACCATCAGATAGAGTTTAACGCATTCCTAGGACATGTAACCCTCAGCCACCACCTTCTAGCACCCATATAAATAAGAGGATTAGGGGGTTGCCCATAAAGGGCAATAGGTTGCGGCAATCAATAGGGGCTAGGGCTTGACGCGGCCGGCCGATTGATGGCAGGGGCCTCTCCGACCGCCTGTCTAGCCCAAGAAAAGCCTAAAAGTGAAATATTGCAAGTCATGGACTGCTCAGCCACCGTGGGTTCTATCCTTAAGCATCACGGGTCGCTACCCACGGCCAACAGGTCGCCCCATTGGGGGCGTCTTACCCCTCGCAGAGGTGCAGCCAGTGCATTCTAACGCCCCAGCCGACAGGGCGAATATATGTTGTGTATTTATATTTATACTTTTTAGTAATTGTTTTAACATTGGCGGATCTTGTTATGGTATTAAGGTCATGTCTATATTCTATGTATAATTTATTTCCCTAAAAAAGGACAGAATGTCCTCGATGTTGACATTTTCAAATAGATCTTTCATATTGTTTGCTTTTAAAATAAACGGTTTCTGATGTGAAGCAAAAACACCTGCATTCCATGAATAAGAGTTTAACAAGTCAAAGGTGTTGAACATGTTTCACATTGTGTTAGTTGTTCTTGTTTGAGTATGTAGAAGTGCGTTAGTCTTATTGAATAACTTCTGGTATGGATAGCATAGTTGTATAAGCTTTCTTAATATGTATTCTAGAGCTCGCGTCCCCAACCATTTTTTGCGCCACGGATCGCGTTTATCTAAGACAATATTTTCACGGACCGGCCTTCATATGCTCCGGCCTACATTTGCTCAATAAATCGTTAATGACGTAATCTAATAATAAAATCATCCACCAGTGGTCTTATGTCAAATGCAAACATCAACAGATAATAAAACAACTTTTTGTTCATAAATTAATAACAAACAACATCTCTGTAAACGAAAATATTTATTTATAGAACGAAAATCCTTTCTAATAAGAAAATAATTATAATAAAAAAAAACTCGATTCAAGTGACAATACGGATCGTTTCTATATAAAGAGTGAACAAGTGAATCAAATGATAATAATGAGGCACAGAAGTCATTTTCAAAATAAAACATCAACATTTAGACTGATAATCAATTTTTTAAAAAATGTTAAATAAAAAAATCCAAACGCTCTGTGCGGCCCGCTACTAATGGTCCGCTGTCGGTACGGAATCGCGACCCGATCGTTGGGGACCACTTGTTCTAGAGAAAAAAAATGATTTCTTTAATTCCTTAATTAATATTAATTTAAGTTCAGTGCGAAGTATTTTCGAAGTAAGGGTAGATGTTTGGCCTATTTCCGGTATCAAATTCATGTAGCTCCATCAACAAATTGTTTTTGACAATATTTAATGAAAATTCTTAATAAGTCAGAACGATTACATTTTAATTAAAAATTTCAGTTGAAAAACTTAATAATGAAAAAAATATTAACCTAGCAAACTTTTACATGTTATAAAAGCAGCATTAAAGCGTGGTGTAATGGTTAAAGTCATGGGAAATGGACTCGTCACCCCGAGTTCAAATCCTGGATGTGGTAATTGCATTTCACTTAGCGCTAATACCCACTAGGAACAAGTATGAATCCTACTCTCCCTCCAGCTATGGTTAAAATAGTAGGGAAGACTGGATCTTTTAACCTTGGGTAAGGCAACCGGTCTAGGAGAAGAAAACTCTGAATTCAAACCTGTGAACTCCGTTAAGAAATTGACCTTGTGTCACATCCTGCTCGTGCGAAGGGGTTGGCGTAAATATATATAAGAAGCAGCAAGACAAGATGCAGGTTCGATTCTTGTTGCTGCCTCATGTTAATTGCTGGCAGTCAAACTTATTGTTTATTTCCTTTTTTTCATTTGCTTATTCTGCTTTTTGTTCCAATGAAAATAATTATTTGTTTGCATGCATGCACGTGCACTAGTGCACTAGTACACGCACGTGAGCGTCTGCATATATATATATATATATATATATAATATATATACCAACCCCCTCCAAATGAGCAGGATGCGACACAAGGTCAATTTATTAAGTGGGAGTTTAACAAGTTTGAATTAAGAGTTTTCCTTCTCCTAGACTGGTTGGCTAGTCAAAGTTAAGGAACCTAGCCCGCTCTTCTATTTTACCAACAGCTGGAGGGAGAGTAGTTGATTTCATACCTTTTCCAATATATAGATATTCATACCTTTCGATAATATAATATATATATATATATATATATATATATAATATGGAAATAGGATTGGAATGAATCCGACTGTATGTGGTGGAGATGTGAGAAACACAAAGAACAAAAACTTTCAGACAAAAGTGTTTAGAAATATATTTCGCTAGAGCGTGAGCTCGGCATCACCAGTCGTTTTAAAGCGACTGATGATGCCGATAATTATATTATATATTATATATATATATATATATATTTGAGATATTTTTTGTATCTGTATCCTTTTTTGGAAGTACAAATCAGGTTTGGGCATTAGTGTGAAGCTTTAATGTGCTATATTATAATAATGTAATTATCATAATATATTCATCTATGAATAAATATCAGAAAACTCGGTTGTTGTTTTTGTTTTTTTAGTTTCTTTATTTTAGTATTAGTGGTGAATTTTCGGATTGTAATTTCTCCCTTCTTCATGACTCTGAGGCCAGTGGTGATTTTCTATCTGCTGGTTGCTCTTTTTTTATGTTGAGATGCTGGATGTTGATTGGTTTAGTTGGTGATTAATGAGTTTGTACTCTGTGTGTAACCGAGTTTTCTGATATTTATTCTTAGATGAATATATTATTGATGACTACATTATAAAAATAGCACATTAATGCTTCACACTAATGCCCAAACCTGATTTTTGTACTTCCAAAAAACGGATACAGATACAAAAAAAATATCTCAAATATATATACTTACTAGAAGCATACGGAGACTCCTAAACAGCACCATATATATATATAATATATATATATATATATATATATATATAATATATATATGGGCGTAGGTAGAAGGATGGGGAACAAAAAATGAAAACTCAAAAACAAATCATTCATTCATGCCTACCCCATAACCCCTCCGTCACTTATACTCGCACAAAAAATGTTGCTTTCAATAAAAATCATTCGACTGAAGATGTCCGTGAGAATTCGACGAAACGTTTCAACTCTCTGATTTGTTTTGAGTTTTCATTTCTTGTTCCCCATCCTTCTACCTACCTGATACTGTCGGATTCTACTACATCCATCCTATCTCCATATTAATATATATATATATATATATATATATATATATATATATATATATTATATATATATATAGTGTGTGTGTGTGTGTGTGTGTTGTTTTATCCTTATTCCTAATTGACTGTAACGGTACTATAAATATGGTATTGACAGAATAGCGTATGGAGCTTTGAACAAGAGGATTGGTCGTCGTAAGGGCTTAATTAGAAAAGCTAATTAGGGTGTATAAGATAAAACAATACCTGGAAATTAGATTTAAAGTTGACTTAGTAAGACAGAGATAAAGACAAATGGTAACCCAAGAATTGGGAGTCAGACACGCGGCTGGGGGACATGGCTTTTCAGGCTGTAAGTAAAGTCAAGTCATTGGGATGGCCTAAAGTCGGTATTCAGCAAGACAGTGAGGGAGTCTATCTCTTTTTCACTTAGCGCTAGACAAAAAAAATTTAAACGTCATCAAAACAGATTGATTATGAAATTTATCATAACAAGTATAGAATTGCGTTGTATTGTCAAAGTCGTCGGGTGGCCTAAAGTCGGTATCAGCAAGACAGCAAGCGAGTCTATCCCCTTTTCACTAGTGCTAGAATAAGGAGATTGTTTTTTTAGCGTCTGAGGTGGAGCACCACATCTACTATCAGTTCCTCACTTTACGGCACTGATCCCTGTGCTACTCATACGCTGAGTTGGCGAGGGCCGATATCGAACCAGGAACCATATGGTTCCCAGTCGGGCGGTCTACCGACTGAGAGTTGACAAAAAAGTGTTATGATACGTGGTGGAGTTCTTGCCCCTCTGCAAGATGTTTTGCATACGCTCGTATTGAAACAAAATATTTTTACACAGATATATTTCATCCATAGATAGGATTCTGACAAGGCAGAGTGGACCTGGGAGTAACGGCAATGAATGGACACTCCACACACCCCAGATTTCCAGAACTGGAGCCTCACCATCAGATGCAGTTTAGTGTCATACGCAAGACATCCTGAGGTCTTATCCTCTACAGGGATACAGTCAGCGTATGTATAAGCCCCGCTGACAGGGTGCGACATTTTTCAGGGAGTTTGAATTTTTTGACCATGTTAGGAGTTGAACTGGTGGCTACGTTTGTCAAAGGCGTAAATAGTCGCCCTTTTCGCAGCAGATGAGAGCGAGAGGTAGCTAGCGAGCGAGCGCGCGTGAGAGAGAGAGAGAGAGAGAGAGAGAGAGAGAGAGAGAGAGAGAGAGAGAGAGAGAGCTTGTGACTTCTTTCCATGATTTAAAAAAAATTAAATTAAATTAAAAATTAAAAAAAGAATCAGGAGTTGAAGAGGCTGTTAGTGATTATGACTTCTGACTAATCGGACAGCTAAATTACAATATGATACGCGGTAACAAGCACGTGTAGATATAACATGTGTTCTATACTTCGATCGGTAGGGAAAACCCGATAAGCAAATAATTGAATTGTGGAACTTTTGGAATATTTTTGTAAATATGGTGGGCTACAATTCACCACCTAAATTTATAGAATAGATACGGTCATGTGGTTTATTCTTCAGCCAATCAACAGCCAGGCGTGGCTAGTTGACTACTTAATCACTGATACTGAACAGACGTCCATTTGCAATCATTGACAAAGGAACTTACAACAAAAGGATTCTTTATCAAGGATTTCCGCTGGACAAGTGCTCTTGCTTGAAGCCTATAAAAATCTATAAAATAAGGGTTTCTCTATAAAATAAGTTAACCTATAAAATCTATAAAATATATATTCTCTAAAAATCTATAAAATAAGGCATTCTCTATAAAAATCTATAAAATAAAGTGTTTTCTATAAAATCAGGTAGCCTATAAAAATCATTAAAATATATATTCTCTATAAAATCTACAAAATAATGTATTCTAAGTTGACACTTGAACCTATAAAATCGTAAGGTGAACAGCCAGGGAAGCCGAAATTATCAAAAGCTTAATCATTACTTTCATCTCGCCGATCATGATAGCCAATCACGTGTCTCGGCCACTTACACATGAGATTGCTTTGTCTGAAAGGTCCAGATAGGAAAACCGTTTTTTTACAAGTCAGTTCTAGAGCGGATTAATCGAACAGAGGGACATTGAGTTGTTCTAGTCTTTCTCTCAAAATATCGAAACTTTAAGCTACATCTCAGTCAGTAGAGCGTCCGACTAGGAACCACAAGGTTCTGTGTTCGATACGGCCCTCGCCAACTCAGCGTATGAGTAGCACAGGGATCTGTGCGGTAAAGTGAGGTATGTGCGGCAGACGTCTAAACAATCTCCTTGGTATGGCGCTAGTGAAAAGGGATAGACTCCTCGCTGTCAGGCAGATACCGACTTTAGGCCACCCAACGACTTTACTTTTACTTATCTTAAAGTTATTTCATTGTAAACGTTAAATTCTCAGAGTTTTAGTGAATATTTGGTAGCTTTTTCCTGGGGGATCTCACAACTTATATCTCAAAGTCTTTTCTTCTCTTGTACATTCTGTTACATAATTTGTGGGTTCCCTACGAATTATGACTGTAGTGTTACTAAAATTTAAATAACGGTATGGTAAATCTTGACTAGGAATCGCAAAGTTCCTGGTTTGATACCGGCCCTCGCCATCCCAGCGTATGAGTAGCACAGGGATCTGTGCAGTGAAGGGAGGAACTGATGGTAGGTGTGGCGCTTCACCTCAGACGAAAAAACAATCTTCTTGATCTAGCGCTAGTGAAAAGGGGATAGACTCCCCGCTGTCAGGCTGATACGGACATTAGGCCACCCGGACGACTTTTACTTTATGGTAAATGGAAAGTTACCATTATAACCGTTATAGAAGTTATTGAAAAGATTAAGACATAGAGATAGTTAGTTAGAATTTGGCGGTTAGTCAAAGGGAACGAACGTGATGGTCGTCTGTTCCCGAGTTAACCCTCTTCTCACTGCGTGGTTTGACACTTTTGGGCTTCGGTTTTTCACGAAGACGTCTTTGAAAATCAACAAAGTTTTGCCTCATCATTTAAAAACAAAGAGGATGAGCCCAGACAACTAGATCCAGCATAGAAGCTGTATCAAGAAGAGGAAGAAATCCCCCCCCAAAAAAAAAGATGGAAATAGACCCCTCTTTAGAATCCCTCCCCATCATATACCCAGTAGATGACGGGTATATAACAATTCCTGAGTCTTTTCTTGGGTTAGACGGGCGGTCCGGAGATGCCTCCTTTGATCAATCGGCTGGTCACGCCAAGCCCTAGCACCTATATGATTGTCCCAACCCTATTGTCATTATGGCAAGCCCCAACACTTTTTATCATATAGGTGCTAGAAGGCGGTAGCTGAGGGTCTACATGTCCTGGGATTGACGTTAAACTCCATCTGATGGTGAAGGTTCCAGTTCTGGAGGTCTGGGGAATGTAGAGCACCCCTTCATCACCATTACTCCCTAGTCTACTCTGAGCCGAAAGTAGTAGTACATTTTAGGGTCCCATCTGTGGTTTAAATAGAATTTTTTTTTAATTAAGTATCCATTAAGAATTGATTTATTTCAAAACTTTATCGGCACTAAATGACCTACTGAGGTTTGATATGCCGTAAAACAAAAGAAAATAAATCAATTTCTGGCCGAGCCTAAGTCCGAACTGATTAAAATTTTGTTTGCGACTTAATTGTTGCGTTCGTTCTTTGGCGATAGATTGTGAGCTTCTTCCGAAAGAACGTGACGGGACCCTGCTAGAGTACACGTGAATTATGACTCAGTGGTGATTGAGAATTCATACTGTAAGGTATTCTCAGTTGACACTTGATGAACTGATGATGAAGTAAAAAATAATTAAGTATCAGGAATTAAATGGTTACTAAAGGCGCGTGACATGGGATGACTTAAAATAAAAGTAACCCCATAAATCATAGAGGGTGATCATTATCATCTTTTGACTTTGGTAATCGACCTGTAGCAATTGTCTGCTCCTACTGGGATGGACTTATGTCCAAAAGGGTAGTCTTCCCTAACCGTCGGGGTTTCACCACTCGGTGACACTACTAGCTAAGTATTTAACCTAAGCCCAGAACTCTCTCTCTCTCTCTCTCTCTCTCTCTCTCTCTCTCTCTCTCTCTCTCTCTCTCTCACACACCACACACACACCACACACACACACACTCACTCTCTCTCTCTCTCACACACACACACACACACACGCACACACACACTCACTCTCTCTCTCTCATTCTCTCTCTCTCTCTCTCTCTCTCTCCTGGTCTAGCATTCACAAAAGATGGACTAGACGCGTAGTGTCTCTGTCCATAAGGTGGAGGGTTTTGTCCCCCCCACCAACTATCAATAAGTAACTCTCATATTCTTTATGAACTCTTTATTTCTTCCAAGGGATTTTCGTCCAATCTGTTTTTGTATCTTATCATGTATGTCGTGTTCCACGTGCTCAGACAATAAAGTCTGTATTGTTGTTATGTTGTACTTCTTTGTTCGAATTTTATTTATGCATATATTCAACTATGCTGGAAGGTTACTCTGAGCCTTCTATCGTATTATAAGAACCATTCATTTGCAGGAAGCGCGTGGTGTAATGGTTAAAGTCATGGGAAATGGACTCGTCACCCCGAGTTCAAATCCTGGACATGGTGATTGTATTTCACTTAGCGCTAATACCCTTGGGAAAGGTATGAACCCTACTCTCCTCCAGCTATGGGTAAATAGTAAGGCAGACTGGGCTCTTTAACCTTGGTTAGGCAACCGGTCTAGGAGAAGGAAAACTCTGAATTCAAACCTGTTAAACTCCGCTTAAGAATGACCTTGTGTCGCACCCTGCTCATGTGGAGGGGTTGGTAAATATATATATATAAGAACCATTCATTCAATTCTTGTAGACCCATTAAATAACCCCAACAAAAAACATTGTTTTCGTTTATGCACTCACATTAGTAAACAGGTACAAAAACTACTTGGACACAACAATCTTAGTTTCTGACGTTAGAACCAACAAGACAATTGATAGTGCAATTGGTGTATACTCATATACTATCGTTGGTTATATACATCGAAAGAGTTCTCGTGTGATAGAGGGACAGACAGACAGACAGACAGATAGAGTTAAGACTGTGACTTACTTGCTTCTTTGTCTAGTGGTTGTTTCATCTTCTTTCTTTTAGCCGGCTGTCGTGTCAAGTCTTCTAACTTCTTGCTGCTTCATTTTCTAAGGGCTTCTTTTTAAGTCATGCATTAATTACCTACAAGACTTTGTTTTTCTTTGATCAAAGATTTTATTACTGCATTGCCCTGATTTACTGCACGGTTTGAGTTACAACCTCTCTGCCTGACGTCTGGTTGAAACTGATTACCTACCTAACTCTATCACGTGACTCGCGAGATACTCGCCTCTGGGGTCAGTTGGGGCCATAACAGTTACTATTATTTTTCCATCCCCTGATCTGAAAAACAATGGCCCTTAGAATTCTCGCTACAGGGCTTGTCAAAAACCCACGCCACCACATAATTATGCAACACAATATCCAGCACAAAGTTTTTTAGTTATTCATTTATTGATTTTGTGTTTAGAAAAAGGTTAATTTGTGTTTAATCTAATAAATCACCTTAAATTAATCGTTATGAATGACTTGACTTGAATAGACCGTTGCTTTGAAATTGTTATCAGGTAGAAGACAGATTAATCTAGAATTTGAAATTGAAAAAAAAAAAACAAGATAGTTTATAAAAGGTTTCATCTCTTTATTTCTGTTATGTTTCTTTTAATCTATCTGGTTTCTTGAAAATGAAAGACATTCTACTGCTGTGCAATTTGATTAAAGCAGGGATCACCAAACTACGGTCCGCGGGCCGGATCCAACCCACAAAGGAATTTTATCAAGCCCGCCGACGGTACTTGAATTTGCTTGTTAAAGCGTACGGAACACGAGACGTCCTGATAGCATTTAAATTTAAATATCATGTTGAGCTTACTAAATCCTCATGGACTTGACTACGGAATCAACCCTCGAACTAAATTGACTGATAAATATTTGTAAGCAACTCTCTTGATTGGATGTAGCAATTCAAAAACCAAACATTGACGATATCTTGAAAGGTAAACTTCAGTTTCACAAATCTTACTAAACCTTTCTGCTAAGGTTGCGTTCTTTGATAATGTTTTGAAAATAAATATGTTGGTTAAATTTATTTTTGTGCATCTTACGCCACTCATCCATGAATATAACATGGAAAGATAAAAAACTTTTCAATTTGAATACAAGTCACTAGAGGAAGTCAATGTTGTTGTTTATGTTGTTTATTGATTTTGACGGCATACCAACCCGTCTGGGGTTATGTCGTGCCTAACGGTTAGGAAGTTATACATATCGTATATTATATTTATACTTTTTAGTAATTGGTTTTAACAATGTGTTAGCATTAATGGGATTATGTTGTATGGTATTGATTTGTTTCATGTCTATATTTCTATGTATAATTTTTATTTCCCTCAAAAAGAGAGAATATCCTCCATGTTGACATTTTCAAATAGATCTTTCATATTGTTTGCTTTAAAATAACGGATTCTGATGTGAGCAAGAAACCTGCATTCCATGAATAAGTGTTTAACTGTCAAAGGTGTTTTCACATGTTCCACATTGTGGTTGTTGTTCTTGTTTGAGTATATAGGAGTGCGTTAGTCTTGTATGATCAATGCGTAATCGGACACAGTGACTTGTTCCTTTCTAGACTTCCTTAAAGTTGGTCTCCAGCCTCCCAAAATGGTTTGATTAGGAAGAGTTTATTGTGGATATTGTTATTCCAGTGTTGTTGTCATTTTGTATGAAGGAATCTATTAATTCTAAGTTTCAAATCAGTATATGGTATCTTGAAATTGTCGAGGAAGTCAAGTGAATATTCTTAATTGTCTTGTTTATCTAAAATCGTTTTTATATTTTATATTGCTTAAACATATTAAAAAATCAACTTACATTAAAAGCTAAAAATAAGTTTTTATGTGATACATTAAATGATTTTATTATTTCAATCCTAGACTAACCTTTAATAACTATATATCTTGGTTTTATGACAGATTTAACCTTAACATCTAAGACCAACTAATTGTACAATTAATTCAAACACTAGTTTGCTCCCAATAACAGTGAGAAAAAGCGATTCGAATACCTTTCGGGTGTAAGTAATTCAACAAAAATCTAAGAATCACATATTTGTGTGACTAATTGTTTTTTTTCTTTCACCATTTGCTGATTTCTTTGGGGAAAATGTTAAAATGTTTTAACTGTTTCGAATTCATGGATAATAAATAGAATAATAATCATGTTAATAATGATAACAATCATAATAAAATAATAATCATAATAATAATAATCAAAGTCGTCGGGGCGGCCTAAAGTCGGTATCAGCCAGTCAGCGAGGAAGTCTATCCCCTTTCCAATAGCGCTAGACCAAGGAGATTGTTTTAGCATCTAGAGGTGGAGCGCCACACCTACCACCAGCTCCTTACTTTACCGCACAGATCCCTGTGCTACTCATAACGCTGAGTTGGCGAGGGCCGGTATCGAACTAGGAACCTTGTGGTTGTCTAGCCGAACGCTCTACCGACTGAGCTAACCCGGCCCTATAATCATAATAATATAATAATAATAATATAATAGTAATAATAGTATAATAATAATCATAAAATAATAACAATAATAATAATAAATAATAATAATAAAATAATAATAATAATAATCATAATAAAATAATAATCATGTTAATAATAATCATAATAAAATAACAATCATGTTAATAATAAATAAATAAATAAAAACGTTTTAACTGTTTCGAATTGATGGATAATAAATAAAACACATGATAAAATTGAAAAGATCACTACGCTTCATTATCGCTGCCTTGAAGGAATGCCTAAACCCCTCCCCCCTCCTTGAAAAAAATATCTAAGGTTTCATGTAACTCTCATGTATATATCCGCATTACACGTACACGATGCCATGCCCACATAGATTCATTTCGAGCACAGGCGAAATCGGATGTTGTGCCAAATCTCTAACATCGTGCAAGCAAAAGCGCATGCGCGTACGCATGCGCGTGCGCGCACACACACACATGCAAAACATAGTGCGCAATTCTGAAGTAACAAGTCGTTTTTGAATGATGAAGTCAGTTTGAATTTTGTCCTACTTAATGAGTTACTAGCCGCAGTACCCGTCCTATGCCGGGTAAGAAGTAAAAGGCTTGGGTCACAGCTGATTATAAGGACAATAAAATGAATCCTTAGGGAGCTGGTAAGCATAGTCAAGCGAACCATATGACCTGTAGGCACCCCTTTTGCGATCTCGATTCATAAGGACATTTTTTCCATTTACACACCGTCAAAATCCGGTTAATTGTTAACAGACGATTTTTAGAGTTTTTTTAAATTATAAAACTAACCACTAACCCTAACCCCTAACCCTAACCCCTAACCACTAACAAACAACCGGATTTTGACGGTGTAAATGAAAAAATGTCCTTATGAATCGAGATCGAAAAAGGGGTGCCTAAAGGTCATATGTTAGATTAAAGTGCTTCATATATATAGTCTGAAAGGTCCTGGCATTTTTGTGAAAAATCACTGTATGTACTAGCAAAAAATATGCACCCACCGGGTGCTCGTATTTGAGTTTTAATGCAATGAAATATATTAAATTAGAAAGACTAATGAAACTAAATAAGAATGCAGATAAAATGATTTAAACAAAAGGGGATATAAATCGAAAAATAGAACAACTTTGAAACTCTTCCAACATTTTCCATCATTCCCGTCTTTCATTGCTAGATTTTCCTAATTTAACTATTTACTTAGAATAGAAAGCAAAGAATAAAATTACAGTTATTTATTCTTGTTAATGGATTTCTTTTAAAATTTATCCCGAGATTTTTGCTCATATACATTAAGATAAAATCAAACAAATTAGAAATCAATAATACTAAACACATATTTATTAAAATCAAATTTTTAATATCAATATGCAAATTAACCTTCCCGTTCACGCTGGGAACAGCTATTTTGTTGTACATATAAATATACTTGCATGTTATTAGCATGTAGATATGGCCAACATTATTGATAATGTAAAACAATTTTATTAATAATTGAAATTTAAATAGAAATAAAACCATGGCGAATGTGACGTAATTAACTAAGAGAAGTGTGAATTGAGTGGTGATATAGTTTCGGTTACAGACAGACAAACACACAATCTCCATTATAATAAGAAGACACGATATCATTTTAAAACTGAGTAGAGCTGTTTTGAATTAAGAGTTTTTCTTCTCCTATATTGGTTGTCTAAAGACACCAGTATGTCCTACTTATTTACTCATAGTGAAACAACTTTGTCAAGGATTTGAATTTGGGTCACCGATTCCAATTCCGTAACGGCTATCGTCAACCGCTACGCTGAATGTACCGCCATTGTATGTCTACAGACTTAGAGATGGCTTTTGTAAACAATTTAATTTCGGTGATTTTTTCTGTATTATCTATTTTTTCTAAATTATGAATAATTATGTTAGGTTCAAAAAGGTAATAAAGTTAATTATAATTAGTTGGTTGGCTTAGAGGCCTCCCAACGTGGTAACACATGTGAACAAACAACTCTGACTAAGGGTGTTAAATACAACAATGGATTTATATACATGAGCACGTGGAGAAGCACTTATAAACAGAAATACAAAGACATAATAAAGAACACATTGATGAATAGAGGTACAATAAGAAAGTATGAAGAAGATACATAAATGTACATATAGAAGATATGAAGAGTCCATAAGGCAAAGTCACTTACTGACGTAGTGTTGGGGGAATGAAGCCCCCACACAAGAAGGGTGTAGACATAAGTGTCTAACCCATGTGTGTTCGTTGAGACCCGGAGAAGAAAGAGAGTTCAAAACTGGTGCTCCACTGATTAAATAGTCAGTGGCGCCTGGTTGTGAAAATCAGAAACACAAGGGAAGATAACTCTTCCAGACAAACAGGGGTAGACAATCCCACACTTATTCTATAAATTTTTAGTTTACTTATGTTATAATGACACGTGGAGAAGATACATATAACAAGAAATGCGTATACAAGATACATAAGAAGCACATATAAGGGATAAGATACAATAATGAATCATAAAGGAGATACATAAATGTACATATAGAAGATGTGAAGTGTCCATAAGGCAAAGTCACTTACTGACGTAGTGTTGGGGGAATGAAACCCCCCACACAAGAAGTGTGTAGACATAGGTGTCTAACCCATGTGTGTTCGTTGAGACCCGGAGAAGAAAGAGAGTTCAAAACTGGTGCTCCACTGATTAAATAGTCAGTGGCGCCTGGTTGTGAAAATCAGAAACACAAGGGAAGATAACTCTTCCAGACAAACAGGGGTAGACAATCCCACACTTATTCTATAAATTTTTAGTTTACTTATGTTATATATGACACGTGGAGAAGATACATATAACAAGAAATGCGTATACAAGATACATAAGAAGCACATATAAGGGATAAGATACAATAATGAATCATAAAGGAGATACATAAATGTACATATAGAAGATGTGAAGTGTCCATAAGGCAAAGTCACTTACTGACGTAGTGTTGGGGGAATGAAACCCCCCACACAAGAAGTGTGTAGACATAGGTGTCTAACCCATGTGTGTTCGTTGAGACCCGGAGAAGAAAGAGAGTTCAAAACTGGCACCCCACTGATTAAATAGTCAGCGGCGAGGGGTGGGGAAAACCAGAAACAAGGGAAGATAACCTTCCAGACAAACAGGGCAGACAATACCACAGTTAAAAATAGTAAATGGTACTAATATCATCCAAGCCCTGTCGGCTGGGGCTTTAGAATACACCGACTGCACTTCTGCAGTGGGTTGACTCCTCCAATGGGACCACCTCTTAGCTGTGGGTGGCCACCTGTGATGCTTAAGGACGGAATCCTGGTGGATGAGCAGTCCATGGCATGCAACACTCCACTTAGACCCTTTCTTAGGTTAGACGAGCGGTCGGAGATGCCCCTCCGATCAATCGGTTGGTCATGTCAACCCCTAGCACCTATATGATTGCCTTAATCCATTGCCCTTAAGGCAACCCCTAACCTTTTTTTTATCAGATACGTGCTAGAAGGCGGTAGCTGATGGTTTTCATGTCCTGGGAATGACATTAAACTCTGATGGTGAGGCTCCAGTTTTGGAGCTCTGTGGTGTGTGGAGTACCCCTTCATCACCATTGCTCTCGGGTTCACTCTGACCTGAAGTGGTAGTACCTATTAGGGTTCCATCTATGGGTTAGATAGAAATATTTATAAGAAATTGTGTTCGGCTTAAATTTGTTGTACAGGCAATGTCTACTTAATGGAATCTTGGTCGCTGAGCAGTCCATCCCATGCAAACCTCTTTGGTGCTTATTTGGGCTAGACGGGCGGTCGGAGAGGCCCCCCTCCGATTAATCGTCTGGTCATGACAAGTGGTGAGATTCCAATTCTGGAGTTCTGGGGAATGTGGGTCCCCCCCTCATCACCATTGCTCCCAGGTTCACTCTGACCCGGAGTGGTAGTACCTATTAGGGTTCCATCTATTGGTTAAATAGTAAATCGTGTTTATAAAAAAATTGAGTATCCATTAAGGATGAATTTATTTCAAAACTTTACCGGTATTAAATGACCCACCGAGGTTGATATACCATAAAACACAGCAAACCAAATCAATAACCATACTAACAATTACGTCTCCTTACATTTACTGTATCGTCACTACCAGACATCCCATAATCCTCTTTTCCAATATAAATATCTTATTTCTCTGAATTTTTTAGATGAGGATTGATAATTAGTATTATTTGTATTATTCGGACTATTATCCTCATCTTCATTATTATCTGTACAACGTTTCGGCCGATGTGCCCTGCGGCCTTCTTCGGGTATTTCCTCTCCAATTGGACATAGTCTAGTGGATAAAGGAGTTAGGTTAAGACAGTTCTAAGTGACAGTTATTGACTGCAGGTTCAATCTTGGTCAGGGGCAGCTGTAACATAGAATAATAATTAACACAGCTTAACACCTCTACCCCAGCTATGGTTAGCGGAATGTGAACAGGATACCCCTATGGACTGAATAAAGGGTTAGGTTCAAAGTTCCGTGATGGTTCCCGATTACGACAAGAAGGTTCCGAGTCCGAAAAGAAGGTTCCCGAGTCCGAGATGGTTCCCGAGTCGAGATGGTTCCCGAGCCCGACAAGAAATACCTGAAGAAGGCCGGAGAGCACATCGACCGAAAGGTTTACAGATAACTCTGAAGATGAGGATAATAGTCCGAATAATACAAATAATATTAATAAATATTTTAATTATAACACCTATTCATTGTTCATTTATCTTAACTCAATCGAATCTTTTACAATAGCAGAGCATGTACCATGGTGTCAAGAATGGGATTAAACTCGATTGATGACGAATACATGATATAAGTAAGTCATTTTCATTATTACTATGTAAAAGGAATTATAGGATACCCGGCAGGAACGTTACAGTAAAGCAGTAAAGGTGTAAGGGAACATAAGTAAGTAAAGTCGACGAGGTGGCCTAATGTCGGTATCAGCCAGACAGCAACCGAGTTTATCCCCTTATCACTAGAGCTAGACCAAGGAGATTATTTTTCATCTGAAGTGGAGTGTCACACCTACTATACTTTACCGCACAGATCCCTGTGCTACGCATACGCTGAGTTTGGAAGGAACCTTGCTCTACCGACTGAGCTAAATGATAAAAAGTGATTTACTAATTATATTTTTTATATTAACTTATTAAGTTGATATTGTACTGCAAAAAATTACCAGAGTTTTGTTGAGAAATATGTTTAATTCAAGTGGGTTATGAGATTTATCGATTTGAACATTTCTATTTTTGTCCTAATTGCAATAATGATATGCAATTATTTTACATACTCAACTTGAGAAACTATTTTCAAATCTGATTAAGTAATGTTTGATTAAATCTTATTATAATGGAGATTGTGTGTTCTTGTCTGTAACCGAAACTATATTACTACTCAAGTCACAATTCTCTTAGTTATTAACGATACGCTCTCCACGATTTTATTTTTATGTAAACCTCAATTATTAATAAAAATTGTTTTACATAATGAATACTGTTGATCATATCTACTTATTAATAACATGCAATTGTATTTATATATACAACAAAGTAGCGGTTTTACAGTGTGAACGGAAAGGCTAATTTGCATATTGATGTTAAAAATTTGATTTTAATAAATATATGCTTAGTATTATTGATTTCTAATTATTTGGTTTTATCTTAATGAATATGAGCAAAAATCTCAGAGATAAATCTTAAAAGAAATCCATTAACAAAAAGAAATAACTGTAATCTTATTCTTTATTTCCTATTTTAACTCATTAGTTAAATTAGGAAAATCGGACCATATGACCTTTAGGCACCCCTTTTGCTTTGCTGATTCATAAGTACATTTTTTCATTTACACCGTCACATCCGGTTGTCTGTTAACAGACGATTTTTAGAGTTTCTTTTTAAAATTATAAAACTACCCTAACACTAACCCCTAACACCTAACACTAACCCCTAACAAACAACCGGATGTTGACGGTATAAAAATGAAAAAATGTACTTATGAATCAGCAAAGCGAAAGGGGTGCCTAAAGGTCATATGGTCTGGAAAATCTAGCAATTAAAGACGTGAGTGATGGAAGAGTAAGTTTCAGTTTTTCTATTTTTCGATTATACCCCCCTCTGTTTCAAATCTTTTTATCTGCATTTTTTATTTAGTTTTATTAGCCTTTCTAATTTAATATAATATTTTATTACATTAAAACTTAAATACTTGCACCCGAAAGGTGCATATATTTGCTAGTGAGAATAATTATTTTAGTCAGACAAATAATTTGTTATATTTTTTCTTTTAAAGTTTTGAATTTAAAGATATATACGTCTTGCAGCAACATTGCTTCCTGCTCATTAATGTCTATTGTAACAGACCTCTCTTGGTGAAAACCTTTCTTTATGAAGAACCGTTTTTACGTTAAAAGCACCTTGCAGATTTAATAAATATACACACCAAATTTTGTAGCTTCACATCAAACCATTTAGCCGTGTAAAGACAACAAACACTTTCGAATTAGTGATATGATTTTTCAAATTCTGCTGAGATGAGCAATAAATTTTGAGAGTTGTGCTACCCCCTCTTCAATAAATTTGGCAACTAGTTCGAAGAAAGAAGGAATGGAAACAGGGAAAGAAATGGAAAAGAAAAAAACATTTTTAGAATGCCATCCGAAACATCAATTGGGAGATCTCATAAATCAGGGATCACCAATTTTTCACGGCGGCCCGAATAATTGAAAAAATAACGAACGCGAACCACATTATTATTGTGTTCAATACTTGCTAGCCGGAACGAAAGCTCTGAGAAAAAGATGTAAAACAAAATTTATTTTTTCCATGTTATATTCATGGATGAGTGGAGTAAGATGAACAAAAACAAATTTAACCAACATATTTATTTTCAAAACATTATCAAAGAACGTAACATTAGCAGAAAGGTTTAGTGAGATTTATGAAACTGAAGTTTGCCTTTCGAGATATCGTCAGTATTTGGTTTGGGATTGCTACATCCAATCAAGGGAATTGCTTTCAAGTGTTTAATAGTCAATTTCGTTCGATGGGTTGATTTAACATATTTCAGTTTTGAAAAGGTTTGTTCGCATACATAAGTTGTACGATTTAACAAACAAATTCAAGTACCGTCGGCGGGTGGCTGATAAAATGCCTTTGCGGGCCGGATTCGGTGACCCCTGTCATAAATGAACGGCTGGATGTTTTTTTTTTTTGTTTTTTTCATAATTTTCTTCTTTATAATTACTAAGATTTAGCATGTCTCAAAGCTAATGATATATTTTTAGTTTATATATTTGTAGTGGGGTTTTAAGGGTAAAAAATAAGACAAACAACTGGTAATAATGTAGACAAATGTATTGAACAAAAGAGTAGAAATTTACAGCAAAGAAATTGGAGATTGCGTTCGACCAATACAGTTAGGAGCTGACTCGCATTTGCCTCGTGTCAAGCCACAATTGTTCCTATTACTTATAGTAGCCGTCGGCGCATTCCATTTATGTCCATAGGTTATATCACCTATAACAATATCATACATTCATTTTCAAAAAAATCAATATAGTAGAGAAAAGAAAAAGAAAAAAAGATAAAAATGTTCATCAGTCTTATTTTTAATTTTTATTTTATTTTTTTATTTTATTTTTATTACTTTAAGAAATATTAATATCGGTCAATGTGACAGAAATATATTTTGGTGTCTGCATTTTGGCACCAACTTTGTATTTTGTTTTGTGTTTGGCTTTATGTGTGTGTGTGTTTTGTTTGTTTTGTTTTACGGCATATCAACCTCAGTGGGTCATTTAATGCCGATAAAGTTTTGAAATAAATCAATTCTTAATGGATAATACAATTTTTTTATATATACATTTTTCTATTTAACCCATAGATGGGACCCTAACAGGTACTACCACTCCGGGTCAGAGTGGACCAGGAAGCAATGGTGATGAAGGGGTGCTCTACATTCCCCAAACCTCCAAAACTGGAACCTCACCATCAGATAGAGTTTAACGTAATTCCCAGGACATGTAGACCCTCAGCCACCGCCTTCTAGCAACCATATGATAAAAAAGGTGTTGGGGCTTGCCATAAGGGCAATAGGGTTGGGAAAGTCATATAGGTGCTAGGGCTTGAACGGAGGGGGCCTCTCCGACCGCCGGTCTAGCCCAAGATAGGGCCAAAGTGGAGTATTGCATGTCATGAACTGCTCATCCACCTGGGCTCTATCCTTAAGCATCACGGGTCGCCACCCCCGGTCAACAGGTGTCCCATTGGGGGAGTCTTACCCCTCTGCAGAGGTGCAGTCGGTGCATTCTAGCGCCCCAGCCGACAGGGCGGTTGAGCAAAAGAGTAAAATGTACAGCAAAGAAAGTGGAGATTGCATCCGACCAATGCAGTTACAAGCTGACTCGCATTTGCTTCGTGTCAAGCCACAATTGTTCCTATTACATATAGTAGCCGTCGGCGCATTCCATTTATGTTCATAGGTTATATCACTATAACAATATTATACATTCATTTTCAAAAACATCAATATGGCAGACAAAAATTTTTAAAAAAAAAAAGACAAAAATGTTCAGCAGTCTTATTTTTCTTTTTCTTTTCTTTTTCTTTTTTTTTTCTGTTTTTATTATTTTAAGAAATATTAATATCGGTCAATGTGACAGAAATACATTTTGATGTCTGCATTTTGGCACCAACTTTGTTTTATGTTTTGTGTTTTTTGCTTTATGTGTGTGTGTGTGTGTGTGTGTGTGGTGTGTGTGTGTGTGTGTGTGTGTGTGTGTGTGTGTGTTTAGCCCGTCCCTTCTTTCTTTGGTACGTGTAAAAGAAGTTCCATATAACGACCTGTGTGAGCAACTTACGTAACAGTGTTATCTTACTAGATTTCCCCAAATTGTTTTTTTTGTCTGTCTGTAATTGTATATCTCAAAGTCTCTAACCCTAATCCTAACCCAGACCAATAAATTTTCTGTGCTTACTAATCGGATTGTCGACAATGACTTTAGTGTATTAGATTTTTAAAATTCTAAGGGAACTCTCGCTTTGTGTCCATCATATTTAGGTAACTAAATCTTTACCGCCCTGTCGGCTGGGGCGTTAGAAATGCACCGACTGCACCTCTGCAGAGGGGTAAGACTCCCCAATGGGGCCACCTGTTGGCTGTGGGTGGCGACCCGTGATGCTTAAGGATAGAGCCCAGATGGGTCAGCAGTTCATGACATGCAATACTTTACTTTGGCCCTATCTTGGGTTAGACGGGCGGTCGAGAGGCCCCCTCCGATCAATCGGCTGGTCACGTCAAGCCCTAGCACCTATATGATTGCCCCAACCCTATTGCCTTTATGGCAAGCCCCAACCCCTTTTTATCATATGGGTGCTAGAAGGCAGTGGCTGCGGGTCTACATGACCTGGGAATGACGTTAAACTCTATCTGATGGTGAGGTTCCAGTTCTGGAGGTTTGGGGAATGTGGAGCACCCCTTCATCACCATTGCTCCCTGGTCCACTCTGACCCGGAGTGGTAGTAACCTGTTAGGGTCCCATCTATGGGTTAAATAGAAAAATGTATTTTATAAAAAAATGTATTATCCATTAAGAATTGATTTATTTCAAACTTTATCGGCATTAAATGACCCACTGAGGTTGATATGCCGTAAAACAAACAAACCAAACCAAACCTTATGTGTGACTATATAGAGTAGACATCAATTTAAAATGTTTCAAGTCAGAAACCAATGTTATTACCTTTCTTCATGCCTTTTGTCCTGTGATTTTTCCGGAAAATGAAAATTGTGTTGGGCTTAAATTTGTTGTACGAGCAATGTCTACCTAAGAGAACATAAACGTTACCCTTTCGACGACATTTAATAACTTATACATCATTTCCTTAATCTAATTCGGTGTTAACTACAATGAGTAAGTGAGATGAATGAATTAATGGTCATTAACTTAAAATCTCACCCTTCGGGGGTTGGTTTTAATTGTAGTAGATTAAATCGAATAAATCTTTTAAGCCGAATATGAAGGGCCGTTCACAGATGAGTCAGGGTGGTGATTTGGTTTGAACTGAGGTATTTTTTAGTTTTATATATTTACAACCCTCTCCGAGGAGCAGAATGCGACACAAGGTCATTTTTAAAGCGGAGTTTAACAGGTTTGAATTCCGCGTTTTCCTTCTCTTAGACTGATTACTTAGCCATGGTTAAAAGATGCCAGTCTGCCCTGCTATTTACCCATCGCTGGAGGGATAATTGGGTTCATATCTTTCCCAGGGGTATTAGCGCTATTTGAAATGAAAAACAGCTTCGTCCAGGAGTTGAACTCGGGTTGACGAGTCCATTTCCTACGAATCTACCTATTAGACCACACGCCTTTATTTTTAGTTTTTAAAAAGGTCTTGCGCTCGCCAATTAAAAATCATTTTTATTATTTTAGACAAGCAACAAACATTTCAAAAAGATAGTTTCCTACCAGTTATGGGGATAAGAAAAACAGTGGTTCCATTTCAACAATTTATTTTACTCGTTCGTTCCCTTATACAATAAATTGAATCCAATTATTTTGTTACTGAGATTCTATAAAGTCGTCGGGGCGGCCTAATGTCGGTATCGACCAGACCGCGAGGGAGTCTAACCTCTATTCACTAGCGCTAGACCAAGGAGATTATTTTAGCATCTGAGGTGGAGCGCCACACCTAACACCAACTCCACACTTTACCGCACAGATCCTTAAATATTTGCATCTGGAGGTGCATGTATTTACTAGTGAGAATAATTATTTTAGTCAGACAAATAATTCGTTATATTTTTCTTTTAAAGATTTGAATTTAAAGATATATACGTCTTGCAGCAACATTGCTTCTGCTCATTAATGTCTATTGTAACAGACCTCTCTAGATGAAAAACCTTTCTTTATGAAGAACCGTTTTTACGTTAAAAACACCTTGCAGATTTAATAAGTATACACACCAAATTTGGTAGCTTCACATCAAAACAATTTAACGTCGAAAAGACAACAAACACTTTCGAATTAGTGATATGAATTTTCAATACAATATCTTATTACATTAAAAACTTTCTACCGGGTTTAGGAGTTTGCCATCGATGGTGAGAACAATTTAGATACTTAGGCAGTAACATCTCCTCCACAGAAAACGACGTTAATGCACGCATAGGAAAGGCATGGGCCGCTATAAATAAAGTATGGGTCATATGGGAAAATCCAATCTCACAGACAAGTTAGAGACAGTTTCTTTCCAGGCCGTTGTCGTATCAGTGCTTGCTGTATGGCTGCACCACCTGGACACTAACGAAGCGACTAGAGAATAAACTATATATGGAGCTGCACAAGAATGCTGCGGGTGATCCTGAACAAGACGTGGAACAACACCCCACGAGAAAGCAGCTGTACGGCCACCTGCCACATATCACCCAAACTATCCGAGTAAGACGGACAAGACACTGCTGGAGAAGCAAGGGCGAACTCATATAGCGACGTCCTCCTGTGGAAGCCAGCACATGGGCACGCCAGTGTGGGCCGACCAGCAAAGACGTACATTGATCAGTTCTGTGCGGATGCAGGATGCTGCATAGAGGACCTCCCGAGAATGATGAACGATAGGGACGGATGGGGAGAGACTTTCATGGATATCCGTGCTAACAGCACGACATGATGATGATGATGACATTAAAACTTAAATATTTGCATCCGAAGGTGCATGTATTTGCTAGTTGAATTAATTTTGAGTACTTGTCCTGGTGGCCTTTTTTATATCTGTTTCGACCCCAATCCTCTATCTTTAAAATCTGACAGCGAGGTTTCTGCTCTGGTCTAATACTAAATCGAAAAAGAAAATCGATTTCTGTGATTTGTGTAAGAAGATTTAATAATCTTTTACAAAAGAAATTATATTTCTACTTGAAAAGAAGTTAGTAGAGCAGAGCAAAAGTATTTCTCTCTGATTCAAATTTCATTTTTTTATTTTTCATTTTAAAAATTGTTTGTTTTGTTTGTTTTTTTAAAGGAGAAAAAAAAAGACTGAAATAATCGATGGTACTATTCGCAGAGTTCCGTCCCGGCCTCCTGCCTTAAAAACCGCTAGGTGATAATGACTGAAAAACAAAACGTAATTGCGATATTTTACTCCCTCCAGTCTTTTTTCGACAAGTAAATGTAAATATTTTAACCCTCCCTCTCTTTAAAATATTTGCGGTGTGTGTGTGTGGGGGGGGGGTTAATATTTACATTACTTGTCGATAAAATTTTTAGATATTCTTTTTTTTATTTTAACTAAAAAACAACAGCTAGAGACCTCATACGTAGCTGTTGTTTTTAGTTAAATAAAATAAAAAAAATCTAAATATATTGATTTTTTTTATTTGTAATTGATTGTTGGAAATAAAAATATTAAAATAAAATAAAAATACCGGAAGAAATGTTTTGATTTTTTATTTGTAATTGATTGTCGAAAAAAAAATTAGAATACCGAAAAAATAAAGATATTTTTTTAGCGGATTGAAGGCATTTTTATCGACAAATTATTATTTTTTTTAGTGGTTTGAAGGTAAAAAGTAAGCCATATTTTTATCGACAAGTAATTTAAATATCTAGACCCCCCCCCTAAAAAATATTTTAAAGAGGAGGAGGGTTACAATATTTTCATTTATTTGTCGAAAAAATACTGGAGAGGGTAAAATATCGCATTTACGTTTTTTTTTTTAAGCTATCACCGCCTAGCGGTTTTTAAGGCAGGAGACCGGGACGGAACTCTGAGAAATAGTACCTAATCGATGCTTCATTGAGATTATTACATGACTGTCACCACATTGATAGTTAAATCTCAACAGTCCTAAAAACGTTTTTTTTTTTTTTTTTCGTGAGATTGATGTGATAGATTCGTTGAATTAGTGAGCGAAGCTAGCAGTTACACTGGTCTTAGGAGTGAGGGTAGGACAGATGAAAAATTCATCGTCCTTGACCGAATGCCAGGGCCGATGGGTGGGGAGCTGCATCCTTTTCTCATATTGAAGTAGACCAGTCACTAACAGTAGAACGTGACTCATCGCTCGCATGATGCTGCCTCTTATTGATGAGGAAAAAGAGACGTTGTGAGGATTCTCTATTACTTGGTAAAATGATAGCAAATGAAAATGGTAACGAAATATGTTGAATATTTGAGCTTTTATTTAGCTGGTTACATAGGAAATTAATTATATATATAGAAAGTACTGAGACGGGCAATTTCAAAATTCTAGAATACAATTCTTTTTTTATTTTAAATTCTGGTCTTAGGTTTGACATAAAACTAAAAACACTCTTTTTAAGAAAAAATAGGAGACAGAAGGATAGAAGAAAGAGGGTGGGGTGAACAGACAAGCTGTACAAAAACTAAAGTGGTAATAATGAACTTTTGTTTAGTAAATTAGGGTGTCCCAGAAAAAACAGAACCCACAATTTTTTGTAATAAACTGTTAATTTTCCCATTAAACAAATAAATAAGGGTTTAGGGTTAGGGTTAGGATTATGGTTAGAGTTTAGGGTTAGGGTTAGGGTTAGGGTTAGAGTTTAGGGTTAGGGTTAGGGTTTAGGGTTAGTTTTAATGGGAAAATAAATAGAGGATTTTGGTTCTGTTTTTCTGGGTCGGCCTGTGCAGAACCCAATTATTTATTTATTTTCCCATTTCATCAAAATACGTAGACTTATAATGGCTGAAAAATCTCTTTTTTGGGGCATCTTTAAAGCCCCATATCTCCCCCAATTCTCAACAGAATTCAACCATCTTTTACTATGTGATACTCCTCATCAAACTCTATTTGGGTTCTGTTTTTTTTTCTGGGTCGGCCTGTACAGAACCTAATTATTTATTTATTTTCCCATTAAACTAACCCTAAACCCTAAATCCCAACCCTAACGCTTAACCCTAAAACCCTATTTATTTGTTTAATGGGAAAATTAACAGTTTTAATTACAAAATTTGTGAGTTTGTTTTTTCTGGACACGCCTAATATCCTGTAGGTTTTAAGCAAGAGCGCTTGTCCAGTGGAATTGGATCCTTGGTAATCCTCTGATTTAGAATCCTTTGGTTCTTTCTGGTTAAGAGTCATGAGTATTATAAGTCTCTCCTCAATGAGTGCTAGTAGAACTATGGCCAGTGTTTAAGTAGTGTATCAGCAACGCATTATGGCTGGTGATTGGTGAAGGAATAAACCACGTGATCTCGGCTAGCCTATAAATCCAGGTGGGGAATTGTAGCACACCTTATATACCAATAAATTCCAACAGGTACTACTTTTCAAGATTTGATCTAGAGAGCACGTAGTATCCCTTGGTAGTTCCATACATACGCCGGTAACCCATACGTGTGACCTTGTGTCAAATCCTTTCTGTGGTGAACGGGTTGGGCATTTTAGGGGGCATCTCATGTGGGGTAATGGTTAGCAAGCTAGATTTGCAGACCATTGTTTTGTGAGTTCAGTTCACATTTGGGTGTCCTATACTTCTGGCCTTGTGCCACCACCTAAGCTACACTTAGTAAATTTAGGGAAACCATTCGTGGCTTAATGGTTAGCGAGCTAGATTAGCAGACCATTGTTTTGTGAGTTCGATTCTCAGCCGGGTGCCCCTTATTTCTGGCCTTGTGCCACATCTAAGCCTCTGTTTAGTAAATTTAAGGGAACCTCGTGTGGTGTAATGGTTAGCAAGCTAGATTTGCAGACCATTGTTAGTGAGTTCGATTCTCACTGGGCGCCTATATTTCTGGCCTTATGCCACATTTAAGCTACGCTGTAATTTAGGGGAGCCTCTTGTGGCTTAATATTTAGCGAGCTAGATTAGCAGACCATTGTTTGTGAGTTCGATTCTCTCTGGGCGCCCCATATTTCTGGCCTTGTGCCATATCTAAGCTTAGTAAATAACTATAAGGAGTGTGAAAGTGCGTGAGTTGCTTTTCTGTAATGTAATGATAACTATTTATTTCGTTTCACTACGATGATGAAAGTTAAGATTTTCAGCTGATGTGAAGTCAGTCATCTTTTTCTATTTAGTTTTTTTTATTTTATTATTATTCTACTTTATTAATTTGCTTATTTTTCTATTTGTAATTGGGAAATTCCTGCTGTCCCAGACACATGTCTGGTCATATCATATTCCCGAGGTTGGGCAAAGCATGTGATTTTCTAGGAGAGGCCAGGTTTCCTGGCACCCCTTTTCGTGACGGTAGCAACGTTTGAAAACATGTGTAAAAACATTATCAAAAACATTAAGAAAGTGTCTTTTCATTGAATATATTTTCAAAGCAAACGATTTTGGAAACCCCGCAAAATTGTATGTAATTGTAAAACCAAGGATTTTATTTGTTTATTTTTTTTATTGATTTTAACAGCATATCAAACCCGTCTGGGGTTATGTCATGCCTAACGGTTAGGAAGTGATATAGTGTATTTATATTTATACTTTTTTAGTAATTGGTTTTAATAATGTGTTAGCATTATTGGGGATTAATGTTGTATGGTATTGATTTGTTTCATGTCTATATTCTATGGTATAAATTTTATTTCCCTCAAAAAGAGAGAATATCCTCCATGTTGACATTTCAAACATATCTTTCATATTGTTTGCTTTAAGATAACGGTTTCTGATGTGAGCAAAAACCTGCATTCCATGAATAGTGTTTAGCTGTCAAAGGTGTTTGACATGTTCCACATTGTGGCTGTTGTTCTTGTTTGAGTATATTGGTAGTGCGTTAGTCTTGTATGACCAATGCGTAATCGGGACACAATTACTTGTTCCCTTTTAGACTTTCCTTAAAGTTGGTCTCTTAGCCTTCCAAAATGGGTTTTGATTAGGAAGAGTTTATTGTGGAGTGTTGTTATTCCAGTGTTGTTGCCATTTTTGTATGAAGGATTGTGGGGTTTTTAATGTTTTCATGTTTATTTCCATCATCCTCATAACATTATAAACAGAATAGTATTGAATATATCACAGATATATCACAAATATAATCAATTGGAGTGATCTCCTAGATATTAGCACAATAGCGTAGGTCGATTTTTGAACTGTAATGTCTCCCATGTGGTGAAAGTTGAAAAATTAACATAAAGAATAACAACAGAAAATATTTTTCTTCAAACTTTGCTTTCGGTTGAGGAAATATATTTCAATCTTTTAAGTGTTATCACTGTTACAGCTTAATTAATTGATAAAAAGCAACAACAGAGGTGTTTGGTGGTGATGAGGAGTATATTTTCAATTTTAATTCTACTTATGATATTTTATTCATTTCGTTTAAAATGACAATCTTTTCAGTTTTGAATATTGAGATTGCTATATTTTTCGAACCAATTTGTAGGCTAAATTTGAACAAAAACGAGGAATTTTGGTTGCATTTTAGTAGTCGATCTTTGATGCTATTTTCCTCAAAACAATAGTGCAAGTAATTGATTTTAGTTTTTTGTATCAGTATTTAGTATACTACCACACAAGTTTTTGGCGCCTCTGGATAATTTTGATATTTTTCTATAAGTGAAAAATTCAACCTGCCCTATTGGCAGTTGGTAGTTGGTTCGATCCCAGATAAAAGCTAAGATTTCGAATCTATGACTCTATCGAGAAGAAGAAGTTTTTCAATTAATGATGGATAGATTATCGATGAGAAAATGAAAATTTTTGCTGACAACATACTTTATTGAGTACTAGAAGTGGCTACCCGGAGACGCCTGGGTTGTGGTGCTGCAAAAATATTAGTCTTACAGATCCATTATTACTGATTCGTAAGTTGGATCCTTGCAGAATCGAGGGTGGTCCTGAGCTAAATTTTCCTAGCTGGAAGGGACAATACAGGTGCTTTGGCATTGCCCCTTCCAGCTGGGAAAATTTTAGCTCAGAACGCGCCCTCGGTGGCGACAGGCTCTCCATAGCGGACTGTTTATGTCTGAAGCCACCTTGGCGCAACACCATGAAGCCAAGAAGTCCAGAAGAAAGTAGCGACAACAAAGCACCGGTACATCAACATCTTCAGGGACAGCCTGTGGTCGAAAATTTTTTTCGAACATTGGACTTCCCAGTCACAAGAGGCACTGTAACTTCAGGGGCACAAAAAACTATATTATAGTCTTCCGAGACTGAAATGCCAATGAATGAAATGAATGGATTATCGGTGAGAAGATGAACATTTTTGCTGACAACAATACTTTATTGAGTACTAGAAGTGGCTATCCGGTGGCGCCTGGTTGTAGATGGTGCAATAATGTTAGTCTTACAGATCCATTATTACTGAATCGTGAGTTGGGGTCCTTGCAGGATGCCCCATTAAATCCGTACGTAAAAAAGACCATGCGTTGATCCTGCCTAGTTGTGCGTCAGAACAATGTGCACAGACATTCTCAAAAAGAAAAATCCAGGTCTTCTATTTGAAATATTAAATGCAAAAAAAATTCCATGTTGTTATTATCTGAATTTTATTTTTAATTATCTTTACAATATAAATCATTTCTCTGAATGTTTGAGATGAGGCTTGATGATTAGTATTATCTGCGTTATTCGGACTATTGTCCTCATCTTCATTGATATCTGTACAACGTTTCGACCGATATGCCCTCCGGCCTTCTTCAGGTATTTATTGTCAGACTCGGAAAACTTCTCGGACTCGGGAACCTTCTTTTCGGACTCGGGAACCTTCTTGTCGTAATCGGGAGCCATCACGGAACTTTGAACCTAACCCTTTATTCAGTCCACAGGGGTATCCTGTTATCATTCCGCTAACCATAGCTGGGGTAGAGGCGTTAAGCAGTGTTAAATATTTTCTATGTTACTGCTGCCTTGATCAGGATTGAACCTGTTCAAAGTTCAGTGATGGCTCCCGATTACGACAAGAAGGTTCACGATTACGACCAGAAAGTTTCCGAGTTCGAAAAGAAAAGTCCTGAGTCCGACAAGAAATACCTGAAGAAGGCCAGCGGGCATATCGCCGAAACGTTGTACAGATAACAATGAAGATGAGGACAATAGTCCGAATAACGCAGATAATACTAAATATAAATCAATTCTTCATTAGTTTTTGCTCAAAAAGCAAGATGTGGTGATAGTGAATGTATGAAGGGATATATAAGGCATTGTGTAGAGTTATTTTTTGTTTCTTTCCTTTATCGTCTTTTTTTTAATGAAAATTACAGCATCACTTTTAGCGTAGATTAATTTGCTATTTGAACGGCTACCATCGGCTAATTGGATGATATGTTTGAATTCATCTGTAAATTATATGATCTCTACAGTCTACTAACATATTAAAGGAATATTAAAGGAAGCGCGTGGTGTAATGGTTAAAGTCATGGGAAATGGACTCGTCGCCCCGAGTTCAAATCCTGGACGTGGTAATTGCATTTCACTTAGCGCTAATACCCTTGGGAAAGGTATGAATCCTACTCTCCCTCCAGCTATGGGTAAATAGTAGGGCAGACTGGGCTCTTTAACCTTGCTTAGGCAACCGGTCTAGGAGAAGGAAAACTGTGAATTCAAACCTGCTGAACTCCGCTTAAGAAATTGACCTTATGTCGCATCCTGCTCGTGCGGAGGGTTGGTAAAGATATATCAAAGGAATTCTTTTCACCATTATTGTCAAAATTGATAATATTTTGAGAAGTATTCCCAGTGCACAAGAAAGAATTATTTTCTCTCGTATCATCGGTCATTAATTTTGCTGAGTGTTTTATCTGCAATTCTTTAAATCATGAGTTCATATATTTTTCAACTGCCATCTCTTTGTGTGTTATGGGGTATAGGTAAACATGGGGTATAATGGTTTTGGGTGTTTTAATTGTAGCTTGGATATTATCGGCTGCGTGTTCCTCGGGTTTTCTTTTAACCCCATCTCCTTTTGGTAGGCGGGCTGAAAAGAAGCATTCAAAGAACGAGAAAGGAAAGAGACAAAGACAGAAGGTGGCTTTATGACTTAGGCTTTATTGAGTGGGTCATAGTCGCCTGTAGCAAGGGGATATCCCCCCCCCCGCCCCGGGCTAGTATGAGCGACTACACTCAGTTGCGGCCAAGATTCAAATGGCCGAAATATTCTTGGGGGGGGGGGTTAGGGAGTCAATCTTTTTTTGTCGGACATGCACAGAGGGCTCTTCCGGTGAAAGGTCCCATGATTAGTTTGTCTTTTTTTCGATTTTTTTAAAATTTTATTTTCAATAATCGTTTTTTTAATCCCCACAGTGTTTTTAAATTTGTTTTTATTTCGGCATTCCAGATTTTATGTCCTGGTTTCCCGCAATTGTATACAATTATTTTATCATTGGACTTTGTGTTTATCCTCACGAAGTGGTAGCTACGTGTATTAGTTTGTCTGCACGTTTCTGCTTTTTCGTACTTATCAGTGAGAATTAAATTCGCTGAATTTTAAGTCTCCATTTTTCTGGGTCATAACTGTAGGAAAGGCCTTAGTATCTTCTGGTTGTTCATTTAGAAGCATTTTCAAATTATATGCCGTCACTTATCATTTTTCCCGGCTGTTTTCAGGGATGATACTAGTGTTACAATTTATGAGCATTCATAAATTGTGAACAGACGTGTAGCTAGAAATTTGAATTAAGATCTGTTAATTTAAAATCAGAGAGTTCATGGAAATCACCCGGTGGGTGGTTAATAAGCTTTTGACCCCTTAGAGGCGCGCGATGAGAATAGTTTAGTTAGTTAGCAGAAGCGGCCCGTTTTTCAAAGAGAGCTGGTGTGTTGTTGGTTCTGACGGGTCGTCTCCCCGCAACAGACATATGGACTAATAAGAAATAAGACTTGATCAATTATAACCAAGTCTTGTTGTATTAATTAAACTCTGAAGACAAGTGTTAAGCTCGGCAAGAAGAATTTGCAAGGAAGAAACTCAACCACCAGCAGATAGACGTCAGCCCAGATAAAATGGTGACCAGATATGTTAGACGATGTTAGAATAGAGGCGACGAGTCAGTAAACAGCAACAAGTAGATGTTACAAAGTAAGAACTATCATCACTATCAACTCTTTAGTCTGTCTGTCTGTCTGTCTCTCTCTCTCTCTCTCTGCTCTCTCTCTCTCTCTCCATTATACACCAGAGATGACTCGCTCTCTCTCTCTCTAATTATATTACCGAGAATGTTAGAGGGGTATATCATCATCATCATCAATCATCATCAATCATCTATGTCGGTTGTTAGCACGGATATCCATGACAATCTCTCCTCCATTTGTCCCTATCACTCATCATTCTCGGAGGTCCTCTATGCAGCATACCTGTATCCGCACAGAGCTGGTCAATGTACGTCTTTGCTGGTCAGCCCACACTGGCGTGTCCATGTGCTGGCTTCCACTGGAGGACGTCCATGAGTTCGTCCTTGCTTCTCCAGGAGTGTCCTGTGTGTCTTGTCCGTCTTACTCGATGGTTTGGGGTGATATGTGGCAGGTGGCCGTACAGCTGTTTTCTCGTGGGGTGTTTCCACGTCTTGTTCGATCACACGCAGCATTCTTGTGCAGCTTCCATCTAGTTTAATTCTCTAGTCGCTTTGATAGGGTCCAGGTGGTGCAGCCGTACAGCAGTACCGACACAACAACGGCCTGGAAGAATTGTCCTCTTTTAACTGAGTTCAAATGTTTTAAACAAAGGGACATCTCACTATCGATGGCAAACTCCTAAAGCTCGGTAGAAAATTTAGGTATTAGGCGTAAACTATCCCCATGCCAAAGAAAACGATGTAATGCTCGCATAGGAAAAACATTATCATTCATATGGAAATCCAATCTCACAGACAATTTAAAGAGACAATTCTTCCAGCAGCTGTTGTCGTGTCAGTACTGCTGTATGGCTGCACCACCTGGATCCAAGAGGGGTATATACGGCTATAATAGCCCTAAACCCCCTAGTTAAAATTAACAGTTTTAATTACAAAATTTGTGGGTTCTGTTTTTTTCGTGGGACACCCTAATTTACTAAAAAACAAAAATTCCCCCATAATTATTGAAAGTTTTCTTCGCAAGGTTATGGGGTAATATAAAAAAAAATATGAATAACATAACAGTAAAAAAAATCGCATTGAATTGTATAGCACGATTGAGTTTAGTAAATTGTTGAAAAGGAGTCACATTTTAAAAAAAATGTGATCAGGAAAATCGACTTCCTTCGCCCGAGTTACAATATTAGAATCAGAGTTTTATTTTCTACAAAGTTGATTTTTTTAATGAAATCCGATCTCTGAGAAATATTGATTTTCATAATTTTTGAAAATGTATTTAATGAAATTCAATTTATATTTTGGATTAGTGCCAGTAATTCTATTTTGAACATTTTCTTCTTTGAAAATCAATTGAATTAATATCAGATTTTTAACTAATAAGAAAGTTTCCTCGGTTCTTGTTAACATCTGTAAACCAGCCGATCATAAGACAGTTGAGAAACGATCCAGTGAATGGGATTTCTTTCCATCTGTTGGTTTTAAAAAGTTGACTTTGTAAAAAAAAAATACTCGAAAAAGACCATCCAAAATCGGAGTTCATATAAGAGGAGGGTGGTAAATAGAGTATAGTAGTCAAACTTCTAATAAATAAATAATTAATAAATAAGAAATAACAAAACTCAGCGTATGAGTAGCACAGGGATCTGTGCGGTAAAGTAAGGAGCTGATGGTGGTGTGGCGCTCACCTCAGATGCTAAAAACAATCTCCTTTGGTCTCAAGCGCTATTAGAAAAGGGGATTATACTGCCCTGCTGCTGACTGCCTGATACCGTACTTTAGGCCGCCCCCGTCGACTTTTTTACTTTTTATAAAGTACTAGCAAAATAAAAAAACGCCCCTCTGGGCGACTTAAAATATAATATTGCCGTGAGGGGATTTGGAGTTGAAATTTAATATCAGAAAGTTTGGTCATCATAAGTAAGTAAAATCATGCAAATTTATTAAAGGGTTAAAAAATAAAATGAATTTATTAAGAGGAAAGTAAAAAATAAAAAAATTGAAAATGGAAACTTTAAGTACTGAATAACTTTAAATTTATATAATTAGAATAAAACAACCTATATATAGATAGAATAATATCGAGGTATGGTATTTATTAAAACTTGTTAAAAAAAACCAATGAGGACTGTCTATACATTGCATGCTCAAATTTTTGAGTTTATTTATTCTATTATGGACGATTTTAGGTAGTGGTGAGCGGTAGCATGTGACTGTAAGTTTTTGTTTAGCAGACAAAAGTCCGGAAGCGAATCTGCCATTATTCATAGATAAGTATAAGGGGCATCTGGGCTGCTCAGTCCGGTAGAGCGGTTGCGGCCAGAAACAACAAGGTTCTAGTTGCGATACGCGGCCCCTCGCCAACTTAAGCGTTAGCACAGGGATCTGTGGGCGGTAAAGTAATGGAGCTGATGGTTGATGTGGCATTCCACGGGCTCAGATGCAAACATGCTCATTGGTCTAAGCCGCTAAGTGAAATAAGGATAGACCCCTCGCTGATTGGCTGATACCGACTTTAAAAGAAGCCACCCCGACGACTTGTATAAGTATATGCTGAAGAAAGCATCATTTTAATTAAATTATGGAAGTTCATTTCAGATTAAATAAGTTAAAGCAAAATACGTGAGTGTTGCTCGGAATTCATATTCACTTGTTTTATAACGGACTTTTATTGCTTATCAATATAAATATATGCTATCCTCAGGGTGCAAGTATTTAAGTATTAATGTTTAAGTTTGTTTGGTTTAGTTTCTTTTGTTTTACGGCATATTCATACCTAGTGGGTCATTTAATTGCCGATAAAGTTTTGAAATAAATCATTCCTTAATGGATTTAATATAAATTTTTTTTATAAATACTATTTTTCTATTTAACCGCATAGATGGGACGCCTACCAGGTACTACGCACTTCCGGGTCAGAGTGGAAGCGCAGGGAGCAATGGTGATGAAGGGGTGCTCCACGATTCCGCTAAGACCTCCAAAACTGGAACCTCACCATGCAGATAGAATGAAGTTAACGTCATTAACCAGGACATGTAGCCGGCAGCCACCGCCTTCCTAGCACCCCATATGATAAAAAGGGATTGGGGGCTGCGCATAAGGGCCAATAGGGGTTGGGACATCTATAGGTGCCCTCGGGCTTGACGTGGACCAGCCCGTCTAGCCAAAAGATAGGGCCAAAGTGGGTATTGCATGTCATGAACTGCTCATCCACTGGGCTTTCTATCCTTAAGCATGCAACGGGTGCGCGCACCGACGTTTGCCAACAGGTGGCCCCATTAGGGGAGTCCTTACGCCCTCTGCAGAGGTGCTAGTCGATGTATTCTAAACGCCCCAAGGTACAGGCCGGTAAAATTAGGGTAAAATGTTTGATATTATGCCTTATCATTTATTATATCTATTTATTTTAAATATGCCAGCATTTTTTACTTTCCTTTGTTTATTTATCCTTTCAACATATTGTGCGAATTCATTTCTTTCCATTTTTCAAACTTACATACATACATCATACTAAACATAAAGGTTACCCAGCTTTTCTTTTTTAGAATTCAATATTTTTACAATGTAAATACAGCTTTTTCTCTCCTTAATATATTATATATACAAATATAATATATATATATATATAATATATATATACAATTTTTTTTGTGATGAAACAAAGAAAAATACAGTGCTCATCACAATTGTGAGAGCTATATTTAATTTACTTTGCTGAGTTTTTTAAAGATCAATGTTTATTATAAACAGCTACCCCAGGTTTATTGGCTAGTGCGCATCCCAGCTCGTTTAATTAGATCCCATGTGTTTATTGGAAGATGCTTTTCTTATGTCCTAGGCAAGAAACCTGCGATAGCTTTTTTATAATAACATTGATGGCTTTAAAACTGCAGCAAATTTAAATATATATATATATATATATATATATATATATAGTATCAGATTGCCCGGCTTTCAACTTTTTCGTCGCAGTGCGTCAGTAATAATACCAAAAGTGGCCTCAATATATTAAAAAAATATGAGGCAGTAATAATACTAATAAGATTATTGTTAGATGGAAAATAAAGGGTCTACCATGGTTTCAATAAAAAAAAATGATCTCCTCAAGGACCCCTACTCTATTTAACAAAGTTCGATTTTAGATTTAAGCTAAGGATTACATCGATTTAGTTAACGTAGAGTAGGGTCCTGAGGAAATCTTTTTTGATTGAAACGGCATGGTAGACTCTTTATTATGCATTTCCAAAGCCTGAGAAGATCGCGCAGAGAGATATGAAACACGTGGTTTGCACATGTAAAACAAAAAGAATTAAAAAATTTTTTCTGAGAACAAAATACATTTTTGCGGACCTTCCTTTTTTATAAAATATTGAATTTTTCTTCCGTTGAACAGAACAACACTTTTATATTACTAGCGAAATATATGCACCGCTCGTCGGGTGAAGTATTTTAAGTTTTAATTGTAATAAATATTGTATCAAATTAGAAATGCTAATGGAAACTAAATAAGAATGCAGATAAAAATATTTGAAAGAGAGGGAGGTTATAAATCGGGAGAAAATAGAACAACTGAGAACTTACTGTTACATCATCCCAATCTCCATTGTTATTTTTTGAAAAAAAAATAACTTGTCATTTTATTCTTTACTTTTCCTCTTTAAACTAAATACTTAGATTAGTTCTACGGTATTTAGTTATAAGAGGAAGTAAAGAATAAAATGACAGTTATTTTTCTTGTTAATGGATTTCATTTAAGATTCATTGAAGAGAATTTTTGCTTATATTCATGTAAAAATAAAACTGAAGCATGTTAGAAATCATAGCACGTGAGCACTATTTAATAAAATCACTTTTTATACTCAATATGCAAATTAGCGCTTCCCGTTCACACTGTAAACAGGCTATTTTGTTGTATATATAATACAATTGCAATATCCTTAGTAATGTAGATATGGTTTAACAGTATTATAATAATACAACAATTTTATCAATAATTGAGATTTAAATAGAAATTATACATCATGGAGAATGTGAATGTCAAATAACTAAGGAAATTGTGACTTGAGTAGTAATAAGTTTGGTTAAACAGAGCAAGAAAACCACAAATCTGCCATTTATAATAGATATATATTTATATTATAATGGGATCTCTCCCATCGATTTTTTTCGACGTATGAGGGTTCATACACACAGATGAACACCCACACAGTGATTTTGTTTTTATAGGTGGTGAAGGCTTGTGTTGGCGCATCTACAAATTTTTTGGTACAGTCAAAAGGGAAAGATTGGTGGCATCAAGGGGTTGCCACAAAACAATCAACACGACCTGAGGAAATTTTGAAATTCAGAGTTATCCCTTCTCGCTAGACTGGTTACCGTACGCAATTCATGATAATATATATATTATAATATTATATATATATATATATATATACGCTTTATGATATTGTTGGCGGAGTGGCGGCTAATAGTTTGGTAAATCTACGAGGCAGCGAGGGAGACTATCCCCTTTCAGCTAGCGCCAGACCCAGAGAGAATTGTTTTTGTTGAGGGGACGCTACTATACCTACTGTAAGTATCATACATAGCATACATACCACATAAATATATATTCATGCATACATACATACATACATACATATATATATATATATATAGTATATATATTATATATATTATTCATACATACATACATACATACATAATTATATATTCATGCATACATACATAAATATATATAGTATACAATATATTTTTACAAATTACAAGACGCATATATATTTATATATGATATAGATATAGAATATAGATATCAGATAGTAAGATAGATAGATAGATATACAAGGGCAAATATGTAAATAGGAATGAGTAGCGAATACGAAAAATTGAAAATGTTTTTGTGAGATAATTCTAATTACAGATGTAGACGAAAGCTTGACAAAATGTATGCAGCAGCCATGCGCAGGTCCTGCTTGATTCTGGTCATGTGCATAATTTATGGGTTTTATTTTCTGTGGGGTAATTTGATGCTGTATTTTGACTTTGCACAGCCCAGAAATATTTCTTTTCTCATTGAAAGAGAATATAGTATATTCATTCGTGATCGATACTGAAATGTATTTTTCAGTGTAATTTAAAGAAGGATGGACCGGTTTATTTCTCAGGCGCGATAGAGCGTCAGATTAAGAGGACAATGGTTTGCCTGGTTCGATACTTGGCTCTCGGCTATCTTGCTGATACTGAGTTTAGGCTATTTAAGAAATATGGTCGTATTGGGCCAGCTAAAATAGATGAAATAAAAACAGTGAAACAATTATTTTATAGTCATTAGAAATATTCGCTGGTTAAAATCGAACTTAACGGACCTAAATTCCAACCTCGTAATGGTCACAGCCGTCGAAAGAGAAAATAAATACTAAAAATCTAGAAATTTAACTGAATTTTAATGCATTTCAGTGTTTGATATATTAATGAATAAAAGATATTATACGCAGTCCAGTTATTTTATTTAAAAACTTTTAAATTTTTTCAAGGTCGTTAACTTTAAACCGGCACGTATGTTTTGAATCTGTGTTACGCCTCAAGATACGTGGTTTAAAGTTAATTGAATAAAAAATGTTAAAGTTATTTGACTAATACTGGGTGGCAGGTATATTTTTTATTCCATTAATATATCAACTAACACTGAAAAATCTAATTAGAATTCGATTATTCCCCTGAATTGGGGGGGGGGCGCTTTCTTTCGAAATGGGGGGTGACATAAGATGGGCGNGGCCAGAGCATATTGAAGGCCGGTCCCCGTGAAAATATTGTCTTAGATGAAATCGGTCGTGGCCGCAAAAAATGGTTGGGGACCGTGCTCTAGAATACATATAGAAAGCCTACACTATGCTATCCATACCGAAAGTTATTCAATAAGACGTAACGCACTCCTATATATGACAAACAGCAACAACCAACCACATGTAAACATTCAATCACCCTTGACTGTTAAAGCCTTATTCATGGAATGCAGGTTTTTTGCTCAAACATCAGAAACCGTTATTTTAAATGCAAACAATTTGAAAATGTCTATTTGAAAATGTCAAAAATGGGGGACGTTTTTGTCCTTTTTGAGGGAAATAAATATAGCTCATAGATGATAGACATGAACTTATTCAATTCAATCCATACGAGATCCCCAATGTTAAACCAAATTACTAAAAGATAATATACAATCACCAAAGGATATTCCGGCCCTGTCGGCTGGGGCGTTTTGAATGCCTGGCTGCACTCTGCAGAGGGGTAAGACTCCCCGCATGGGAACCACTGTTGCCGTGGGTAGCGACCGGTGAATGCTTAAGGATAGACCCGGTGGCTGAGCAACGTCCATGAACTTGCAATAATCTCACTTTAGGCTTTTCTGGGCTAGACAGGCGGCGGAGAGGCCCCTCCGATCATATCGGCCGGCCGCGTCATACCCTAGCACCTATATTATGCCCCAACCCTATTGCCCTTATGGCAAAGCCCCCATCCTTCTTATTATATGGGTGCTAGAAGGCGTGCTGAGGTGTCTACATGTTCCTAGGAATGACGTTAAACCTCTACTGATGTGAGGTTCCAGTTTTGGATGTTTGGGGAATGTGGAGCACCTTCAATCACATTGCCTCGCTGGTCCACTCTGACCCGGAGTGGATACCTGTTAGGTCCCAGCTATGGGTTAAATAAAAAAAAACTTTGAGTTCATAAACAAATTGTAATTATGCGTTAAGAATGTATTTATTTCGACAACTTTGTTCGGCATTAACATGACCCACCGAAGGTTATATGCCGTAAAACAAACCAAACCAAACCAAACCAAACAACATATATTCTTCTAACCGTTGAGTCATGAGACATACCCAGACGGGTTGATATGCCGTTAAATCAATAACTAACCACAACAATCAACCACAACACTAAGATTACACGTTCAACTTTAAATAATAAACGATTCCTCCATCGGCTAGAATCTTCAAGAAAATGAATTGTCAAACACCGCGAATAGACCATCCGAAAAATATCACTAAAGAAAATTTAAAATTCTTATTCCGCTCGAATACTAATAAACAAAAAGACAAAACTTGATACTAAATTTGCCAAGCATTTTAATTCAAACATTATTCGACATTCAACAGCCACTTACATTTGCTTCAATAATCGTAATGACGTAATCTAATAATAAATCACCGCCCTGTCGGCTGGGGCGTTAGAATGCACAGACTGCACATATGCAGAGGGGTAAGACTCCCCAATGGGGCCACCTGTAGGCCGTGGGTGGCGACCCGTGATGCTTAAGGATAGAACCCAGGTGGATGAGCAGTTCATGACCTACAGTATCTCCCACTTTGGCCCTATCTTGGGCTAGACGGCGGTCGGAGAGGCCCCTCCGATCAATCAGCTGGTTACGTCAAGCCCTAGCACCTATATGATTGCCCCAACCCTATTGCCCTTATGGCAAGCCCCAATCCCTTTTTATCATATGGGTGCTAGAAGGCGGTAGCTGCGGGTCTACATGTCCTGGGAATGACGTTAAACTCTATCTGATGGTGAGGTTCTAGTTTTGGAGGTTTGGGGAATGTGGAGCACCCCTTCATCACCATTGCTCCCTGGTCCACTCGGACCCAAAGTGGTAGTACCTGTTAGGATCCCATCTATGTGTTAAATAGAAAAATATGAGTTTATAAACAAAATTATATTATGCATTAAATGTATTTATTTCACAACTTTGTCGGCATTAAATAACCCACCGAGGTTAATATGCCGTAAAATAAAACAAACCAAACCAAACCTAATAATAAATCATTCGCACTGGTCTTATGTCAAATGCAAACATCAACAGACAATAAACAACCTTTTGTTTATAAATTAATAATCAACAACATCTCTGTAAACGAAAATATTTATTTTAGAACGAAAATCCTTTCTAATAAGAAATAATTATAAATAAAAAACTCGATTTAAGTGACAATAACTGATCATTTCTATATAAAAAGAAGTAAATGACAAGAAACAAATCTTATTATAATGGAGATTGTGTGCTTTTCTGTCTCGTAACCGAAAACTATATACTACTCATATCACTATTCCCGGTTATTTGACATCACATTTTCCATCATTGTATTTTATTTAAAACTCAATTATTAATAAAATGTTTAACATTATTAATACTGTTAACCATGTCTACCATACTTACTGAAACATCCAATTATGTTTATATATATACAACAAAATAGAGGTTTACAGTGTGAACGGAAGGCTAATTTGCATATTGATATTTAAAAATGTGATTTTATTAATATGTTGTGTTAGATTATTGATTTCTAACTGTTTTGTTTATTTAATGAATATAATAAAAAATCTCTTCAATGAATCTTAAATGAAATCCATTAACAAGAAAGATAACTGTCATTTTATTATTTACTTCCTCTTTTGTCTTTTAAACTAAATACTTAAATTAGAAAAAATAACAATGAAAGACGAGAGTGATGGAAGACTAAGTTTCAGTTGTTCTATTTTTTTTATTATACTCCCTCTGATTTCAATCATTTTATCTGCATTCTATTTAGTTTTATTACATTAAACTTAAAACGCACCCAGGGTGCATATATTGCTAGTGGATAATAATAATGAGGCACAGAAGTCACTTTTCAAAATAAAACATCAACATTTAGACTGATAATCAATTTTTAAAAAATGTTAAATAAAAAAATTCAAACGTTCTGTGCGGCCCGGTACCTAATGGCCGCTGTCCGGTACCGGATCGCGACCCGATGGTTGGGGACCACTTGTTCTAGAGAGAAAAATGATTTCTTTAATTCTTTAATTAATATTAATTTAGTTCAGTGCGAAGTGATTTTCGAAGTAAGGGTAGATGTTTGGCCTATTTCCGGTATCAAATTCATGTGTCTCCATCAACAAATTGTTTTTGCAAATATTTATGAAAATTCTTAATAAGTCAGAACGATTACATTTTAATTAAAATTTCAGATGAAAACTTAATTATGAAAAAAATATTAACCTAGCAAACTTTGTACATGTTATAAAAGCAGCATAAAGCGTGGGTAATGGTTAAAGTCATGGGAAATGGACTCGTCACCCCGAGTTCAAATCCTGGATGTGGTAATTGCATTTCACTTAGCGCTAATACCCTTAGGAAAGGTATGAATCCTATTCTCCCTCCAGCTATGGTTAAATAGTAGGGCAGACTGGGTTCTTTAACCTTGGGTAGGCAACCGGTCTAGGAGAAGGAAAACTTTGAATTCAAACCTGTTGAACTCCACTTAAGAAATTGACTTTGTGTCACATCCTGCTCGTGTGGAGGGGTTGGTAAATATATATAAGAGCAGCAGGACACGATACAGGTTCGATTCTTGTTGCTGCCTCATGTTAATTGCTGGCAGTCAAACTTATTTGTTTATTTCCTTTTTTTAATTTGCTTATTCTGCTTTTTGTTCCAATGAAAATAATTATTTGTTTGCATGCATGCACGTGCGTGCGTACACTAGTGCACTAGTACACGCGCGCGAGCGTCTGTATATATATATATATATATATATATATATATATATATATATACCAATTCCTTCCGAATGAGCAGGATGCGACACAAGGTCAATTTCTTATGTGGAGATTAACAAGTTTGAATTAAGAGTTTCCCTTCTCCTAGACTGGTTGGCTAACCAAGGTTAGGGAACCTAGCCCGCTCTTCTATTTACCAATAGCTGGAGGGAGAATAGTTGGATTCATACCTTTTCCAATATATAAATATTCATAACTTTTCCAATATATATATATATATATATATATATATATATATATATATATTTATGGAAAGAGGATTGGAATGAATCTGACTGAATGTGGTGGAGATGTGAGGAACAAAAGAACAAAACTCAGACAAAATTGTGTAGGATATATTTCGCTAGAGCGTTGAGCTCGGCATCATCAGTCGTTTTAAAACGACTGATGATGCCGATATATATATGTATATATATATATATATATATATATATTTGAGATATTTTTTGTATCTGTATCCGTTTTCTGGGAGTACAAGTGTGAAGCATTAATGTGCTATATTATAATAATGTACTTATCATAATATATTCATCTAGGAATAAATATCAGAAAACTCGTTTTTTAGGTTGTTTTCTTTTAGTTTCTTTTATTTTGTAGTAGTGGTGAATTTTCGGGATTGTAATTTCTCCCTTCTTCATGATTCTGAGGCCAGTGGTGATTTTCTGGCTGTTGGTTGCTCCTTTTTATGAGGAGATGCTGGATGTTGATTGGTTAGTTGGTAGTTGGTGATTAATGAGTTTGTACTCTGTGTGTAACCGAGTTTTCTTATATTTATTCACAGATGAATATATTATCATAACAACATTATTATAATATAGCACATTAATGCTTCACACTAATGCCCAAACCTGATTTTTGTACTTCCGAAAAACGGATACAGATACAAAAATATCTCAAATATATATACTTACTAGAAGCATACGGAGACTCCTAAACAGCACCATATTATATATATATATATATATATATATATGTGTGTGTGTGTGTTGTGTGTGTGTGTGTGTGTATTTAGGCAGCATTTTTTCTTGTAGGCATATATTGTTAAATAATGCAGCCATTTTCTGTCTGCAAGTCTTATCCTTTGTTTTTTCATATTGCCGGATTATTGTTTTAATATCTGGCGAGAATTGGCATTACAATGCACCTTACAGACAATAGCTCAATAGCCCAACATCTAAAATCACACTCATGTCCCAACAATAAATTCCGGAAAATACTTAATGATAACACTACCATTATAGAAACACAATCATGTAAACAACGATTAAAAATCTTAGAAGCACTTCATATTAGACACAAAAATCCAAAACTAAACAAAATAAACTTTGATAATAGCACCAACATTCTAAAATGCCTATAATTACTATAAAATTATAATAGCAAAAATAATAATAATAATAATAATGACAATGATAATAATAGAACTAATAATAATAACAACAATAATAAACACAACCTATATAAATGGTAAATGGAATATCCCATTGTTGTACGGTTAAAAATACCTTGAAGATGGCCCACGATAGGGCAGAAAGTATTCGGTCTATGACATATGGCGAATACATCAGCCAATTCTCGCCAGATATTAAAACAATAATCCGGCAATATGAAAAAACAAAGGATAAGACTTGCAGACAGAAAATGGCTGCATTATTTAACAATATATATATATATATATAATCAATGGTAATATTATGGTTTTACACTCATAACTTGAAGTTTTACACTCATAACTTGAAGTTTCATCAGATGAGTTCAATGGTTGAGATCTTAAAAACCAGTCGTGAAATGGTTGATATATATATATATATATATATATATATATATATATATATATATATATATATATAGGTGTGTGTGTTTTATCCCTTTATTCCTAATTGACTGAAACGCTACTATAAATATGGTGGTAGCGTACAGAATAGCGTATGGAGCTTTGAACAAGAGGATTGATCGTCGTAAGGGCTTAATTAGAAAAGCTAATTAGGGTGTATAAGATAAAACACTACCTGGAAATTAGATTAAAGTTGATTTAGTAAGACAGAGATAAAGATAAATGATAAGCCAAGAATTGGGAGTCAGACACGCGGCTGGGGGACATGGCTTTTTAGGCGGTAAGTTGAAGAGGTAATAAACATGTGTAGATATGATATGTGTTCTATACTTCGATCGGTAGGGAAAACCAGATAATCAAATAATTGAATTGTGGAACTGTTGGAATATTTTTGTATATAAGGTGGGCTACAATTCACTACCTAAATTTATAGAATAGGTAAGGTCACATGGTTTATTCCTCAGCTAATCAACAGCCATAATGCGTGGCTAGTTGACTACTTAATCACTGATACTGAACATACATCCATTTGTAATCATTGACGAAGGAACATACAACCAAAGGATTCTTTATCAAGGATTTCCGCTGGACAAGTGCTCTTGCTTGAAGACTATAAAATCTATAAAATAATGTATTCTCTATAAAATAATGTAGCCTATAAAATATATAAAATATATATTCTTTATAAAATATTTAAAATAAGGTATTCTATATAAAAAATCTATAAAATAAGGTGTTCTCTATAAAATAAGGTAGCCTATAAAATCTATAAAATATATTTTCTCTATAAAATCTATAAAATAAGGTATTCTTTATAAAAATCTATAAAATAAGGTGTTCTCTATAAAATAAGGTAGCCTATAAAATCTATAAAATATATATTCTCTATAAAATCTATAAAATAAGGCATTCTCTATAAAAAAAATCTATAAAATAAGGTGTTCTCTATAAAATAAGGTAACCTATAAAAATATAAAAATATATATTCTCTATAAAATCTATAAAATAAGGCATTCTCTATAAAAAAATCTATAAAATAAGATGTTCTCTATAAAATAAGGTAACCTATAAAATATATAAAATATATATTCTCTATAAAATCTATAAAATAAGGCATTCTCTATAAAAATCTATAAAATAAGGTGTTCTCTATAAAATAAGGTAACCTATAAAATATATAAAATATATATTCTCTATAAAATCTATAAAATAGGGTATTCTCTATAAAATCTATAAAATAAGGTATTCTCTATAAAATAAGGTAGCTTATAAAATATATAAAATATATATTCTCTATAAAAATCTATAAAATAAGCTAGCCTATAAAGTCTATAAAATATATATTCTCTATAAAATAAGGTATTCTCTATAAAAATCTATAAAATAAGGTATTCTTTATAAAAATAAGGTAGTCTATAAAATATATAAAATATATATTCTCTATAAAATAAGGTATTCTCTATAAAAAATCTATAAAACTAGGTGTTCTCTATAAAATAAGGTAGCCTATAAAATCTATAGAATATATATTCTCGATAAAATCTATAAAATAGGGTATTCTCTATAAAAAAAATCTATAAAATAAGGTAGCCTATAAAATCTATAAAATAAGGTGTTCTCTATAAAATAAGGTAGCCTATAAAATCTATAAAATATATTTTCACTATAAAATCTATAGAATAAGGTAGCCTATAAAATCTATAAAATAAGGTGTTCTCTATAAAATAAGGTAGCCTATAAAATCTGTAAAATATATATTCTCGATAAAATCTATAAAATAGGGCATTCTCTATAAAAATCTATAAAATTAGGTGTTCTCTATAAAATAAGGTAGCCTATAAAATCTATAAAATCTATATTCTCTATAAAATCTATAAAATAAGGTGTTCACTATTAAAAAATCTATAAAATAAGATGTTCTCTATAAAATAAGGTAGCCTATAAAATCTATAAAATATATATTCTCGATAAAATCTATAAAATAGGGCATTCTCTATAAAAATCTATAAAATTAGGTGTTCTCTATAAAATAAGGTAACCTATAAAATCTATAAAATATATATTCTCTATAAAATCTATAAAATAAGGCATTCTCTATAAAAATCTATAAAATAAGGTGTTTTCTATAAAATCAGGTAGCCTATAAAATCATTAAAATATATATTCTCTATAAAATCTACAAAATAATGTATTCTAAGTTGACACTTGAACCCATAAAATCGTAAGGTGAACAGCCAGGGAAGCCGAAATTATCAAAAGCTTAATCATTTCTTTCATCTCGCCGATCATGATAGCCAATCACGTGTCTCGGCCACTTACACATGAGATTGCTTTGTCTGAAAGGTCCAGATAGGAAAACCGTTTTTTTTACAAGTCAGTTCTAGAGCGGATTAATCGAACAGAGGGACATTGCGTTGTTCTAGTCTTCCTCTCAAAATGTCGAGACTTTAAGCCACGTCACAGTCGGTAGAGCGTCCGACTAGGAACCACAAGGTTCTGTGTTCGATACCGGCCCTCGCCAACTCAGCGTATGAGTAGCACAGGGATCTATGCGGTAAAGTGAGGTATGTGCGGCAGACGTCTAAACAATCTCCTTGGTATGCGCTAGTGAAAAGGGGATATACTCCCTCGCTGTCTTGGCTGATACTGACTTTAGGCCACCCGACGACTTTACTTTTACTTATCTTAAAGTTATTTCATTGTAAACGTTAAATTCTCAGAGTTTTTTAGTAAATATTTGGTAGCGTTTCCCTGGAGGGGATCTCACAACTTATATCTCAAAGTCTTTTTTTCTCTTGTACATTCTGTACATTCTTTGTGGGTTCCCTACGAATTATGACTGTAGTGTACTAAAATTTAAATAACGGTATGGTAAATCTTGACTAGGAATCGCAAGGTTCCTGGTTCGATACCGGCCCTCGCCAACTCAGCGTATGAGTAGCACGGGGATCTGTGCGGTAAAGGGAGGAACTGATGGTAGGTGTGGCGCTTTATCTCAGACGCAAAAGTAATCTCCCTGGTCTAGCGCAAATGAAAAGGGGATAGACTCCTTCGCTGTCAGGCTGATACGGACATTATGCCATCCCGACGACGTTTACTTCATGGTAAATGGAAAGTTACCATTATAACCGTTATAGAAGTTATTGACAATAGTTAACTTTTCACTGGCCTAGGCGCCGATTTCTGATTGGCTAAAGAGAAAGCGTGGGAAGGGAACTGAGTTAGTTAGTTAGTTAGTTAATTAGTTAGTTAGAATTTGGCGGTTAGTCGAAGTTAGTTAGTTAGTTAGAATTTAGCGGTTAGTCGAAGGGAACGAACGTGATGGTCGTCTGTTTCCGACACACACTCACACACTCTCTTTTACACACACACACACACACTCTCTCTCTCTCTCTCTCTCTCTCTCTCTCTCTCTCTCTCTCTCTCTCTCTCTCTCTCTCCTGGTCTAGCATTCACAAAAGATGGACTAGACGCGTAGTATCTCTGTCCATTAGGTGGAGGGTTTTGTCCCCCCTCCACCAACTATCAATAAGTAACTCTCATATTCTCTATGAACTCTTTCTTTCTTCCAAAGGATTTTCGTCCAATATGTTTTTGTATCTTAGCATGTATGTCGTGTTCCGCGTGCTCAGACAATAAAGTCTGTATTGTTGTTATGTTGTACTTCTTTGTTCGAATTTATTCATGTATATATTCACCTACGTTTGATGGTTACCCTGAGCCTTCTAACGTATTATATGAACCATTCATTCAATTCTTGTAGACCCATTAAATAACCCCAACAAAAACATTGTTTTCGTTTATGCACTCACATTAGTAAACAGGTAAAAAAAACTACTTGGACACAACAATCTTAGTTTCTGACGTTAGAACCAACAAGACAATTGATAGTGCAATTGGTGTATAATCATATACCCTCGTTGGTTATTGAAGAATAATTAAAGTTCCAATTACCGTCGAACTGGGAATAAAAGGCAACAAACGGTTGTAACTGAAATACAAACCCGAATGCTACAAAGTCCACTGCAAAATGACAAAATATATATAAGACTCCACAATGTCATTCAAATCAAGCAGTCAAGCAGCCAATCAGAACTCAAAGAATCGAATAACCCAAATCACCCAGATTCATGGGTGGATCATTCCTTGATTCCTATTTATACCAACTGTCTTGGACACTGCTTGAGTTGTACTTAGTAAGCTGCTGTTATTAAAACCAACAGTAGACTAACTGACTTCAATAGTTATATACATCGAAAGAGTTCTCGTGTGACAGAGAGACAGACAGACAGACAAATAGAGTTAAGACTGTGACTTACTTGCTTATTTGGTTGTTTCATCTTCTTTCTTTTGGCCGGTTGTCGGGTCAAGTCTTCTAACTTTTTGCTGCTTCATTTACGAAGGGCTTCTTTTTAAGTCATGCATTAATTAACTACAAAAATTTGTTTTACTTTGATCAAAGATTTATTACTGCATTGCCCTGATTCACCGCGCGGTTTGAGTTACAACCTCTCTGCCTGACGTCTGGTTGAAAACTGATTACCTACCTAACTCTAGCACGTGACTCGCGAGATTCTCGCCTCTGGGGTCAGTTGGGGCCATAACCGTTACTAGTATTTTTCCATCCCCTGATCTGAAAAACAATGGCCCCTTAGAATTATCGCTACAGGGCTTGTCAAAAACCCACGCCACCACACAATTATGCAACACAATATCCAGCACAGGTTATTTATTTATTGATTTTGTGTTTAGAAAAATGTTAAATTGTGTTTTAATCTAATAATATTACCTTAAAATTAATCGTTATGAATGACTTGACTTGAATAGACCGTTGCTTTGAAATTGTTATCAGGTAGAAGACAGATTAATCTAGAATTTGAAATTGAAAAAAAAAAACAAGATAGTTTATAAAAGGTTTCATCTCCTTCTTATTTCTGTTATGTTTCTTTTAATCTATCTGGTTTCCTAAAAATGAAAGACATTCCACTGCTGTGCAATTTGATTAAAGCAGGGATCACCAAACTACGGTCCGCGGGCCGGATCCAGCCCATGAAGGAATTTTATCAAGCCCGCCGACGGTACTTGAATTTGCTCGTTAAAACGTACGGAACGCGAGTCGTCCTGATAGCATTTAAATGTAGATATCATGTTAAGCTTACTAAATCCTCATGGACTTGACTACGGAATCAACCCCTCGAACTAAACTGACTGATAAATATTTGTAAGCAAATCTCTTGATTGGATGTAGCAATTCAAAACCAAACATTGACGATATCTTGAAAGGCAAACTTCAGTTTCATAAATCTCACTAAACCTTTCTGCTAATGTTGCGTTCTTTGATAATGTTTTGAAAATAAATATGTTGGTTAAATTCATTTTTGTGCATCTTACGCCACTCATCCATGAATATAACATGGAAAGATAAAACTAAAAACTTTTCAATTTGAATACAAATCACTAGAGGAAGTCAATGTTGTTTGTTTATGTTGTTTATTGATTTTGACGGCATACCAACCCGTCTGGGGTTATGTCGTGCCTAACAGTTAGGAAGTGATACATATCGTGTATTTGTATTTATACTTTTTAGTAATTGGTTTAAACAATGTGTTAGCATTATTGGGGATTATGTTGTATGGTATTGATTTGTTTCATGCCTATATTCTATGGTATACCCACCCGTCTGGGGTTATGTCATGCCTAACGGTTAGGAAGTTATACATATCGTATATTTATATTTATACTTTTTAGTAATTGGTTTTAACAATGTGTTAGCATTAATGGGGATTATGTTGTATGGTATTGATTTGTTTCATGTCTATATTCTATGGTATAATTTTATTTCCCTCAAAAAAGAGAGAATATCCTCCATGTTGACATTTTCAAATAGATCTTTCATATTGTTTGCTTTAAAATAACGGATTCTGATGTGAGCAAGAAACCTGCATTCCATGAATAAGTGTTTAACTGTCAAAGGTGTTTCACATGTTCCACATTGTGGTTGTTGTTCTTGTTTGAGTATATAGGAGTGCGTTAGTCTTGTATGATCAATGCGTAATCGGGACACAGTGACTTGTTCCTTTCTAGACTTCCTTAAAGTTGGTCTCCAGCCTCCCAAAATGGGTTTGATTAGGAAGAGTTTATTGTGGATATTGTTATTCCAGTGTTGTTGTCATTTTGTATGAAGGAATCTATTAATTCTAAGTTTCAAATCAGTATATGGTATCTTGAAATTGTCTAGGAAGTCAAGTGAATATTCTTAATTGTCTTGTTTATTTAAAATCGTTTTATATTTTATATTGTTTAAACTTATTAAAAAATCAACTTACATTAAAAGCTAAAAATAAGTTTTTATGTGATACATTAAATGATTTTATTATTTCAATCCTAGACTAACCTTTTAATAACTATATATCTTGTTTTTATGACAGATTTAACCTTAACATCTAAGACCAACTAATTGTACAATTAATTCAAACACTAGTTTGCTCCCAATAACAGTGAGAAAAAGCGATTCGAATACCTTTCGGGTGTAAGTAATTCAACAAAAATCTAAGAATCACATATTTGTGTGACTAATTGTTTTTTTTCTTTCACCATTTGCTGATTTCTTTTGGGGAAAATGTTAAAATGTTTTAACTGCTTCGAATTCATGGATAATAAATAGAATAATAATCATGTTAATAATAATAACAATCATAATAAAATAATAATCATAATAATAATAATAAATAATGATGATGATAATAAATAATAATAATAACATAATAAAAGCCGTCGGGGCGGCCTAAAGTCGGTATCAGCCAGTCAGCGAGGAAGTCTATCCCCTTTCCAATAGCGCTAGACCAAGGAGATTATTTTAGCATCTGAGGTGGGGCGCCACACCTACCACCAGCTCCTTACTTTACCGCACAGATCCCTGTGCTACTCATAACGCTGAGTTGGCGAGGACCGGTATCGAACTAGGAACCTTGTGGTTTCTAGCCGAACGCTCTACCGACTGAGCTAACCCGGCCCTATAATCATAATAATATAGTAATAATAGTATAATAATAATCATAAAATAATAACAATAATAATAATAATAAATAATAATAATAATAATCATCATAATAAAATAATAATCATGTTAATAATAATCATGTTAATAATAATCATAATAAAATAACAATCATGTTAATAATAAATAAATAAATAAAAACGTTTTAACTGTTTCGAATTGATGGATAATAAATAAAACACATGATAAAATTGAAAAGATCACTACGCTTCATTATCGCTGCCTTGAAGGAATGCCTAAACCCCTCCCCCTTGAAAAAATAATATCTAAGGTTTCATGTAACTCTCATGTATATATCCGCATTACACGTACACGATGCCATACCCACATAGATTCATTTCGAGCACAGGCGAAATCGGATGTTGTGCCAAATCTCTAACATCGTGCAAGCAAAAGCGCATGCGCGTACGCACGCGCGTGCGCGCGCACACACACACATGCAAAACATAGTGCGCAATTCTAAAGTAACAAGTCGTTTTTGAATGATGAAGTCAGTTTGAATTTTGTCCTACTTAATGAGTTACTAGCCGCAGTACCCGTCCTATGCCGGGTAAGAAGTAAAAGGCTTGGGTCACAGCTGATTATAATGACAATAAAATGAATCCTTAGTGAGCTGGTAAGCATAGTCAAGTGGACCATATGACTTTTAGGCACCCCTTTTGCGATCTCGATTCATAAGGACATTTTTTCCATTTACACCGTCAAAATCCGGTTAATTGTTAACAGACGATTTTTAGAGTTTTTTTTTAATTATAAAACTAACCCCTAACCCTAACACCTAACCCTAACCCCTAACCCTAACCCCTAACAAACAATCGGATTTTGACGGTGTAAATGAAAGAAATGTCCTTATGAATCGAGATCGCAAAAGGGGTGCCTAAAGGTCATATGGTCCAGTCAAGTTAGGTTAAAGTGCTTCATATATATAGTCTGAAAGGTCCTGGCATTTTTGTGAAAAATCACTGTATGTACTAGCAAAAAAATATACACCAACCGGGTGCTCGTATTTAAGTTTTAATGCAATGAAATATATTAAATTAGAAAGACTAATGAAACTAAATAAGAATGCCGATAAAATGATTTAAAACAAATGGGATATAAATCGAAAAATAGAACAACTTTGAAACTCTTCCAACATTTTCCATCACTCCCGTCTTTCATTGCTAAATTTTCCTAATTTAACTATTTACTTAGAATAGAAAGTAAAGAATAAAATTACAGTTATTTATTCTTGTTAATGGATTTCTTTTAAGATGTATCCCCGATATTTTTGCTCATATTCATTAAGATAAAATCAAACAATTAAAAATCAATAATACCAAGCACATATTTATCAAAATCAAATTTTTAATATCAATATGCAAATTAGCCTTCCCGTTCACGCTGGGAACCGCTATTTTGTTGTACATATAAATATACTTGCATGTTATTAGTGTGTAGATACGGCCAACATTATTAATAATGTAAAACAATTTTATTAATAATTGAAATTTAAATAGAAATAAAACCATGGCGAATGTGACGTAATTAACTAAGAGAATTGTGAATTGAGTAGTGATATAGTTCCGGTTACAGACAGACAAACACACAATCTCCATTATAATAAGATTTACCCAAATCATCTGCCACGGACAGACATAATATCATTTTTAAACCGAGTAGAGCTGTTTTGAATTAAGTTTTTCTTCTCCTATATTGGTTGTCTAAAGACACCAGTATGTCCCACTTATTTACTCATAGTGAAACAACTTTGTCAAGGATTTGAAGTTGGGTCACCGATTCCATTACCGTAACGGTTATCGTCAACCTCTACGCTGAATGTACCGCCATTGTATGTCTACAGATTTAGAGATGGCCTTTGTAAATAATGTAATTTCGGTGATTTTTTCTGTATTATCTATTTTTTCTAAATTATGAATAATTATGTTAGGTTCAAAAAGGTAATAAAGTTAATTATAATTATTTGGTTGGCTTAGAGGCCTCCCAACGTGGTACACATGTGAACAAACAACTCTGACTAAGGGTGTTAAATACAACAATGGACTTTATATATACATGAGCACGTGGAGAAGCATTTATAACAGAAATACAAAGAAGACATAATAAAGAACACATTCATGAATAGAGGTACAATAAGAAAGTATGAAGGAGATACATAAATGTACATATAGAAGATATGAAGAGTCCATAAGGCAAAGTCACTTACTGACGTAGTGTTGGGGGAATGAAACCCCCACACAAGAAGGGTGTAGACATAAGTGTCTAACCCAGGTGTGTTCGTTGAGACCCGGAGAAGAAAGAGAGTTCAAAACTGGCGCTCCACTGATTAAATAGTCAGTGGCGCCTGGTTGTGAAAACCAGAAACACAAGGGAAGATAACTATTCCAGACAAACAGGGGCAGACAATCCCATAGTTATTCTATACATTTTTAGTTTCCTTATGTTATATGACACGGGGAGAAGATATATATAACAAGAAATGCGTATACAAGATACATAAGAAACACATATAAGGGATAAGATACAATAATGAAGTATAGAGGAGATACATAAATGTACATATAGAAGATATGAAGATTCCATAAGGCAAAGTCACTTACTAACGTAGTGTTGGGGGAATGAGACCCCACACAAAAAGGGTGTAGACATAAGTGTCTAACCCATGTGTGTTCGTTGAGACCCAGCGAAGAAAGAGAGTTCAAAACTGACGCTCCACTGATTAAATAGTCAGTGGCGCCTGGTGGGGAAAACCAGAAACACAAGGGAAGATAACCCTTCCAGACAAACAGGGGCAGACAATCCCACAGTTAAAAATAGTAAATGGTACTAATATCATCCAAGCCCTGTCGGCTGGGGCTTTAGAATACACCGACTGCACTTCTGAAGTGGGTTGACTCCTCCAATGGGACCACCTCTTAGCTGTGGGTGGCCACTTGTGATGCTTAAGGACGGAATCCTGGTGGATGAGCAGTCCATAACATGCGACACTCCACTTAGAGCCTTTCTTAGGCTAGACGGGCAGTTGGAGTGGCCCCCTCCGATCAATCGGTTGGTCATGTCAACCCCTAGCACCTATATGATTGCTTTAACCCATTGCCTTTAAGACAACCCCCAACCTTTTTTATGATATATGTGCTAGAAGGCAGTGGATGAGGGTATTCATATCCTGGGAATAACATTAAACTCTATCTGATGGTGAGGTTCTAGTTTTGGAGGTCTGGGGAATGTGGAGCACCCCTTCATCACCATTGCTCCCTGGTCCACTCTGACCCGGACTGGTAGTACCTATTAGGGTTCCATCTATGGGTTGGATAGAAAATGTTTATAAGAAAATTGTGTGGGGCTTAAATTTGTTGTACGAGCAATGTCTACCTAATGGAATCCTGGTCCATCCTATGCAAATCTCTTTGGCGCTTATTTGGGCTAGACGGGCGGTCGGAGAGGCACCCCTCCGATTAATCGTCTGGTCATGACAAGCCCTAGCACATATGATTATCTCAACCGTATTGCTCTTATAGCAACCCTCATACCTTTTTATCATATGAGCTAGAAGGCGGCGACAGAGGGTCTTAGTGTCCTGGGTATGACGTCTAACTGCATGTGGTGGTGAGATTCCAATTCTGGAGTTCTGGAGAATGCGAGGCACCCCTTCATCACCATTGCTCCCAGGTTCACTCTGACCCGGAGTGGTAGTACCTATTAGGGTTCCGTCAATTGGTTAGATAGAAAATGTGTTTATGAAAAAAATTGAGTATCCTTTAAGAATGAATTTATTTTAAAACTTTACCGGCATTAAATGACCCACCGAGGTTGATATGCCATTAAACAAACCAAACCAAATCAATATTATCCAGTAATACTAATCCATACTAACAATTACGTCTCCTTACATTTACTGTAACGTCCCTACCATACATCCCTTAATCCTCTTTTTCAATAAAAAGATATCTTATTTCTTTGAATTTTTGAGGTGAGGATTGATAATTAGTATTATTTGTATTATTCAGACTATTATCCTTATCTTCATTGTTATCTGTACAACATTTCGGCCGATGTGCGCTCCGGCCTTCTTCAGGTATTTCTTCTCCAATTGGACACATAGCCTGGTGGATAAAAGAGTTAGGTTAAGACAGTTCTAAGTGACAATTATCTCTAGACTGCAGGTTCAATCTTGGTCAGGGGCAGCAGTAACATAGAATAATAACACAGCTTAACACCTCTACCCCAACTATTGTTAGCGGAATGAGAACAGGATACCCCCGTGGACTGAATAAAGGGTTAGGTTCAAAGTTCTGTGATGGCTCCCGATTACGACAAGAAGGTTTCCGAATCCGAAAAGAAGGTTCCCGAGTTCGAAAAGAAGATTCCCGGGTCCGAGATTGTTCCCGAGTTCGATAAGAAATACATGGAGAAGGCCGGAGGGCACGTCGGCCGAAAGGTTTACAGATAACCATGAAGATGAGGACAATCGTCCGAATAATACAAATAATACTTATAAATATTTTAATTATAACACGTATTCATTGTTCATTTATCTTAACTCAATCGAATCTTTTACAATAGCAGAGCATGTACCATGGTGTCAAGAATGGGATTAAACTCGATTGATGACGAATACATGATATAAGTAAGTCATTTTTATTATTACTATGTAAAAGGAATTATACGATGCCCTGTAGGAACTTTACAGTAAAGCTGTAAAGGTGTAAGGGGACATAAGTAAGTAAAGTCGACGAGGTGGCCTAATGTCGGTATCAGCCAGACACCAAGGGAGTTCATCCCCTTTTCACTAGCATTAGACCGCGGAGATTGTTTTTCATCTGAGGTGGAGTGTCACACCTACCATCAGCTCCACACTTTACCGCACAGATCCCTGTGCTACTCATACGCTGAGTTGGGAAGGAACCCTGCTCTACCGACTGAGCTAAACGATAAAAAGTGATTTACCAATCATATTTTTTATATTAACTTATTAAGTTAATATTGTACTGCAAAAATTACCAAAGTTTTGTTGAGAAATATGTTTAATTCAAGTGGGCTATGAGATTTATCGATTTGAACATTTTTCTTTTTTGTCCTAATTGCAATAATGATATGCAATTATTTTACATACTCAACTTGAGAAACTATTTTCAAATCTGATTAAGTAATGTTTGATTAAATCTTATTATAATGGAGATTGTGTGTTCTTGTCTGAAACCGAAACTATATTACTACTCAAGTCACAATTCTCTTAGTTATTAACGATACGCTCTCCACGATTTTATTTTTATTTAAACCTCAATTATTAATTAAAAAATGTTACATAATGAATACTGTTGATCATATCTACTTACTAATAACATGCAATTGTATTTATATACACAACAAAATAGCGGTTTACAGTGTGAACGGAAAGGCTCATTTGCATATTGATATTAAAAATTTGATTTTAATAAATATATGCTTAGTATTATTGATTTCTAATTATTTGGTTTTATCTTAATGAATATGAGCAAAAATCACAGAGATAGATCTTAAAAGAAATCCATTAACAAAAAGAAATAACTGTAATCTTATTCTTTATTTCCTATTTTAACTCAATAGTTAAATTAGGAAAATCGGACCATATGACCTTTAGGCACCCCTTTTGCTTTGCTGATTCATAAGTACATTTTTTAATTTACACTGTCAACATCCGGTTGTTTGTTAACAGACGATCTTTAGAGTTTCTTTTTAAATTATAAAACTAACCCCTAACTCTAACCCCTAACACCTAACACTAACCCCTAACAAACAACCGGATGTTGGCGGTGTAAATGAAAAAAATGTACTTATGAATCAGCAAAGCGAAAGGGGTGCCTAAAGGTCATATGGTCCGGAAAATCTAGCAATTAAAGACGTGAGTGATGGAAGAGTAAGTTTCAGTTGTTCTACTTTTCGATTATACCCCCCTCTGTTTCAAATCTTTTTAACTGCATTCTTATTTAGTTTTATAAGCCTTTCTAATTTAATATAACATTTTATAACATTAAAACTTAAATACTTGCACCCGGAAGGTGCATATATTTGCTAGTGAGAATAATTATTTTAGTCGGACAAATAATTCGTTATATTTTTCTTTTAAAGTTTTGAATTTAAAGATGTATACATCTTGCAGCAACATTGCTTCCTGCTCATTAATGTTTATTGTAACAGACCTCTCTTGATGAAAACCTTTCTTTATGAAGAACCGTTTTTACGTTAAAAGAATTTTGCAGATTTAATAATTTAATATACACACCAAATTTGGTAGCTTGACATCAAACAATTTAGCCGTCTAAAGACAACAAACATTTTCGAATTAGTGATATGAATTTTCTAATTCTGCAGAGACGAACAATAAATTTTGAGAGTTGTGCTACACCCTCTTCAATAAATTTGGCAACTAGTTCGAAGAAAGAAGGAATGGAAACGGGGAAAGAAATGGAAAAGAAAAAACATTTTTAGAATGCAACCTGAAACATCAATTGGGTGATCTCATAAATCAGGGATCACCAAACTTTTTTACGGTGGACCGAATAATTGAAAAAAATAACGAGCGCGAACCACATTATTATTGTGTTCAATACTTGCTAGCCAGAACGAAAGCTATGAGAAAAAGATGTAAAACAAAATTTATCTTTCTATGTTATATTCATGGATGAGTGGTATAAGATGAACAAAAACAAATTTAACCAACATATTTATTTTCAAAACATTATCAAAGAAGGAAACATTAACAGAAAGTTTTAGTGAGATTTATGAAACTGAAGTTTGCCTTTCGTGATATCGTCAATATTTGGTTTGGGATTGCTACATCCAATCAAGGGAATTGCTTTCAAATGTTTAATAGTCAATTTCGTTCGGTGGGTTGATTTAACATATTTCAATTTTGAAAAGGTTTGTTTGCATACATAAGTTGTACGTTTTAACAAACAGATTCAAGTACCGTCGGCGGGCCTGATAAAATGCCTTTGCGGGCCGGATTCGGTGACCCCTGTTATAAATGAACGACTGGATGTTATTTTTTCACAATTTTCTTCTTTATAATTACTAAGATTTAGCATGTCTCAAAGCTAATGATATATTTTTAGTTTATATATTTGTTGTGGCGTTTTAAGGATTAAAAAATAAGACAAACGACTGGTAACAATGTAGACAAATGTATTGAACGACAGAGTAGAAATTTACAGCAAAGAAATTGGAGATTGCGTCCGACTAATATAGTTACGAGCTGACTCGCATTTGCCTCGTGTCAAGCCACAATTGTTCCTATTACTTATTGTAGCCGTCGGCGCATTCTATTTATGTTGAGGGGGCCTCTCCGACCGCCCGTCTAGCCCAAGATAGGGCCAAAGTGGAGTATTGCATGTCACGAACTGCTCATCCACCTGGGCTCTATCCTTAAGCATCACGGGTCGCCACCCACGGTCAACAGGTGGCCCCATTGGGGGAGTCTTACCCCTCTGCAGAGGTGCAGTCGGTGCATTCTAGCGCCCCAGCCGACAGGGCGGTTGAGCAAAAGAGTAGAAATGTACAGCAAAGAAAGTTGAGATTGCATCCGACCAATGCAGTTACGAGCTGACTTGCATTTGCCTCGTGTCAAGCCACAATTGTTCCTATTACTTATAGTAGCCGTCGGCGCATTTCATTTATGTCCATAGGTTATATCACCTATAACAATATTATACATTCATTTTCAAAAAAATTAATATAGTAGAGAAAAAGAAAAGAAAAAAAGATAAAAATGTTCAGCAGTCTTATTTTTAATTTTTATTTTATTTTTTTATTTTATTTTTATTACTTTAAGAAATATTAATATCGGTCAATGTGACAGAAATATATTTTGGTGTCTGCATTTTGACACCAACTTTGTTTTTTGTTTTGTGTTTTGCTTTATGTGTGTGTGTGTGTGTTTGGTTTGTTTTGTTTTACGGCATATCAACCTCAGTGGGTCATTTAATGCCGATAAAGTTTTGAAATAAATCAATTCTTAATGGATAATACAATTTTTTTATATATACATTTTTCTATTTAACCCATAGATGGGACCCTAACAGGTACTACCACTCCGGGTCAGAGTGGACCAGGGAGCAATGGTGATGAAGGGGTGCTCCACATTCCCCAAAGCTCCAAAACTGGAACCTCACCATCAGATAGAGTTTAACGTCATTCCCAGGACATGTAGACCCTCAGCCACCGCCTTCTAGCAACCATATGATAAAAAAGGGGTTGGGGCTTGCCATAAGGGCAATAGGGTTGGGAAAGTCATATAGGTGCTAGGGCTTGACGTGACCAGCCGATTGAACGGAGGGGGCCTCTCCGACCGCCCGTCTAGCCCAAGATAGAGCCAAAGTGGAGTATTGCATGTCATGAACTGCTCATCCACCTGGGCTCTATCCTTAAGCATCACGGGTCGCCACCCACGGCCAACAGGTGGACCCATTGGGGGAGTCTTACCCCTCTGCAGAGGTGCAGTCGGTGCATTCTAGCACCCCAGCCGACAAGGCGGTTGAACAAAAGAGTAGAAATGTACAGGAAAGAAAGTGGAGATTGCATCCGACCAATGCAGTTACGAGCTGACTCGCATTTGCTTCGTGTCAAGCCACAATTGTTCCTATTACTTATAGTAGCCGTCGGCGCATTCTATTTATGTCCATAGGCTATATCACCTATAACAATATTATACATTCATTTTCAAAAAAATCAATATAGCAGAGAAAAATAAAAGAAAGAAATACAAAAATGTTCAGTAGTCTTATTTTTATTTTTATTTTCTTTTTCTTTTTTTTTTCTTTTTTTATTATTTTAAGAAATATTAATATCGGTCAATGTGACAGAAATACATTTTGGTGTCTGCATTTTGGCACCAACTTTGTTTTATGTTTTGTGTTTTGCTTTATGTGTGTGTGTGTGTGTGTGTGTGTGTGTGTGTGTGTGTGTGTGTGTTTAGCCCGTCCCTTCTTTCTTTGGTACGTGTAAAAGAAGTTCCATATAACGACCTGTGTGCGCAACTTACGTAACAGTGTTATCTTACTAGATTTCCCCAAATCTTGTTTTTTTTTGTCTGTCTGTAATTGTATATCTCAAAGTCTCTAACCCTAATCCTAACCCAGACCAATAAATTTTCTGTGCTTACTAATCGGATTGCCGACAATGACTTTAGTGTATTAGATTTTTTAAATTCTAAGGGAACTCTCACTTTGTGTCCATCATGTTAGATAAACTAAATCTTTACCCTTATGTGTGACTATATAGAGTAGACATCAAGTTAAAATGTTTCAAGTCAGAAACCAATGTTATTACCTTTCTTCATGCCTTTTGTCCTGTGATTTTTCCGGAAAATGAAAATTGTGTTGGGCTTAAATTTGCTGTACGAGTAATGTCTACCTAATGGAATCTTGGTCGCTGAGCAGTCCATCCTATGCAAATCTCTTTCGCGCTTATTTGGGCTAGACGGACGGTCAGAGAGGCACCCCTCCGATTAATCGTTTGGTCATGACAAGCCCTAGCACATATGATTATCCCGACCGTATTGCTCTTATATATATATATTTACCAACTCCTCCGCACGAGCAGGATATGACACAAGGTCAATTTCTTAAGCGGGGTTTAACAGGTTCGAATTCAGAGTTTTCCTTCTCCTAGACTGGTTACCCAGCCATGGTTAAAGAGCCCAGTCTGCCCTGCTATTTATCCATAGCCGGAGGGAGAGTAGGATTCATACCTTTCCCAAGGGTATTAGCGCTAAGTGAAATGCAATTACCACGTCCAGGATTTGAACTTGGGGCGACGAGTCCATTTCCCATGACTTTAACCATTACACCACGCGTATTGCTCTTATAGCAACCCTCATACCTTTTTATCATATGAGTTAGAAGGCGGCAACAGAGGATCTTAATGTCCTGGGTATGACGTCTAACTGCATGTAGTGGTGAGGTTCCAATTCTGGAACTCTGGAGAGTGTACAGCACCCCTTCATTGCCATTACTCCCAGGTCCAATTTGACCCGGAGTGGTAGTACCTGTTAGGGTCCCATGAGTTTAAATAGATTTTTTAAAATGTGTTTAAAATGAGTATTTAAAAACATTTGAATACCCAACAAGAATGAATGAAACAAAAATGTCGACATAAAATAATTCAAGGGTCAACATGCCGTAAAATCCAACCAACCAACCTTACTAATCTTTATATCAATCAAGGCAGCCTAAAAATATCAACCTAGTTTAAACTTAATACTAGACCACAAGTACGGGCACCTAGTGAGGATCAATCTCACTATCCAGTCGTAATTGTTCTGCGAGACTAGTTTGCTAACCAGTACAACATGGCGAGATGCACAGGCGACATGTGTCCATAGAATGCCTTAAGCCGCACAATGTTAATTTTTAATAGCAATTATGTATTCCATTTATTTTCCTTGTGTTTTAATTGTAAATAAAGAATCAACATTTTGAATGAAATTACCGAAGGACACAATTACCACAACGTCAAATTTAGGCACTTTTTGCAATAAAAGTTGTCTTTACTAACAAAATAAATATATCTTATCATAATGGAGATTCTGTGTTTGTCTGTCTCTAACCGAAACTATTTCAATACCCAAGTCATAATTCCCTTAGTTATTTACGTCACATTCTCCATGATTTATATTTTTTATTTAAACCCCAATTATTGATAAAACTGTTTTACATTATTAATACTGTTGGCCTTACCTACATCTATTAATAATGGAGATTCGCTTCCGGTTTTTCTCTGTAACAAAAACTACGTCACTGCTAGCGTCACATTACCCAAAATCATCATAACATAGAATAAATACACTTACAATTTGAACATGCAACATTAGACAGTCTTCATTGTTTTTTAAAACAAGTTTTAATAAATACATGACTGGTATTATATATCTATATATAGTTTGTTTTATTTTAATATATATTTAAAGTTTACATTTCAAATTGTTTTATTTTTTAATCCTTTAATGAATTTGATGATTTTACTTACTTAGGGTACAACCTCGCTGACATTGAATTTTTAACTCTGTTTTTTATTTTGCTAGTACTAATAATATACAATTGTATTTATATATACAACAAAATAGTGGTTTACAGTGTAAACAGGAAGTCTAATTTGCATATTGATATTAAAAATTTGATTTTAATAAATATGTGCTTGGTATCATTTATCTCGAAGATAAATCTTAAAAGAAATCCATTAACAAGAAGAAATAGCTGTCATTTCATGCCATACTTCCTAATTTAACTAAATAGTTAAATTAGGAAAATTTAGTAATGAAAGACGAGAGTTATGGAAGAGTAAGTTTCAGTTGTTCTGTTTTTCGATTATACCCTCACCTCTATTCCAAATATTTTATCTGCATTCTTATTTAGTTTCATTAGCCTTTATAATTGAATATAATATCTTATTACATTAAAACTTAAATACTTGCACACGGAGGGTGCATATATTTGCTAGTGAGAATAATTATTTTAGACAAATAATTCGTTATATTTTTCTTTTAAAGTTTTGAATTTAAAGATATATACGTGTTGCAGCAACATTGCTTCCTGCTCATTAATGTCTATTGTAATAAGTATACACACCAAATTTGGTAGCCTCACATCAAACCATTTAGCCGTCTAAAGATAACAAACACTTTCGAATTAGTTATATGAATTTTCAATATAATATCTTATTACAGTAAAACTTTCTACCGAGTTTAGGAGTTTGCCATCGATGGGGAGAACAATTTAGATATTTAGGCAGTAACATCTCCTCCACAGAAAACGACGTTAATGCACGCATAGGAAAGGCATGGGCCGCTATAAATAAATTATCGGTCATATGGAAATCCAATCTCACAGACAAGTTAAAGAGACAGTTCTTCCAGGCCGTTGTCGTATCAGTGCTGCTGTATGACTGCACCACCTGGACCCTAACGAAGCGACTAGAGAATAAACTAGATGGGAGCTGCACAAGAATGCTGCGGGTGATCCTGAACAAGACGTGGAAACAACACCCCACGAGAAAGCAGCTGTACGACCACCTGCCACATATCACCCAAACCATCCGAGTAAGACGGACAAGACACGCAGGACACTGCTGGAGAAGCAAGGACGAACTCATAAGCGACGTCCTCCTGTGGAAGCCAGCACATGGGCACGCCAGTGTGGGCCGACCAGCAAAGACGTACATTGATCAGCTCTGTGCGGATGCAGGATGCTGCATAGAGGACCTCCCGAGAATGATGGACGATAGGGACGGATGGGGAGAGACTTTCATGGATATCCGTGCTAACAGCGTGACATGATGATGACATTAAAACTTAAATATTTGCATCCGAAGGTGCATGTATTTGCTTGTAGAATGAATTTTGAGTACTTGTCCTGGTGTCTTTTTATATCTGTTCGACCTAATCCTCTATCTTTAAAATCTGACTGCGAGGTTTCTGCTCTGGTCTAATACTAAATCGAAAAAGAAAATCGATTTCTGTGATTTGTGGAAGAAGATTTAATAATCCTTTACAAAAGAAATTATATTTCTACTTGAAAAGAAGTTAGTAGAGCAGAGCAAAAGTATTTCTCTCTGATTCAAATTTCATTTTTATTTTTCATTTTAAAAAAAATGTTTGTTTTTGTTTGTTTGTTTTTTTTTTTTTTTGTTTTTTAAGGAGAGAAAAAAAGACTGAAATAATCGATGGTACTATTCGCAGAGTTTCGTCCCGGCCTCCTGCCTTAAAAACCGCTAGGTGATAATGACTGAAAAAAACAAAACGTAAATGCGATATTTTACTCCCTCCAGTCTTTTTTTCGACAAGTAAATGTAAATATTTTAACCCTTCCACTCTTTAAAATATTTTTTTTGGGGGGGGGGGCTTAATATTTATATTTACTTGTCGATAAAAATATTTAGATATTCTTTTTTTTTTTTAACTAAAAACAACAGCTAGGGACCTCATACGTAGCTGTTGTTTTTAGTTAAAATAAAAAAAAAGAATATCTAAATATATTGATTTTTTTTATTTGTAATTGATTGTTGGAAATAAATATATTAAGATAAAATAAAAATACCGAAAGAAATGTTTTGATTTTTTATTTGTAATTGATTGTCGAAAAAAAAAATTAGAATACCGAAAAAATAAAGATATTTTTTTAGCGGATTGAAGGCATTTTTATCGACAAATTATTATTTTTTTTAGTGGTTTGAAGGTAAAAAGTAAGCCATATTTTTATCGACAAGTAAATTTAAATATCTAGACCCCCCCCCTAAAATATTTTAAAGAGGAGGAGGGTTACAATATTTTCATTTATTTGTCGAAAAAAAAAGACTGGAGAGGGTAAAATATCGCATTTACGTTTTTTTTTTTAGCTATCACCGCCTAGCGGTTTTTAAGGCAGGAGACCGGGACGGAACTCTGAGAATAGTACCTAATCGATGCTTCATTGAGATTATTACATGACTGTCACCACATTGAATAGTTAAATCTCAACAGTCCTAAAAACGTTTTTTGTTTTTTTCGTGAGATTGATGTGATAGATTCGTTGAATTAGTGAGCGAAGCTAGCAGTTACACTGGTCTTAGGAGTGAGGGTAGGACAGATGAAAAATTCATCGTCCTTGACCGAATGCCAGGGCCGATGGGTGGGGAGCTGCATCCTTTTCTCATATTGAAGTAGACCAGTCACTAACAGTAGAACGTGACTCATCGCTCGCATGATGCTGCCTCTTATTGATGAGGAAAAAGAGACGTTGTGAGGATTCTCTATTACTTGGTAAAAATGATAGCAAATGAAAATGGTAACGAAATATGTTGAATATTTGAGCTTTTATTTAGCTGGTTACATAGGAAATTAATATATATAGAAAGTACTGAGACGGCAATTCAAAATTCTAGAATACAATTCTTCTTTTTTTTTTATTCTGGTCTTAGGTTTGTCATAAAACTAAAAACACTCTTTTTAAGAAAAAATAGGAGACAGAAGGATAGAAGAAAGAGGGGTGGGGTGAACAGACAAGCTGTACAAACTAGAGTGGTAATAATGAACTTTTGTTTAGTAAATTAGGGTGTCCCAAATAAAACAGAACCCACAAATTTTGTAATAGAATTGTTGATTTTCCCATTTCCCATTAAACAAATAAATAAGGGTTTAGGGTTAGGGTTATGGTTAGAGTTTAGGGTTAGGGTTAGGGTTAGAGTTTAGGGTTAGGGTTAGGGTTTAGGGTTTAGGGTTAGTTTAATGGGAAAATAAATAAATGTTTTGGTTCTGTTTTTTCTGGGTCGGCCTGTACAGAACCCAATTATTTATTTATTTTCCCATTTCATCAAAATACGTAGACTTATAATGGCTGTAAAATCTCATTTTGGGGGCATCTTTAAAGCCCCATATCTCCCCCAATTCTCAACAGAATTCAACCATCTTTTACTATGTGATACTCCTCATCAAACTCTATTTGGGTTCTGTTTTTTTCTGGGTCGGCCTGTACAGAACCTAATTATTTATTTATTTTCCCATTAAACTAACCCTAAACCCTAAATCCCAACCCTAACCTTAACCCTAAACCCTAATTTATTTGTTTAATGGGAAAATTAACAGTTTTATTACAAAATTTGTGAGTTCTGTTTTTTCTGGGACTCCCTAATATCCTGTAGGTTTTAAGCAAGAGCGCTTGTCCAGTGGAATTGGATCCTTGGTAATCCTCTGATTTAGAATCCTTTGGTTCTTCTGGTTAAGAGTCATGAGTATTATAAGTCTCTCCTCAATGAGTGCTAGTAGAACTATGGCCAGTGTTTAAGTAGTGTATCAGCAACGCATTATGGCTGGTGATTGGTGAAGGAATAAACCACGTGATCTCGGCTAGCCTATAAATCCAGGTGGGGAATTGCAGCACACCTTATATACCAAATAATTCCAACAGGTACTACTTTCAAGATTTGATCTAGAGAGCACGCAGTATCCCTTGGTAGTTCCCATACATACGCCGGTGACCCCATACTTGTGACCTTGTGTCAAATCCTTTCTGTGGTGAACGGGTAGGGCATTTTAGGGGGCACCTCATTTGGTGTAATGGTTCGCAAGCTAGATTAGCAGACCATTGTTAGTGAGTTCGATTCTCACTGGGCGCCCCACACTTCTGGCCTTGTGCTATATCTAAGCAAAGCTTAGTAAATAACTATATACCAAATAATTCCAACAGGTACTACTTTCAAGATTTGATCGAGAGAGCACGCAGTATCCCTTGGTAGTTCCCATACATACGCCGGTAACCCCATACTTGTGACCTTGTGTCAAATCCTTTCTGTGGTGAACGGGTTGGGCATTTTAGGGGGCACCTCATGTGGGGTAATGGTTAGCAAACTAGATTTGCAGACCATTGTTAGTGAGTTCGATTCTCACTGGGCGCCCTATATTTCTGTCCTTGTGCCACATCTAAGATACGTTTAGTAAACTTAAGGTAACCCCTTGTGGCTTAATGGTTAGCGAGCTAGATTAGCAGACCATTGTTAGTGAGTTCGATTCTCACTGGGCGCCCTATATTTCTGGCCTTATGCCACATTTAAGCTACGCTTAGTAAATTTAGGGGAGCCTCTTGTGGCTTAATGTTTAGCGAGCTAGATTAGCAGACCATTGTTTGTGAGTTTGATTCTCACTGGGTGTCCCATATTTCTGGCCTTGTGCCACATCTAAGCTACGCTTAGTAAATTTAGGGAAATCTCTCGTGGCTTAATGTTTAGCGAGCTAGATTAGCAGACCATTGTTTGTGAGTTTGATTCTCACTGGGCGCCACATATTTCTGGCCTTGTGCCACATCTAAGCTACGTTTAGTAAATTTAGGGAAACCTCTCGTGGCTTAATGGTTGATGAGCTAGATTAGTAGACCATTGTTTGTGAGTTCGATTCTCTCTGGGCGCCCCATATTTCTGGCCTTGTGCCATATCTAAGCTTAGTAAATAACTATAAGAGGGTGTGAAAGATGCGTGAGTTGCTTTTCTGTAATGTAATGATAACTATTTATTTCGTTTCACTACGATGATGAAAGTTAAGATTTTCAGCTGATGTGAAGTCAGTCATCTTTTTCTTATTTAGTTTTTTTTATTTTATTATTATTCTACTTTATTAATTTGCTTATTTTTCTATTTGTAATTGGGAAATTCTGCTGTCCCAGACACATGTCTGGTCATATCATATTCCCGAGGTTGGGCAAAGCATGTGATTTCTAGGAGAGGCCAGGTTTCCTGGCACCCTTTTCGTGACGGTAGCAACGTTTGAAAACATGTGTAAAAACATTATCAAAAACATTTAAGAAAGTGTCTTTTCATTGAATATATTTTCAAAGCAAACGATTTTGGAAACCCCGCAAAATTGTATGTAATTGTAAAACCAAGGATTTTATTTGTTTATTTTTTTTATTGATTTTAACAGCATATCAACCCGTCTGGGGTTATGTCATGCCTAACGGTTAGGACGTAATACATATCGTGTATTTATATTTATACTTTTTAGTAATTGGTTTTAAAAATGTGTTAGCATTATTGGGGATTATGTTGTATGGTATTGATTTGTTTCATGTCTATATTCTATGGTATATCAACCCGTCTGGGGTTATGTCATGCCTAACGGTTATGAAGTGATACATATTGTGTATTTATATTTATACTTTTAGTAATTGGTTTTAACAATGTGTTAGCATTATTGGGGATTATGTTGTATGGTATTGATTTGTTCCATGTCTATATTCTATGGTATAATTTTATTTCCCTAAAAAAAGAGAGAATATCCTCCATGTTGACATTTTCAAACATATCTTTCATATTGTTTGCTTTAAGATAACGGTTTCTGATGTGAGCAAGAAACCTGCATTCCATGAATAAGTGTTTAGCTGTCAAAGGTGTTTGACATGTTCCACATTGTGGCTGTTGTTCTTGTTTGAGTATATAGGAGTGCGTTAGTCTTGTATGACTATGCGTAATCGGGACACAATGACTTGTTCCTTTCTAGACTTCCTTAAAGTTGGTCTCTAGCCTTCCAAAATGGGTTTTATTATGAAGAGTTTATTGTGGATGTTGTTATTCCAGTGTTGTTGCCATTTTGTATGAAGGATTGTGGGGTTCATGTTTATTTCTATCATCCTCATAATATTATAAACAGAAGTATTGCATATATCACAGATATATCACAAATATAATCAATTGGAGCGATCTCCTAGATAGGGTAGGTCGATTTTTGAACTGTAATGTCTCCCATGTGCTTAAAGTTGCAAATTAACATAAAAATAACAACAGAAATTATTTTTCTTCAAAATTTTGCTTTCGTTTGGGGAAATATATTTCAATCTTTTAAAGTGTTATCACTGTTACACCATACTTATCTGGTAAAAAGCAGCATATCAGAGGTGTTGGTGGCGATGAGGGATATATTTTCAATTTGAATTCTACTTATGATATTTTATTTATTTCGTTTAAAATGACATTCTTTTCAGTTTTTAATATTGAAATTGCAATATTTTCTAATCAATTTCTAAGGTAAATTTTGCAAAAACGAGGATTTTTGGTATATTTTAGTAGACGATCTTTGATGCTATTTCCTCAAACAATAGTGCAAGTAAGAGATCTAGTTTTTGGTATCAGTATTCAGTATACTACTACACAAGTTTTGCGCCTCTGGATAATTTGATATTTTTTAGAAAGTGAAAAATCAACCTACCATATTGGCAGTTGGTAGTTGGTTCGATCCCAGATAAAAGCTAGAATTTCGAATCTCTGACTCTATCGAGACGATAATGATGGATGAGATTATCGGTGAGAAAATGAACATTTTTGCTGGCAACATACTTTATTGAGTTCTAGAAGTGACTACCCGGTGACTCCTGGGTTGTGGGTGGTGCAAAAATGTTAGTCTTACAGATCCATCATTACTGAATCGTTAGTTGGATCCTTGCAGGATCGAGGGCGGTCCTAAGCCAAATTTTCCCAGCTGGAAGGGGAAATGCAGGTGCTTTGGCATTACCCCTTCCAGGTGGGAAAAATTAGCTCAGGACCGCATTCGGTAGTGACAGGCTCTCCGTAGTGGACTGTTTATGTCTGAAGCCACCCTGGCGCAACACCATGAAGCCAAGAAGTCCAGAAGAAAGCAGCGGCAACAAAGCACCGGCACATCAACATCTTCAGGGAAAGCTGTGGTCGAAAATGTTTTTGAACATTGGACTTCACAGTCACGGGAGGTGCTGTAACGACAGTGGCACAAAAACTATATTATAGTCTTCCGAGACTGAAATGCCAATGAACGAATGAATGAGATTATCGGTGAAAAGATGAACATTTTTGCTGACAACATACTTTATTGAGTACTAGAAGTGGCTACCCGGTGACGCCTGGGTTGTTAGTTTTACTGATCCATTATTACTGAATCGTGAGTTGGATCCTTGTAGGATGTCCCATTAAAATCCGTACGTAAAAAAGACCATGCGTTGATCCTGCCTAGTTGTGCGTCAGAAACAATGTGCACAGACATTCTGAAAAGAAAAATCCAGGTCTTCTATTTGAAATATTAAATGCAAAAAAAAATCCATGTTGTTACTATCTGAATTTTATTTTTTAATTATCTTTACAAATATAAATCATTTCTCTGAATGTTTGAGATGAGGCTTGATGATTAGTATTATCTGCGTTATTCGGACTATTGTCCTCATCTTCATTGTTATCTGTACAACGTTTTGGCCGATATGCTCGCCGGCCTTCTTCAGGTATTTCTTGTCGGACTCGGGAACCTTCTCGGACTCGGGAACCTTCTTTTCGAACTCGGGAACCTTCTTGTCGTAATCGGGAGCCATCACGGAACTTTGAACCTAACCCTTTATTCAGTCCACGGGGGTATTCTGTTCTCATTCCGCTAACCATTGCTGGGGTAGAGGCGTTAAGCAGTGTTAATTATCATTCTATGTTACTGCTGCCCTTGATCAGGAATGAACCTGTTCAAAGTTCCGTGATGGCTCCCGATTATGACAAGAAGGTTCCCGATTACGACAAGAAAGTTCCAGAGTCCGAAAAGAAGGTTCCCGAGTCCGACAAGAAATACCTTAAGAAGGCCGGCGAGCATATCGGCCAAAACGTTGTACAGATAACAATGAAGATGAGGACAATAGTCCGAATAACGCAGATAATACTAAATATATATCAATTCTTCATTAGTTTTGCTCAAAAAGCAAGACGTGGTGATAGTGAATGTATGAAGGGATATATAAGGTATTGTGTAGAGTTATTTTTTGTTTCTTTCCTTTATCGTTTTTTTTTTTTAATGAAAATTACGGCATCACATTTAGCGTGGATTAATTTGCTAATTAATCGGCTAATTTGATGATGTGTTTGGATTATACGACCTCCTTGTCTACTAACATATTAGAGGAATTCTTTTCACCATTATTGTCAAAATTGTTAACATTTTGAGAAGTATTCCCAGTGTACAAGAAATAATTATTTTCTCTCGTATCATCGGTCATTAATTTTGCTGAATGTTTTATTCTGCAATTCTTTAAATCATGAGTTCACATATTTTTCACTGCCATCTCTTTTGTGTGTTATGGGGTATAGGTAAACATGGGGTATAAGTGGTTTTGGGTGTTTTAATGTAGCTTGGATATTCTCGGCTGCGTGTTCCTCAGGCTTTCTTTTAACCCCATCTCTTTTTGGTGGTCACGCTGAAAAGAAGGCATTCAAAGAACGAGAAAGGAAAGAGACAAAGGCAGAAGGTGGCTTTATGACTTAGGCTTTATTGGGCGGGTTATAGTCGCCTGTAGCAAGGGGATATCCTCCTTGGCTAGTATGAGCGACTACACTCAGTTGCGGCCAAGATTCAAATGGCCGAAATATTATTTGGGGGGGGGGGGTAGGGAGTCAATCTTTTTTGTCGGACATGCACAGAGGGCTCTTCCGGTGAAAGGTCCCATGATAGTTTGTCTTTTTTTCGATTTTTTAAAATTTTATTTTCAATAATCGTTTTTTTTAATCCCCACAGTGTTTTAAATTTGTTTTTATTTCGGCATTCCAAGATTTTATGTCCTGGTTTCCCGCAATTGTATACAATTATTTTATCATTGGACTTTGTGTTTATCCTCACGAAGTGGTAGCTACGTGTATTAGTTTGTCTGCACGTTTCTGCTTTTTCGTAACTTATCAGTGAGAATTTAAATTCGCTGAATTTTAAGTCTTCATTTTTCAGGGTCATAACTGTAGGAAAGGCCTTAGTATCTTCTGGTTGTTCATTTAGAAGAATTTTCAAATTATAGGCTGTCACTTATCATTTTTCCGGCTGTTTTCAGGGATGATACTAGTGTTACAATTTATGAGCATTCATAAATTGTGAACAGACGTGTAGCTAGAAATTTGAATTAAGATCTGTTAATTTAAAATCAGAGAGTTCATGGAAAATCACCCGGTGGGTGGTTAATAAGCTTTTGACCCCTTAGAGGCGCGCGATGAGAATAGTTTAGTTAGTTAGCAGAAGCGGCCCGTTTTTCAAAGAGAGCTGGTGTGTTGTTGGTTCTGACGGGTCCGTCTCCCCGCAACAGAAATATGGACTAATAAGAAATAAGACTTGATCAATTATAACCAAGTCTTGTTGTATTAATTAAACTCTGAAGACAATGTTAAGCTCGGCAAGAAGAATTTGCAAGGAAGAAACTCAACCCCCAGCAGATAGACGTCAGCCCAGATAAAATGGTGACCAGATATGTTAGACGATGTTAGAATAGAGGCGACGAGTCAGTAAACAGCAACAAGTAGATGTTACAAAGTAAGAACTATCATCACTATCAACTCTTTAATCTGTCTGTCTGTCTGTCTGTCTGTCTGTCTGTCTGTCTCTCTCTCTTTCTCTCTCTCTCTCTCTCTCCATTATACACCAGAGATGACTCGCTCTCCCTCTATTATATACCGAGAATGTTAGAGGGGTATATCATCATCATCATCATCATCATGTCGCGCTGTTAGCACGGATATCCATGACAATCTCTCTCCATTTGTCCCTATCACTCATCATTCTCGGGAGGTCCTCTATGCAGCATCCTGTATCCGCACAGAGCTGGTCAATGTACGTCTTTGCTGGTCAGCCCACACTGGCGTGTCCATGTGCTGGCTTCCACTGGAGGACGTCACTTATGAGTTCGTCCTTGCTTCTCCAGGAGTGTCCTGTGTGTCTTGTCCGTCGTACTCGGATGGTTTGGGTGATATGTGGCAGGTGGCCGTACAGCTGTTTTCTCGTGGGGTGTTTCCACGTCTTGTTCAGAATCACACGCAGCATTCTTGTGCAGCTTCCATCTAGTTTATTCTCTAGTCGCTTTGTTAGGGTCCAGGTGGTGCAGCCGTACAGCAGTACTGACACAACAACGGCCTGGAAGAATTGTCTCTTTAAATGAGTTCAAATGTTTTAAAAACAAAGGAGACATCTCAACTATCGATGGCAAACTCCTAAACTCGGTAGAACAATTTAGGTACTTAGGCAGTAATATCCCCTCCAAAGAAAACGATGTTAATGCTCGCATAGGAAAGACATTATCATTCATATGGAAATCCAATCTCACAGACAATTTAAAGAGACAATTCTTCCAGGCTGTTGTCGTGTCAGTACTGCTGTATGGCTGCACCACCTGGATCCAAGAGTGGTATATACGGCTATATAGCCCTAAACCCCCTAGTTAAAATTAACAGTTTTATTACAAAATTTGTGGGTTCTGTTTTTTCTGGGACACCCTAATTTACTAAACAAAAATTCATAATTATTGAAAGCTCTTCCAAGGTTATGGGGTAATATAAAAAAAATATGAATAACATAGCAGTAAAAAAAAATCGCATTGAATTGTTATCGCACGATTGAGTTTAGTAAATTGTTGAAAAGGAGTCACATTTAAAAAAAATGTGATCAGGAAAATCGACTTCCTTCGCCCGAGTTACAATATTAGATCAGAGTTTATTTTCTACAAAGTTGATTTTTTTAATGAAATCCGATCTCTGAGAAAATATTGATTTTCAATACATTTTGAAAATGTATTTAATGAATTCAATTTATATGGATAGTGCCAGTAATTCTATTTTGAACGTTTTCTTCTTTGAAAATCAAATTGAATTAATATCAGATTTTAACTAATAAGAAAGTTCCTCGGTTCTTGTTAACATCTGTAAACCAGCCGATCCTAAGACAGTTGAGAAACGATCCAGTGAATGGGATTTCTTTCCATCTGTTGGTTTTAAAGTTGACTTTGTAAAAAAAAATACTCGAAAAAGACCATCCAAAATCGGAGTTCATATAGGAGGAGGGTGGTATAGAGTATAGTAGTCAAACTTCTAATAAATAAATAATTAATAAATAAGAATAACAAAATTCAGCGTATGAGTAGCACAGGGATCTGTGCGGTAAAGTAAGGAGCTGATGGTAGGTGTGGCGCTCCACCTCAGATGCTAAAAACAATCTCCTTGGTCTAGCGCTATTGAAAAGGGGATAGACTCCCTCGCTGACTGGCTGATACCGACTTTAGGCCGCCCCGTCGACTTTTTACTTTTTATAAGTACTAGCAAAATAAAAAACGCCCTCTGGGCGACGTAAAATAAATATTGCCTGAGGGGAGGGGAGTTCAAAATTTAATATCAGAGAGTTTGTATCATAAGTAAAGTAAAATCGTCAAATTTATTAAAAGAGTAAAAAATAAAATAAATTTATTAAAGGAGTAAAAAATAAAAAAATTGAAATGGAAACTTAGTACTGATAACTTTAAATATATATTAGAATAAAACAAACTATATATAGATAGATAATACCAGGTATGTATTTATTAAAACTTGTTTAAAAAACCAATGAGGACTGTCTAACATTGCATGCTCAAATTTTGAGTGTATTTATTCTATGTTATGACGATTTTAGGTAGTGTGACGTAAACAGTGACGTAGTTTTTGTTACAGACAAAAACCGTAAGCGAATCTCCATTATTAATAGATAAGTATAAGGGGCTGGGCTAGCTCAGACAGGTGGAGCGTTCGGCCAGAAACAACAAGGTTCCTAGTTCGATACCGGCCCTCGCCAACTTAGCGTAGCACAGGGATCTGTGCGGTAAAGTAAGGAGCTGATGGTTGATGTGGCATTCCACCTCAGATGCAAAAACAATCTCATTGGTCTAGCGCTAGTGAAATAAGGATAGACTCCCTCGCTGATTGGCTGATACCGACTTTAAGCCACCCCGACGACTTGTATAAGTATATGCTGAAGAAAGCATAATTTTAATTAAAATATGGAAGTTCATTTCAGATTAAATAAGTTAAAGCCAAATACGTGAGTGTTGCTCGGAAATTCATATTCACTGTTTTAAATAAACGGACTTTATTTGCTATATCAACTAGCAAATATATGCATCCTCCGGGTGCAAGTATTTAAGTATTAATGTTTAGTTTGTTTGGTTTAGTTTTTGTTTTGTTTTACGGCATATCAACCTCAGTGGGTCATTTAATGCCGATAAAGTTTTGAAATAAATCAATTCTTAATGGATAATACAATTTTTTTATAAATACATTTTTCTATTTAACCCATAGATGGGATCCTAACAGGTACTACCACTCCGGGTCAGAGTGGACCAGGGAGCAATGGTGATGAAGGGGTGCTCCACATTCCCAGACCTCCAAAACTGGAACCTCACCATCAGATAGAGTTTAACGTCATTCCCAGGACATGTAGACCCGCAGCCACCGCCTTCTAGCACCCATATGATAAAAAGGGGTTGGGGCTTGCCATAAGGACAATAGGGTTGGGAAAATCATATAGGTGCTAGGTCTAGACGTGACCAGCCGATTGATCGGAAGCCCGTCTAGCCCAAGATAGGACCAAAGTAGAGTATTGCATGTCATGAACTACTCATCCACCTGGGCTATATCCTTAAGCATCACGGGTCGCCACCCACGGCCAACAGGTGGCCCCATTGGGGGAGTCTTACCCCTCTGCAGAGGTGCAGTCGATGTATTCTAACGCCCAGCCGACAGGGCCGGTAAAATCAGGGTAAAATGTTTGATATTATCCATTATCATATTATTATATCTATTATAATTTTAAACATGCAGCATTTTATTTCTTTTATTTATTTATCTTTCAACATAATGTCGAATTCATTTCCATTTTTCAACTTACATACATACATACATACATACATACATACATACATACATAAGGTTCCCAGCTTTTCTTTTTTAGAAATTCAATATTTTACAATGTATACGCTTTTTCTCTCCTTAATATATATATATATATATATATATATATATATATATATATATATATAAACAATTTTTTTTTGTGATGAAACAAAGAAAATACAGTGCTCAATCACAAATTGTGAGAGCTAATATTTATTTAATTTGCTGAGTTTTTAAAGATCAATGTTTATTATAAACAGCTACCCAGGTTTCTTGCTAGGGCGCAATCACCAGAAAATTAAATTAGATCCCATGTTGTTTATTGAAGATCTTTTCTTAATGCCTAGCAAGAAACCTGGGTAGCTGTTTATAATAAACATTGATCTTTAAAAACTCAGCAAAAATATATATATATATATATATATATATATATATATATAATATATATATAGTATCCGATTGCCTCTTAAACTTTTCCGTCTACGTGGCGTCAGTAAATAATCCAAAAGTGGTCAATATATTAAAAATATCGAGCAGTAATAATACTAATAATATTATTGTTAGATGGAAAATAAAGGGTCTACCATGGTTTCAATAAAAAAAATTATCTCCTCAGGACCCTACTCTACTTTAACAAAGTCGATTTAGGATTTAACTAAGGAATTACATCGACTTAGTTAACGTAGAGTAGGGTCCTGAGGAAATCATTTTTTGATTGAAACCATGGTAGACTCTTTATTATCAATCAAAGCCTGAAGAAGATACCAGAAGATATGAAACACGTGTTGCACATGTAAAACAAAAAGAATTAAAAAAAATTTTCTGAGAACAAAATACATTTTGCGGACCTTCCTTTTTTATAAAATATTGAATTTTCTCCCGTTGGAACCAGAACAACACTTTATATATACTAGCAAATATATGCACCCTCCGGGTGCAAGTATTTAAGTTTTAATGTAATAAAATATTGTATCAAATTAGAAATGCTAATGAAACTAAATAAGAATGCAGATAAAAATATTTGAAAGAGAGGGAGGTATAATCGAAAAATAGAACAACTGAGACTTACTGTTCCATCACTCCCATCTTTCATTGTTATTTTTTAAAAATAACTGTCATTTTATTCTTTACTTCCTCTTTTAACTAAATACTTAGATTAGTCTAAGTATTTAGTTAAAGAGGAAGTAAAGAATAAAATGACAGTTATTTTATCTTGTTAATGGATTTCATTTAAGATTCATTGAAGAGATTTTTGCTTATATTCATTAAAATAAAACTGAACAGTTAGAAATCAATAGCACTGAGCACATATTTAATAAAATCACATTTTTAATATCAATATGCAAATTAGCCTTCCCGTTCACACTGTAAACAGCTATTTTGTTGTATATATAAATACAATTGCATATCATTAGTATGTAGATATGGTTAACAGTATTAATAATATACAACAATTTTATCAATAATTGAGATTTAAATAGAATTAACATCATGGAGAATGTGATGTCAATAACTAAGGAAATTGTGACTTGAGTAGTAATATAGTTTCGGTTACAGACAGAAAAACACACAATCTCCATTATAATAAGATATATATATATATATAATGGACTCTCCCATCGATTTTTCGACGTATGAGGGTTCATACACACAATGAACACCCACACAGTGATTTGTTTATAGTGGTGAAGGCTTGTGTTGGACCATCTACACTTTTTGGTACAGTCAAAAGGAAAGAATTGGTGCATCAAGGGTTGCCACAAAACCAATCAACGACCGACCTCAGGAATTTTGAATTCAGAGTTATCCCTCTCCTAGACTGGTTACCTACCATATATATATATATATATATATATATATATATATATATATATATATATATATATATATATATATATATACCTTTATGATATTGTTGGCGGAGTGGCCTATAGTTGGTATCTACCAGGCAGCGAGGGAGACTATCCCCTTTTCACTAGCGCTAGATCAGAGAGATTGTTTTTGTTGAGGGGGACCACTATACCTACTGTAAGTATACATACATACATACATACATAAATATATATTCATGCATACATACATACATACATACATATATATATATATATATATATATATATATATATATATATATATTCATACATACATACATACATACATAATATATATATATCATACATACATACATACATATATATATATACATATATATTACAAATTACAAGACCATTATATATATATATATAGATATAGATATAGATATAGATATAGATAGATAGATAGATAGATATACATATATACAAGGGCAAATATGTAAATAGGAATGAGTAGCGAATACGAAAAATTGAAAATGTTTGTGAGATAATTCTAATTACAGATGTAGACGAAAGCTTGACAAAAATGTATCAGCAGCCATGCGCAGTCCTGCTGATTCTGTCATGTGACATAAATTTAATGGGTTTTATTTTCTGTGGGGTAATTTGATCTGATTTTGACTTCACAGCCCAGAAATATTTCTTTCTCATTGAAGTAGAATATAGTATATTCCATTCGTAGACGATACTGAAATGTATTTTCAGTGTATTTAAAGAAGAGTGGACCGGTTTAGCTCAGCCGATAGAGCGTCAGATTAAGAAGGACAAGGTTCCTGGTTCGATACTGGCTCTCGCTATCTTGCTGATACTGAGTTTAGGCTAATAAGAAATATGGTCGTATTGCAGCTAAAATAGATGATAAAAACACTAGAAACAATTATTTTATAGTCATTAGAAATATTCTGGTTAAATCGAACTTAACGGACCTAAATTCCACCATCGTATGTCACCCCGTCGAAAGAGAAAAAAATACTAAAAATCAGAAATTAACTGAATTTAATGACATTTTCAGTGTTGATATATTAATGAATAAAAGATATAACGCACCAGTTATTTTATTTAAAAACTTTTACATTTTTTCAGGTCAGTTAACTTTAAACCACGTATGTTTGTGAATCTGTGTTACGCCTCAAAGATACGTGGTTTAAAGTTAATTGACATAAAAAAATGTTAAAGTTTTTGACTAAAATAACTGGTGCAGTATATTTTTTATTCATTAATATATCAACACTGAAAATCTAATTAAATTCGATTGATTCCCTGATTGGGGGGGGGGGGCTTTCTTTCGATGGGGTGACATAAGATGGCGGAATTTATGTCCGTTTAGTTCGATTTAACCAATATTCTTTATGATTATAAAAGAAGAATGATAAATCTGTTTTGATATGATTGATTTTGTTGTTAATTATGTATGGAGATGAGAATTTATTATCTGTTATCTATACATATATAAAAAAGGCACTTGGTGTGTATATATGTATCTCCGGATAGGACTACGAACATAAAACAATTGATGACAAAGTAAATATATATATACACATTCACTATCACCAGAGCATGCTTTGTGTGCAAAAATAATGAAGATTTTATTTATATCTGGTAAGATGTTTAAAAATTAGGATTTGAATAGTAAGAAAAGGGAAATTCATTGGTTGCGTTTGGGATTAAAACATAAATCAATTATGTAAGACCAAAGCAATCAATGCATCTGCGAGACTAACCTTTTATAATACCCCTCTGCCCAGGCAACGCCGGGTAGCCGCTTCTAGTATATATATATATATATATATATATATATATATATATATATATATATATATATATATAAGGGCTGTTGTGTGTGTGTATCTCCGGTTGAAACTACGTAAATAAAACAATCAACGACAAAGTAAAGATCTATACACATTAAATATCACCAGGGCCCACTCCGATCAATCGGCTGGTCACGTCAAGCCCTAGCACCTATATGATTTTCCCAACCCTATTGCCCTTATGGCAAGCCCCAATCCCTTTTTATCATATGGGTGCTAGAAGGCGGTGGCTGCGGGTCTACATGTCCTGGGAACGACGTTAAACTCTATTTGATGGTGAGGTTCCAGTTCTGGAGGTTTGGGGAAGGTGGAGCACCCCTTCATCACCATTGCTCCCTGGTCCACTCTGATCCGGAGTGGTAGTACCTGTTAGGGTCCCGTCTATGGGCTAAATAGAAAAATGTATTTATAAAAAAATTGTATTATCCATTAAGAATTGATTTATTTCAAAACTTTATCGGCATTAAATGACCCACTGAGGTTGATATGCCGTAAAACAAAACAAACCAAACCAAACTAAATATCACCAGATCTTGCTTTTTGTGCAAAAAGTTTGATTTATCTCTGGGGATATTTAAGAATCAAAAAATACATAGAAATAGCATTGAACTTCTACTTAAAAATGTCCAACATTTGTAAATCTCAAAAGTAAACAAATCAATAAACCCGGGTGGGTTTTTTGGCTTCCCCCTCTCTCCTCTACCCAGTTGATGCTGGGTAGCCGTTTCTAGTTTCATATAAAAAAAAATCATCGTTACCAGCTGAATGATGTCATCAAAAAGTGTGTAAAAAATCGTCTTCAGAAACACAAGTGGAAATGTGTCGACTTTCCGGTTGACGTAATGTTTCGAACAGTGCACTGCTGTATTATTTAGGTCAATGGAAAGGTCAGACGTGTTAAAAAAATAATTTGATTGCAGTTTGCAGCAGGACTGGTGGGGTGGGGCTTAGCAGAGTGGTGCGCCAGGGCCACGGGTGATCTGGGGGAGGGGGGCTTCCACCTCCAGATCACAATGATAAGCAATGCTTCAAAAATATTTTAGGGATAAATAGTAAACAAAGGATAAAAGATGAAACAGAACTAAAGAATAAAATTTTTTTTGGTTATTTCCTAGTTGAGTAACATGAGTGACCCAGAAAAAAACAGAACCCAAATTATTTATTTATTTTCCCATTAAAGTAAAGTCGTCGGGGCGGCCCAATGTCGGTATCAGCCATGCAGCGAGGGAGTCTATCCCCTTTTCACTAGCGCTAGACCAAGGAGATTATATTGGCGTCTGTGGTGGAGCGCCACACCTACCATCAGCTCCTTACTTTACCGCCCTGTGCTACTCATACGCTGAGTTGGCAAGGGGGTATCGAACTAGGAACCTTGTGGTATCTAACCGAACGCTCTACTGACTGAACTAACCCGGCCCCTCCCTAAACCCCAACCCCAACCCTAACCCTAAACCCTAACCCTAACCCTTGTTGGACTTAAATCACTAATAACCCGGCCTTCGGGGGTCCGGTGTGCTTCGGCCACTGGACCGGTGTGTTCAATTAATAGCATCGATCCCAGGAGGCTATCCCCCCAGACAATCTGCCCCCTTGGCTGGGCTGGGTTTATTGCCTGGGCTGGGATTATTGCCCGGCGCCTGAGGCGCCCCCTCGAGGGGAAATGCCAATGGGATCGACGCAATGTTTTCCACTAACCACCCATAAGCTTCGGCTTGTGGGTGGGCCCACATAAAAATGTCCTTGTGTCAAGCCCTCATAAGTAGGATGAGCGGCAAATATCACCCTGTCTCGCCCACATAAAAATGTCCTTGTGTCACGCCCTCATAAGTGGGATGAGCGGCAAATATCACCCTTGTTGGACTTAAACTTAAAAAAAATTAAAATTAAAATTAACAGTTTTATTACAAAATTTGTGGGTTCTGTTTTTTCTGGGTCACCCTGTAATATTATGTAACGCAACTAGAGGGGGGCGGTATGGTAAGGGTTTAGGTTAGGGTTTGGGTTAGGGTTGGGGTTTAGGGTTATTTTAATGGGAAAATAAATAATTTGGGTTCTGTTTTTTCTGGGTCACCCTGTAATATCATGTTCCTCAACTAGGAAATAACCTTTTTTATTTGAATTTTCAAAATAGGGTGTTAAAGATTTATTATGTATTAGATGTCAATTTATATGTAAAAAAACACTTTAGCGTGCGTATTATTTCTAACACACACACACACACACACACACACACACACACATATATATATATATATATATATATATATATATATATATATATAATGTTGTTCTGGTTCCAACGGAGAAAATTCAATATTTTATTAAAAAAAGGAAGGTCCGCAAAATGTATTTTGTTCTCAGAAAAATTTTTTAATTCTTTATATATATATATCTGACTGTGTGTGTGTGTGTGTGTGTGTGTGTGTGTGTGTGTGTGTGTGCATGTACGCATATATATCTATGTTAGATTAAAGTTACTGATTTCTTTTTCATTAGTCATTCATATTTTCCATTAAGATAGTACTTTATCTTATTCTTATGATTTAAATAAACAGAATTACTAATAATTAAGGGCAGACATGTAAATGTAAATAAATATTAAAGAATTTTGAAATTCATTTTATATTATCAAGTAGAATAAGATTAGGGAAAGATTTAGACATTTCTAGACACTTCTACAATATATATATATATATATATATATATATATATATGTGTGTGTGTGTGTGTGTGTGAGTGTGTGTGTGTGTTGATATATATATATATATATATATATATATATATATATATATATGTTGAAAGGTTAAATAAATAAAGAAAAGAAAATATTGAATCGATAAAATTGATTTGATGAATTACCAACAGGTGTTTCGGCCAGGAGTTTGTTCATGTACACATTGTATTCTATTTATTATCATTTTAAATATGACAGTAGTGTATTGTTTTGCTTATATTTTTAAGGCAATTACAATGCGTATATCGTATAAAATAATAATAGAACATTCTAAAATATCTAAATATACAAACTAAAACGGCCTTCTTCAGAGTAAAATGTTTGATATTATCCATTATCATATTATTATAACTTTTATATTATTATATCTATTCTAATTTTAACCATTCAACATTTTTTCTTACCTTTATTTATTTATCCTTTCAACATATTGTCGAATTCATTTCCATTTTTCAAATTACATACATACATACATTCATATATGTATATGTAAAATGAAAATGGAAGTGAATCCGACGGTATGTTGAAAAGAGAAATAAAGGAAAGAAAGTATTGAATGGATAAAATAGGATATTTCAATTATTTTTACTTACACGTGTTTCGGTCAGGAGTTTATCCATGTGTACATTATTCGATCTATTATTATATTTTTAAATAACAAAAGGAAATGAAATAATAATAACATATAACATATATATACATACATATATATATATAATATATATATATATATATATATATATAGATAGATAGATAGATATTGATATAGATATACGTGTGTGTGTGTGTGTGTGTGTGTGTGTGTGTGTGTGTGTGTGTGTGTGTGTAAATATGTAAAAATATGTGTGTGGAGAGAAGCATTGATGATAAGCAGGAGTGACCATATTTGGGTCAACGATTTCCTGGTTTCAGATTAATTGTCTACATGGAAAGTTTATAAAAACCTGATATCTTCATAATTTCAAGAAGTTGATGGCTAAATGTAAAAAAAAAAAAAAAAAAAAAACGGTAATCTGAACATTAGCTACATAAATGAGAGTAACTTCCCCATGTCTATTTTACTTTGAGGAAGCCTTATGTTTTGGTCGGACATTTTCATTTCACCGTAAATCTACACTGAAAATACGAATTTGTTCGAATCAATACAACTGCATGTTTTAACATGAAAATGTCCTAAAATGTGTTCTTACTTGTGCTTGCGCATTATTTGAAATTAACTTAATTGTTATTAAGAACACATTTTATGATATTTTCGTGAAATGAAAATAGCCGACCAAAACATATGGCTTCCTCAAAGTGAAATAGACAAGGGGAGGTTACTCTCATTTATGTAGCTAATGTTCAGATTACAAAATAAACAACACTGTAGATTCTGGGGAAGTTAACGTCGCTTACAAATGCATATGTTACTGATCTATGGCAATGTTTGTTCAGTCAAGTCACAAATATTGACTAATAAGTTGTTTTTTTTAATCTTTTCTGGGCGGTCACTTTTTATCAGGAAGAACTGAACCATCGTATCAGAAAAAGTATACTTAAGTTATCTGCCCCTGGCACCAGAGGGCGAATCACCAATATACGGTATTGGCGCCGAAATTAAATCCCTTGACGAAAGTCACTTATCGTGGGGCCGTCAACCAGCGAGTCGCGTTATTCAAGCGCTCCATTTACCTTGTCAACCAGCGAGTGGTTTTATCCAGCGCTACCTTTACCTAAACCCTCAGCAAGATAAGTTTGGCTAGCAAACGCCACAAATTTCAACCTTTTTGTACCCTTTGAATATATATCTTTATCTTCAATTGTTGTTCTCGTCTTCTTTCATCCGAAATTACTTGCTTACTATTGGGAAATTATAAGTCCCGAAATATCTCTTAATCAGTGCAAAAAAGAAAACAATAATTTCATCTCAATCTCAGATTAAAACTACAGTGCTCAAAGAAATCACAACAGAATGGGAACAGAATACAATTTAAAACAGATTTGGTGGGTAAACCCTGAAAACAAATCAAGAACCGGTGTCCCTAAGGTGGTGTGATGCTGAAATCCAATGCCATCCAGGACCTGCTGCGAAACTACCGCTGCCAAACTGCATTGGTTCCTTACCTTTCTTTGGATCACAGCGGCAGTGTGAAAAGGGGGGATTTGCTGCTTGGAAACAGCGCATCCTCCATATGAACCAGCCTAGAATACTTGGGTAAAAAAAAATTGGACACTACGCCATCGTCTCTCGTAGACGGAAGGATGCCAAGAACAACTTAAAACTAAGTTCTAAAAAGAACACAAGATGGATTTGATATTGGTAATAGACCATAAAACCTTTAAGCACCCCATCTGCGACTTCGATTCATAAGGACATGTTTTTCATTTACACCATCAAAATCCAGTTGTTTAACAGACGATTTTAGAAGGTTTTTCTAACCCTAACCCTAACCCCCTAATCCCTAACCCTAAACCATAAATCCATAAATTACCAAGAACCATATAACCTTTAATCACCCCATCTGCGATCTCAATTCATAAGGACATGTTTTTCATTTACACCGTCAAAATCCAGTTGTTTAACAGACGATTTAGAGGGTTTTTTTCCTAACCCTAACCCCTAACCCCAAACCATAAATCCATAAATTACCAAGAACCATATAACCTTTAAGCACCCCATCTGCGATCTCGATTCATAAGGATATGTTTTTCATTTACACCGTCAAAATCCAGTTGTTTAACAGACGATTTTAGAGGGTTTTTTTCTAACCTAACCCTAACCCTAACCTAAACCATAAATCCATAAATTACCAAGAACCATATAACCTTTAAGCACCCCATCTGCGATCTCGATTCATAAGGACATGTTTTTCATTTACACCGTCAAAATCCAGTTGTTTAACAGACGATTTTAGAGGGTTTTTTTCCTAACCCTAACCTCTAACCCTAAACCATAAATCCATAAATTACCAAGAACCATATAACCTTTAAGCACCCCATCTGCGATCTCGATTCATAAGGACATTTTTCATTTACACCGTCAAAATCCAGTTGTTTAACAGACGATTTTAGATGTTTTTTTCCTAACCCTAACCCCTAACCCTAAACCATAAATCCATAAATTACCAAGAACCATATAACCTTTAAGCACCCCATCTGCGATCTCGATTCATAAGGACATGTTTTTCATTTACACCGTCAAAATCCAGTTGTTTAACAGACGATTTTAGAGGGTTAGGGGTTAGGGGTTAGTTTTATAATAAAAAAAACCTTCTAAAATCGTCTGTTAAACAACTGGATGTTGACGGTGTAAATGAAAAATATGTCCTTATGAATTGAGAACACAGATAGGGTGCTTAAAGGTTATATGGTCCTTGGTAATTTGATACATAGAACATTGTAGAAAACACTGAAAAATGTGTGCAGAAAGCTCAAGTCAAATCTCAAAGTAATAGTAAGCAGGAATATTTTCGTGTTGATATCTTTAAACACAGAAACGTTCAAGAAAAGATTGGCTCATGTGAAATATCATAAAACAACTCATTCCTTGTTTATCATGTCAATTCAGAAAAAGTCAGAGCTAATACATTAGTTTTGATAACGGAAAATGGATGGCCTAGCACAGAAAAAATGGAGAAAATTATGTGACAGAATTCCTGCGCACTAACCAACATAAACTGAAGGTTAAATCCTACTTAATGGACATAAATCATAATCTCAACTTAACGGACATAAATTCCACCATTGTATGTCACCCTGCCGAAAGAAAAAAATACTAAAAATTAAGGAATTAACCGAATTTAATGAAATTTTCAGTGTTGATATATTAATGAATAAAATATATAATGCAGCAGTTATTTTATTTGAAAACTTTTACATTCTTTCAGGTCAGTTAACTTAATTGAACCACGTATGTTTGTGAATCAGTGTTACGCCTCAAAGATACGTGGTTCAAAGTTAACTGACACGAAAAAATGTAAGAGTTTTAAAATAAAATAACTAGTGCATTATATTTTTTATTCATTAATATATCAACACTGAAAATTTCATTAGATTCGGTTTATTCCTTGATTTTTATTATATTTTTCTTTCGGCGGGGTGACATACGATGGTGGAATTTATGTTCGTTAAATAGGATTTAACCCTTTTGTTTACGGCATATCAACCCTTTTCGGATCATTTAATGCAGAATCAAGTCATTTTGATATTGTTTTTTTACAGTACTTGCTGATGCTTAAATGGTCATCCATTTAGTGTTGAACAGGCTCATCGTTGCATAACTTCGGTGATCTAGTGGGAACCGGTGCGTTCAGTGTAACTTGACCGTAAACACAGAGAGAGAGAGAGAGAGAGAGAGAGAGTGTGTGTGTCTGTGTGTGTGTGTATTATGTAAAATGTGCGTGTGAATGAAAAACAAATCACAATGTCCACGTTTCAGATATACTGTCTTCAGGGAAAGTCTAATGTCTTGATTATTTCAAAGAGTTAATAGTTAGAAACTGTAATGGGTGTAGATTCAAGGTTATGACAAAGTCATAACTCGTTGGAACGCAAACAAACTCCGGCACAGGTTGAGGGACAAAACATTTTATATAACAGCACAAGAATTAACAGGGTACATAATACATAGAGGTGTACATAAACATACATACAAAAGTAGAGATAATGACACATTCATGAATCCGCCCTGTCGGCTGGGGCGTTAGAATGCCCCGAGGCACCTCTGCAGAGGGGTAAGACTACCCCAATGGGCCACCTGTTGGCCGTGGTGGCGACCCGTGATGCTTAAGGATAGAGCCCAGGTGGATGAGCAGTTCATGACTTGCAATACTCCACTTTGGTCCTATCTTCGGCTAGACGGGCGATCGGAGAGGCCCCCTCCGATCAATCGGCTGGTCACATCAAGCCCTAGCACCTATATGATTTTCCCAACCCCATTGCCCTTATAGCAAGCCCCAACCCCTTTTTATCATATGGGTGCTAGAAGGTGGTGGCTGCGGGTCTACATATCCTGGGAATGAGGTTAAACTCTATCTGATGGTGAGGTTCCAGTTTTGGAGGTTTGTGGAATGTGCAGCACCCCATTCGTCACCATTGCTCCCTGGTCCACTCTGACCCGGAGTGGTAGTACCTGTTAGGGTCCCATCTATGGGTTAAATAGAAAAATGTATTATAAAAAAAATGGTATTATCCATTAAGAATTGATTTATTTCAAAACTTTATCGGCATTAAATGACCCACTGAGGTTGATATGCCGTAAAACAAAACAAACCAAACCAAACATTCATGAATGGTAAAATACAAGATATTAGGTATCAAAGAGATACCTAAATGTACATAAAAACGTAGTTACGGATACATGACTAAAGGATAGTCATATATCGTATAAGAGACTTACTAGCAGTGAGTGGCCAGTGTTAAGGGCCGAAGCCCAACGAGAAAGGGGTAGACCGTGTCTAACCCATAGTGCCTCGTAGGTTGAGCAGCAAGAAAAAAGAGAGGGAAGAAGTTCAAATCAGCCGCTTAAATAGACCAGGCCCCTAGCGGGAACCAGCGAAACTATATGGGCAGACAACTCTCCAGGCAAATACGAAAATAATCCCACATGGACATAACCGATCCCCCCGATGCAACCGGCAAAGAATCGCCTGTACCGTGCATGAAAAAGGTGCCCAACATAGAAGTGCTGGAACGAGCAAACATGAACAGTATGCCCGCCATCATCTGCGACAGACGCATGCGTTGGCTTGGTCACGTCAGGAGGATGGACAAAGGCCGCATCCCCAAAGACCTACTATATGGCGAATTAGTAGAAGGCATTTGACCAGTAGGAAGACCACACCTGCGCTTTAAAGATGTCTGCAAGAGGGATATGAAGACATGCCACATCAAGACCAACACATAGGAGGCTTGTGCAGAAGACCGTGTGCCTCCCCGTCAAACAAGGAACGAAAAGGAGTGAAAAAGAGAGGAAAGAAGCCGCCACAGAAAAGAGAGCCAAAAGGAAGGAGAGACAACAGCAACTCCAGCAAGCATCACTGTTTGTTTGCAATCACTGCACCAGAGATTGCCATTCAAAAATTGGTCTGTTCAGCCACTCACGCAGTTGCAGATTTTTTTAAAGTGGACACTACACCATCGTCTTTAGTAGACGGAGGGATGTCAACAACAATGGTATTTTTATGCCATTGAAGTAATTTGATAGTCTGATAGGAAGTTCGTATGTGGCGACTACTGTCAATGAAAGTTTGTGAAGCTGGGAGTTTGGAATACTTTTAACTACAAATGGGAAAACATTATTCTGAATCTTTGTAAATTACTTCAGATTTTTTTTTTATGGTTCCTACAATTTGAACCTCCATTCAGTAAGCTTAAACTGATAAAGAATTATCATAGAACCATCAGATCACTAGGTCATTTAGTGACCTTAGGTCAACTCAGCATTGAGTCAGAACTTGAGTCGAAAGAAAAACATTTAAAAAAATAAAAGTCCTGTTGTAGTTATTTTATCACTACATTTAACGTAACTTTTGAAAAAAATCTCCGATAACCTATTTGACAAACGTGAATTAAAATCTATAAAAAGACGTTCTTTTCAAAAGTTGTTTTTCTTGTTTTGCTAGAAAGAGACGTGCTATTCGCAGAATTGCGTCCCGGCCTCCTGCCTTAAAAATGCTAGGTGGTGATATCTGAGAAAACAACCTGCTCTACGATTGAAGTCGAAAAAATTTTTTTTTAAATGAATGGATAATACCGAAAAAAAAATTCTTTAGCGGATTGAAGGCGTTTTTATCGACAAACTATTTTTTAGTGGTTTGAAGGCGTTAAAAGTAAGCCATATTTTTATCGACAAGTAAATGTAAATATTTAGCTCCCCACTTAAAATATATATATATATATATATATATATATATTATATAACATTTTATTTTATTTTATTAAGGGGCCGGGTTAACTCAGTCGGTTGAGCGTTCGGCTAGAAACCACTAGGTTCCTAGTTCGATACCGGTCCTCGCCAACTCAGTGTATGAGTAGCACAGTGCGGTAAAGTAAGAAGCAGACGCCAAAATAATCTCCTTGGTCTAGCGCCAGTGAAAATGGGATATACTCCCTCGCTGACTGGCTGTTACCGACATTAGGCCGCCCCGACGACTTTAGTTACTTTTACTTAAAATATTTTAAGAGGGGAGGGTTAAAAATATTTACATTTACTCGTTGAAAAAAGACTGGAGGGGGTTAAATATCGCATTAACTTTCGGGAAAAACGCCTTAAGCGCTTGTTTTTTTTTTCAGTAGGCACCGCTTCAGCTTGGGACTTCATTCGTAGAACGGATTGTTTTTTCTTGTTTTTTCAGCTATTACCGCCTAGCGTTTTTAAGGCAGGAGGCTGGGACGCAATTCTTGAATAGCACTGAAAAAGATTCACTTTTCAGTAGAAATGGATATGCGAAACTAGCTTGCTAAACACTAAACTACGACGGGACGCTTATCAGAGTGTATGTAGAATGGGTAGTAAGTAGCCAGTTTTAACGCATGACCGGCGAAGGGTGTGTGACATTTGAGAGAGCAACCAGTGATGAGGATAGTAGTAAGTTTTGTGTTTCAGGTAGTTCAGGTTCTTTATAGTTATTCCATTTGATAACCTGTAGGAATGGTAGCAATGACATTGGTTGAACCTTTGTGAAAAAAGAGGGCTGGCTACACGATAACATAAAAAAGTGCAGCTAAAAGTGTTTGCAGAATGTTAAGTGATTTCACTCGGTTAATACCATCAATGAAAGGAATTTGAAAACAACCCTATTATTTGGTTGAGGAGGGAGGGGTTCAATGTGACTTAGCTTATCTTAGAAGGACAAAGCGAGTCAATGCCTTCATTTACCATAATGGTGAAGAAGAAAAAAAATGTTTTAGGTGCATTAATGGGTAATCTGAACATTAGCTACATAAATGAGTGTAACCTCCCTTTGTTTCTTTCACTTTGAGGAAGCCTTAATAAGAATTAAGTTCATTTCAAATAATGCGCAAGCACAATTAAAAACACATTTTATGATATTTTCGTGTTAAAACATGCAGTTGTATTGATTCAAATAAATTCGTATTTTCAGTGTAGATTTACGGTAAAATGAAAATGGCAAACCAAAACATAAGGCTTCCTCAAAGTAAAAGAAACAAGGGGAGATTATTCTCATTTATGTAGCTAATGTTCAGATTACCCTATTATTGTTTATACAGCCAACTTGCTCAGAAATGTCTGTTTTTCATAGTTAATTTGGCGCGTTAATTACAATAGCCGAATATGTGCAATTTGGCGGAATAATACACGTGCGTCGACTTTATCAGTTGTATAAATCTCACTATGAATTAAATAGTGGTTTTTGTTGACGGATCAGACGATTAGTGATTTAAATGCAGAAATGCAGCTGGTCACTCTAATAGCAAGATTTGACAAAATAATGAGCAATGATGCTGATATGAGTAATTGTAATAATTAAAGAGTGTGGCGTAATTATCATGGTCTACGGGGAATTCGGGGTTAAAAATAAAACGGTAATCGGATTTCTGGAGAAAGAGAAGAAAAAGAAATAAGAACAATTGGTAAAGTAAACACTCAACGGGGTGACAACAATTGACCGACGAATGACCCCGAAAATATAAATATAAAAATAAATATAAAAATAAAATATAAAAATAAATATAAATTGACCGACGAATGACCCCGAAAATATAAATATGAAAATAGATATAAAAACCGATGTTCCGGGTTTTGACCGGAAACGGATGTGAACCTCCCACCCCGGGACGAGAAACGGAAGAGGAGGAAAATCGGCCTTTTTCGGCTGGTCTTTCGTGTTTTCCTGGTCCCACCGTATGGGTTTCGCATAGTAGTACCAAACATGATTTACGATAGAGTAATTTGACCTTACCCCCCCCCTCTCTCTCTCTCTCTCTCTCTCTCTCTCTCTCTCTCTCTCTCTCTCTCTCTCTCTCTCTCTCTCTCTCTTTGAAAAAGAAGCCACGAGCCTAGAAATAAATAAACAGACCCTTGTGACTATACGACTTGCGTATGTTGTTTCTGGACTAACGACGATTACTACTACTAAACGACTACTACTACAACTCGAATTTGGCTCTATGCAACAGGATTTTGTTTGGTTTGGTTTGTTTTACGGCATACCAACCCGAGTCGAGCATTTAATGCAGATAAAGTTTTGAAATAAATTCATTCTTAATGGATACTCAATATATTTTTTATAAACTCATGTTTTTCTATTTAACCCATAGATGGGACCCTAACAGGTACTACCACTCTGGGTCAGATTAGACCTGGGAGCAATAGAGATGAAGGCGTGTGCGACATTCCCCAGACTTCCAGAACTGGAACCTCACCATCAGATAGAGTTTAACGTCATTCCCAGGACATGAAGACCCTCAGCCACTGCCTTCTAGCACCCATATGATAAATCGGTTGAAGCTTGCCATAAGGGCAATAGGGTTAGGGCAATCATATAGGTGCTAGGGCTTGACGTGACCAGCTGATTGATCGGAGGAGGCCTCTCCGACCGGCCGTCTAGCGTAAGAAAGGGTCTAAATGTTGCATGTCATGAATTGCTCATCCACCAAGATTCCGTCCTTAAGCATCACAGATCGCTACCCACGCCCAATAGGTGGCCCCATTGTGGGAGGGGTCTTACTCATATGTGTAGTCGGTGTATTCTGAAGCTGTAAAGAGGTAAGTAAAAAGTAATGCTAAATTGTCGGTATTAGCCAGACAGCGAGGGAGTCTATCTCCTTTTCACAAGCGCAAGACGATATGCACCACGAAAAAAGATTCAGGTGGCGAACGAACTTTCTCGAAGTTAAAACCTAAACAAATATTTTCCTAGTTTTCTTTCTGATACAGAATACCAGATTCAAAATTGATGAGCGGTCAGAAATTTAAGCAGCAGTTGTTGAGACATGGTAGAACAAAGATCTTTAGGTACCACCAATTTTCCATGTAAAATTTACCCCCACCCCTATATTTACCACAATGAAACTTGCATAAAGGTTAATATTATCTTGGAAATTTTTTGTCCATTCAAAAGAAGAAACATTAATAAAACTCCTGATGATTTAGAAAAAATATTTCAGTTCACGGAAATAATAAAAATTATAAACGAAAAACAAAGTTTACATTTTTGCATCGTTAAATCCATTGAAATTTAACGTAGCCAAAAACAAGTTATGATTAGAGGCTTTTTTTTTATAAATTCTATGAAAAATCAATTAATGGTCTGATTTTCATGAAAATTTCCTTAATTACTTACCTTTTGATGAAACTATGTCTGAAATATTTTTTTTCCTGAAATATATTAGGAGAAATATTTTTTTTACGAGGTCTACCCCCCCCCCCACTGTATTTTATGAAATATGAAAAAATGAACCGACAAAAAACGATTTTTACTTTTTTTCTCTAAAGATAAGAGTCTGAATAATTGTATCAGAAGATTTTTATAAGTTGAGATGCGAGAAATCTTTAGTAAAAGAACCATGAATACAGAATTCTGCTAAAAAATATCAATAAAGAAATTGATCCTGTTGTAAAAAAAAAAAAACGAACTGTTTTACTTATTTATCAAGATAATGGTGAGTAATTTTTCCCCAATCGGATAATTTGATCTTTGAATTAATTGTTTTTCTTTGTAACAACTCTTTATGTTCGTTATTTATTTTTTGCAAGATTTTTTTAAAAAGTTCAAAAATATTTACGTTTCTTCCTTCAATATGGTCTAAACTGATCACGTGACTTATTTTGGTGGTACCTAAAGATCTTTATTTTTTTCATACTCTTTAAATACCGTGAAAGCTCGTTCTCCACTTGAATTTGGTACCATCCATGGCAAATATTCTCAATATGATATCTCGAGGCTCCTCCGAATGTAGGTGGTCTGAGGGTTCCCTACACCTCCTGGTGGGGGGAGGGGGGGGGCTCGAAGCCACACGCTTAATCCGGCCCTGATTAATTCAAGTGTTGATCGTAAGCCCACTCCTGCATAAGTGTGTGTGTGTGTGTGTGTGTGTGTATGTGTGTGTGTGTGTGTGTGTGTGTGTGTGTTCTCAAACGATACAATTATTTTGGTACTATACTAAAGCCTAAATTGTGCCCTTATGTTAAATACCGACTGGATGTATCAGATAAACTGTTTGTAAATAAAATAAACCAAATATAAATATATATACATATTTTTGTGTATAGAAAAACATTAAAAAAACAAAGGGGAAACAACTCATGTGAGTTACTTCCCTTGCACGCTAAGATAGATTTGATTATTATTCAACCAGTGAAATAAATTGTCCACAATTTTAAAATAGATTTGATATACAAAAATACAACAATGTTTTTTAAAAAACAAAGACTGATTGTAATCAAATACTACCGTTTAGCATTAGGTGTGTGTGGGTTTTAATTTCTTTTAATATAGAATTAGAAAAGAGACAACAATTATGACAGTTCCGAAGCTATTGTTGGTCTATTAAGAATATATATATATATATATATATATATATATATATATATATATATATATATATTGTTGAAAGATGAATAGAAAGAAAATGTTGAATGGATAAAAGTTTATTTATTGAAATGCCGACACGTCTTTCGACCAAGGGTTTTTCCTTGTATACATAGTATCCTATTAGTATTATTCACATTTATTTATTATTTTTTCTACATACTGTCGGGTTCATTTCCATTTCTTCCTAACACACACACACAGACACGCGCATGCGCGTTGGAGGACATCAGTGAAATAATGAAAATGATAATTCATCAGAGAATCAGTGAGAAGATATTTCATTAACAAATTAATTAATTTCTGTGTAGATCAACTTTCCATTGAGCCTGCTAGCAAAAATATGCACCTTCCTGGCGTAAGTATTTAAGTTTTAATGCAATGAAATATATCAAATTAAAAACACTAATGAAACTAAATAAGAATGCAGATGAAAAGATTTGAAACAGAGTGGAGTATAATCGAAAAATAGAACAACTTTGAAACTAACTCTTCCTTTCATTTTCCATCACCCCGATCTATCATTGCTAAATTTTCCTAATTTAACAATTTAGTTATATTAGAAAGTAAAGAATAAAATTATAGTTATTTCTTCTTGTTAATGGATTACTTTTAAGACATATCTCATTTTTGCTCATATTTATTAAAATAAAAACAATTAGAAATCAATAATACTAAACATATTTATTAAAATCAATTTTAAGATCAATACGCAAATTAGCCTTCTCGTTAACACTGTAAACCGCTATTTTGTTGTGTACATAAGTACAATTGCATGTTATTAGTATGTAGATCTGGCCAACGCTGGGGGTTCAGTGGCTTCGACCCTGGATTTTTACAAGTTAATAGCGTCGATCCCAGGGGGCTATCCCCCCAGGCAATAACTGCCCCCTTGATTTAAAGGGGTAGAGCTGGGTTATTACCCAGCGCCTGAGGCGTCCGCCTTGAGGGGAAATGCTGACGGGATCGACGCAATTTTTTTCCACCTACCACCCATGAGTCTCGGCTTGTGGGTGGTCCCACATAAAAAGGAGACTTTGTGTCCAACCCATACAAGTGGGGTATGAGGTAAATATATGTAGATATGGACAACAGTAATAATCATGTAAAACAATTTTATTAATAATGAGGTTCAAATAAAAATAAAATCATGGAGAATGTGACGTAAATAACTAAGGGAATTATGACTTGGGTACTGATATAGTCAGACAGAGATACAATCTCCATTATAATAAGATACTTTATAATGAAATATATTTTCCTATTTCCTATTCAAATGTTATTTTCATTTTTTCGTAAATTGATGTACCACACGAACCATATTGATCAAACTATTTATTGTTTTGACATATAGCAAATTTCAATGTAATTTCTGTTTCGCATACAGAAAAATTGTTTTGTATGAAATACTCAGATTATTGGCATCAAGTGACCCAAATCTATCGAGTCAATTATATTAACATTTCGGAAAAAAAGAAAAAAGAAAAAAGGAAAACAATGGATATCCATTGGTTTTTCTTTTTTCATAGCAAAAAAAAAAAAAAAAAAAAAAAAAAAAAAAAGAAATTTGTAATAAGACACACACACACACACACACACACACACACACACACATATATATATATATATATTATATATATATATATATAATATATTATATAATGAATATTTATAAAATGAATGAAATGAGGGGGATAAATGAAAAATCCTTTCCAAGGGACCCTTCTCAAAAGTATTAAAACACTTTTTGAGAGTGGGGTCTCTGATAGAAAGTTTTTCTCATCTATTATTAGACTCCTTTGAAGCATCAAGATAATATAATTAGTCTATAAGTTATTAGAGAAGATAAAATCCGTCTCTTACCTTTGTAATATCTGTTGAGAATGGGTTTGAAATTTATATATATATTATATATATATATATATATATATATATATATATATATATATATATAATCTTGTCTGGTTAACTTCCAGTGAATATTGCTACATTTTAACTATCTTGAATTCAAAATAAAAATAGTCAAATAGTAGAATTTATTTTTACAAGCATGTATTAATAATTTACTTAAATATAAGTCGTCGGGGCGGCCTAATGTCGATACCAGCCAGCCAGCGAGCGGGTCTATCCCCTTTTCACTAGCGATTATTTTAGCATCCGAGGTGGAGCGCCACACCTACCATCAGCTCCTCACTTTACCGCACATATCCTTGTAGCTACTCATATGCTGAGTTGGTAGGGGCCGGTATCGAACCAAGAACCTTGTGATTCCTAGCCGAACATTCTACCGACTGAGCTAAACCGGCCCATTGATAGAAATATCAGAAATTGCCCGTTATATTTCTTAAACATTATGGCTTTCACAGAAGGCATGCAAACACTCCGCTTTGGCTCTTACTTAGGCTAGACGGCCGGTCGGAGAGGCCCACTCCTACCAATCGGCTGGTCACGCCAAGCCCTAGCACTATATGATTGTCCCAACCCTTTACCTTATGACAACCCCCAATTTTTATCATATAGGTGCTAGTAGGCAGTGGCTGAGGGTCAAAAGTGCCCTGGGTATGACATCAAACTGCGCTTAATGGTGAAGTTCCAACTTTGGGGCTTTGGGGGGTGTAGAGCACCCCTTCATCATCATTGATCTCAGGTCCACTCTCACCTGAAGTGGTAGTACCTGTTAGGGTATTGCATACTCAACAAGAATATAAGAATGAATAAAACAACCTTCGGTATAAAATAACACAAGGGTTAACATGTAGGTGTTAGAAGGCGGTGGCTGAGGGTCTTCATGTCCTGGGTATGACGTTAAACTCTATCTGATGGTGAGGTTCCAGTTCTGGAAGTCAGGGGAAAGTGGAGCACCGCTTCATCCTCATCGCTCCCAGGTCCACTCTGATCCGTAGTGGTAGTACCTATTAGAGTCCCATCTATGGGTTAAATAGAAAAATGTGTTTATAAAAAAACTTGAGTATCCATTAAGAATGAATTTATTTCAAAACTTTGGCGGCGTTAAATGACCCATTGAGGTTGATATGCCGTAAAACAAACCAGACCAAATTGGCTTCATTTCTTCCAGTTTGGGGTCATTCTTGATATTAATTCAAACTAAATTGCAGTTTTAATCAACTTCTTGTCTGAACACTTAAATAGATTGATATGAAGACTTTTGATAGAATAATTGCTAGTGACATTATAAACGGAAGTTATCTCCCTTAGACTGGCAACTTGTATAACTACACGTTTCATACATCTTTTATTCTAAAAACCTGTTTACTTGAACTCTGAATAAGAAAACAAAAAAACAAAAAATAACAATAACAATAACAACAACAAATAAACAAACAAACAACAATTGACTATATAAATAAAATAGAGTTGGTGTAAAAATCGGTTCTCGGCATTGAACTTAACCCACATGTCACAATGATTCATTCACTAGATATACAAAAAAAAATAATTCATATTTGTAAGTAAAGCAGTAAGTAAAAAAATTTTTTTTTAATGGTAATACGTATAAGAATTGATTATTGTCTGTAAGAGACATCGATGGGACGAAAAGGGGGAAAAAGAAGAAAATAGAAATAAAATTAAAAAAAACCATTGATAGTAAGAAATCGAGAGACATTCTTTAAAAAAATGACTTGACAATAAGAAAGAAAGTAAATAAAATGTATAATTAAAACGTCTGAACAATATATATATTATATATATATATAATATATATATATATATATATATATATATATATATATATATATATAAAGTTTGTTATGGGTCCAACGGAGAATATTAAGTATTTTTTTAAAAAAGAAGGTACGCAAAATGGATTATGTTTTTTAAGAAATTTTTTTTTAAATTATCATTTTACATTAGCGACACGTGTTTCAGATCTTCTTATACCTTCTTCAACTACATTCCGTCCGAATACATACATATATATATATATATATATATATATATATATATATTATATATATATATATACAAATTCATTCTTTCTGCACTCTCACCAAACATGAAGAGGGAGGGTATATATATAATATATATATATATATATATATATATATATATATATATATATATATATATATATATATATATATATACCTCCTCATGTCATGTTTCGTGAGAGTGCAGAAAGAATAAATTTATAACTTTTGTGCTTTAGCAGGTGTGTGTGTGTACTTGTGGGTGGTAGATTTTATATTTTCTTAATGTTATATATATATAATATATATATATATATATATATATATATTATATATATAAAGTCATTTTACTGAAGTGATCTTCTTACAAATGATACCCAAAATTTTTGGGACATTGATGGGTTGCCGACCAAGGCTAAGGAGCCCCCTTTTAACCCATTTGGGGATTTATGCGAGTAGTAAGTACCCCAGTCCTACTACTATCAGTGTTCCTGAGAAATGAAATGAGATTAGGGATACGGTATATTTTGCATTTGTGTGTCAAATAGGCAACAGTACCTTCAGGGTTTTTTTTAAGGGGGGGCAGGGATAAGTCCACTAGAAGCGCCAGATGGTTGTGATGTTCACTGTGTTTATATACACATGTATACGTGAAACACGCTCGTTCATGTACATATATATATATATATATATATATATATTATAATGGTACACAGTAATACCTACTCGAGTTTCACCATAAAGATCTTCAGGGTTAAATCCACTGGATTAATCAAGATATTGATTAATCGCAAAAAAAAAAATACACACGTGCAATCGACTGCAATTAATTAATCAATATCTTGATTAATCCAGTGGATTTAACCCTGAAGATCCTTATGGTGAAACTCGAGTAGGCTATTACTGTGTACTATTATGATCATAAATTTGGTCTACTCACGTATTGAGCACTTTACATTTGTCATATCGCTGTCTTATCATTGTGAAACTTGCATCAACTAACCATTGTGACCATTTTCACCGGTAAGTCACCTTTTCCACAAATACTATATATATATATATATATCGAAATATTAAGAATAAATCTCAGGTTAACAAACAACGCCATAGTTACCTTATTTTTCTTTACACTTGCATTGTGACTGCCTTCAAAATCAACCTCCGAACCAATAAAAACACAATGCTTCAATCAAATTATAAAACACTTTATATATATATATATAGTGGTAGAAGAAGTTATTTCCCGACCACGGTTTCGGTGTTACTCTAACACCTTCATCAGGGGGCCACTGATGAAGGTGTTAGAGTAACACCGAAACCGCGGTCGGGAAATAACTTCTACGACTATTAATGCTCTATATTCACAATATATTGAGCCCTATTGGATTAACTACTTACGCTATGTTCACATAGTAGTACCCATAAATGAATATATATATGTGTGTGTGTGTGTGTGTGTGTGTGTGTGTGTGTTTGTCTGTATGTCCCTGTGTGTATTACATGTAATATTCTTACACAACCCAAATGTACTAAACTCTGATCACACTCCTTTATTCAATTTTTCAAGAAGCCAACATCGACACAAGGCTAGTAAAACGTGGGTCCCCAGAGAATAATGTGTGGGCAAGCACTAAGGTTGCTTAGTTGCGCGACGAGTGTCGCATCAGACTCCTCCTCTCCCAGCCCTTTGTAGTGCAATATGTAGCTGGTAGCCAGGAGTTGGAATTGACAGCTCCAGTATTGTCTCGATTTTTTTATCGTTTTTATTTATTTATTTATTTTTCGATGAAAGCATTACTGAGGAGAAGGGACAGATCCTACAGTCAGAATCTAACTCAAAGGCTGGAGAGCTACATTCTGGCTCTCAGCAAAATTACTCTTTTATCCTTGGTAGAATTTACAGATAAAAAGTAAAGTCAACGGGGCGGCCTAAAGTCGGTATCAGCCAGTCAGCGAGGGAGTCTATCCCCTTTTCAATAGCACGAGACCAAGGAGATTGTTTTTAGCATCTGAGGTAGGGTGCCACACCTACCATCAGCTCCTTACTTTACCGCACAGATCCCTGTGCTACTCTCATACGCTGAGTTGGCGGGACCAGACTCAGATATATATATATATATATATATATAATACTATATATTATATATATGTATATATATATATTCCAAAAGTCCAGAGAAGAAATCTTCCTTACAACACAATAGTTTTAATTAAAAAACTGTCGCAGTTTGAGAGCTCAATGTGTGCTCTTAATGTTAGAGTCACAGAGCAAATATATAAGTAAAGAAATAACAAAAGACTTAGAGATTGAGCATTACAGTCTATTTCAGGGAGCTTAGACAAAATCTCTAAGTATATATATATATATATATATATATATATATATATATATATAATATATGGAAATACGGTGAGGAAGTTAATCCGACAATATGAGAAGAAAATATTTAAAAAATATAACAATCACAGGATGTTATGATCAGGAAACAATTTTTAGTGTCAATACTTAAGCATTTCTGATCAATGCATGTGCAAAAATGGAAGGTGAAGAACATATAATGACGCATGCTTTAACGTGAATAAGCGGAGAACGAAAAGTTAAATTCCATTTTTGCACATGCATTGATCACATCATTGGCTTTCGTAAACAAACGCGCATATAAAAATTAACGGTTAATAGCATCAGATTCACACAATCACTATACACTTAACATCTTTCATTCTGTTCCTCACATCCACATTACTTAACAGTGTCCTGAAGATGGTACAATATACCGAAATGCTTAAGTATTGGCACTAAAAATTGTTTCTTGATCATAGCATCCTGTGTTTGTTATATTTTTCAAATATTTTCTTCTCATATATATATATTATATAGTATATATATATATATATATATATATTATATATATGTGTGTGTGTGTGTGTGTGTGGTGTGTGTGTGTGTTTGCGCAGCATTCTTTCATTTATACATGTAGAATTAAACAAAAGACACATCTCCTGTTTAACAATTTTATTTTTGATCTTTTTTAATTTTCCGGCCAATTTTTAATGTTTGGTTGGAATTCGTGGATAAGTCCACTCGGACCTGAACTTTGGTGGACTTATCCACGAATTCCAACCAAACATTAAAAAGTTGGCCAGAAAACTCGAAAGATCAAAATAAAATTGTTAAATAGGAGATGTGTCTTTTGTTTAAT
>CM042148.1:17670237-17693549 GCA_023376005.1 Doryteuthis pealeii
TATAGTTACCAACCCCTCCGCACGAGCAGGATGTGACACAAGGTCAATTTCTTAAGCGGAGTTCAACAGATTTTCATTCTCCTAGACCGGTTGACTAATCAAGGTTAAAGAGCCTAGTCTGTCCTACTATTTACTCATAGCTGGAGGGAGAGTATGATTCATACTTTTCCCAGGTGTATTAGCGCTAAGTGAAATGCAATTTCCACGTCCAGGATTTGAACTCGGGTCGACGAGTCCATTTCCCATGACTTTAACCATTACACCACGCGCTTCCTATATAAATCATAAGTCTTCGGGGTGGCATAAAGTCGGTATCAGCCAATCAGCGAGGGAGTCTATCCCCTTTGTCTAACGCTATATAAATCACAATAAATTATAATTATAGAATACATCTCATCTATCCATCTATTTCCAATGTTTAATATAAATTCTATGAATAAGATGTGACTCGACAAGGCTTAAAAGTGTCTTTTAAGCGAATATTTCTAAATGTCATATTCGTTTTATTCATCTAATTGGGCGTTCAATTGTGGTGTAACGGTTAGTAAGCTAGTCTCGCAGATGCGTTACTACTGAATAGCGAGTTTGATCCTCGCTGGATACACAATTACAGCGACCTTGTGTTAAATCATAGACACTTTACCCAACTCTGTTGTGTGTTTTATAAATACTGAATTTTAACGCTCAAGAGTTAAATGACAAAATCTGTGAAATATCCATAGCGATATGATATCATATCGCTAAAAAAGTAAAAATATGATATAATGATTTTATATGCCAGACAATTTTATAACAAAAAGAATAAAAATAATACTGAATTTTAACGCTCAAAAGTTAAATGACTAAATCTGTGGAATCTGTGGAATATCCATAGCGATATGATATCACATCGCTAAAAAAGTAAAAAATATATAATATAATGGTTTCATATGCCAGACAATTTTATGACAAAAAGAATAAAAATGATACTGAATTTTGACGTTCAAATGTTAAATGACTAAATCTGTGGAATCGGTGGAAAATCCATAGCGATATGATATCACATCGCCAAAAAGTAAAAATTTAATATAATGTTATTTATTTATATTAAGAAGGCAATTACAATGCGTATAAGATAAAATAAAATAATGTCCAGTGTCTAATCAATTTCGAAATTGATTAGACACATGACATTATTTTATTTTTTTATACGCATTGTAATTGCCTTCTTAATATAAATAAATAATAATATACTTAACAATGCTTCAAGCAAATTATCAAATAATATAATGATTTTATATGCCAGACAATTTTAAAACTAAAGGAATAAAAATAATACTGGATTTTAACGCTCAAATGTTAAATGACTAAATCTGTGGAATATCCATAGCGATATGATATCACATCGCTAAAAAAGCAAAAAATATATAATATAATGGTTTCATATGTCAGACAATTTTATAACAAAAGGAATAAAAATAATACTGAATTCTAACGCTCAAGAGTTAAATGACAAAATCTGTGGAATATCCATAGCGATATGATATCACATCGCCAAAAAAGTAAAAAATATAATATAATGTTATTTATTTATATTAATAAGGCAATTAAAATGCATATAAAAATTTAAAAAATAATGTCCAGTGTCTAATCAAATTCGAAATTGATAAGACATTGGACCTTATTTTTTTATACGCATTGTAATTGCCTTCTTAATACAAATAAATAATAATATACTTAACAATGCTTCAAGCAAATTATCAAATCATATAATGATTTTATATGCCAGACAATTTTAAAACAAAAAGAATAAAAATAATACTGAATTTTAACGCTCAAATGTTAAATGACTAAATCTGTGAATCTGTAGAATATCCATAGCGATATGATATCACATCCCCAAAAAAGTAAAAATTTAATATAATGTTATTTATTTATATTAAGAAGGCAATTTACAATGCGCATAAAAAAATAAAATAATGCCCAGTGTCTTATCAATTTCGAAATTGATTAGACACTAGACATTATTTTATTTTTTTATACGCATTGTAATTGCCTTCTTAATATAAATAAATAATAATATACTTAACAATGCTTCAAGCAAATTATCAAATCATATAATGATTTTATATGCCAGACAATTTTAAAACAAAAAGAATAAAAATAATACTGGATTTTAACGCTCAAATGTTAAATGACTAAATCTGTGAAATCTGTGGAATATCCATAGCGATATGATATCACAACACTAAAACAGTAACAAATATATAATATAATGATTTTATATGCCAGACTATTTTATAACAAAAGGAATAAAAAATAATACTGAATTTTAACGCTCAAATGTTAAATGACTAAATCTGTGGAATCTGTAGAATATCCATAGCGATATGATATCACATCGCCAAAAAAGTAAAAAATATAATATAATGATTTTATATGCCAGACAATTTTAAAACAAAAGAAATAAAAATAACACAAGAAACATTGTTAGTCAATTTGATCGATAAACGGGGAATTCGGGTTAATTTTGTTTATATTTTGATCTAAATAACGCTTAGATACAATAGAATATACTATTTGGATTAAAATGCTAGATATTTATGCTTTAAAAAGAAAGAATTTGCCTATGAGAAGTTGAAAAATAAAACGAAACTTAATAAAAATGAAAGAGGCGAAATTACTGTAAAAATGCAGCCCTTTTTTTTTTTCGGTTTGCAAGGAAGGACGAATAAACTTGCTGAGAGGTCAGATTGATGTGCAAATCGTTAGAAAGCAATCAACCAAGCGTCCAATCCAGGAAGCATTTAATTGCTAGATAGGAGAGGGGCTGGGTATGTGTTGGTTGGAACAGAAGAAGAAGAAGAAGAAGAAGAAGAAGAAGGAGGAGGAGGAGGAGGAGGAGGAGGAGGTGGGAGTAATCAGAAGTCTGAAGCTGTGAACAGCCACAACCACCGCCTCATCTTGGATGGCTAACAACCTGATAATAAAAAGCTGAATTGTAAAAGTTTTTGACTAGTGACAAAAGAAGCGTATTCTTCCCATCCGTCTGGACTACCCCGAGTCGATACGGTGAGAAAAGTTCATAATCTATGGCGGTTTCTAATGGCAAAATGCGCGCAGCTGTTAAAATAATAAAGACGTTATTTGCCGTATTGAGTGGCACATTTCTGCCAGCTTGCATTTTTCTTTTTTCTTTTTTCTTTCTTTTTTCTTTTTTTTTTTTTTTTTTTTTTTTTTGAAACATATTTCAATCATTTTCCTTTTTCCCACTCCTTTCGCCTATTTGTTTTCTTTCTCTTTGTTGTCCTCTCTTTCTATTGCCCCTCTCAAATAAAAATGTTTTCTTTCATTTTCTCTTTGATTCTATCTCTATTCTTTTCAACACCCTCCCCCCCCACACACACACACGCAAGAAACTCATGAAAATCACTTTATCGTTTTTGATTTTGTCCCTCTACTCGACTCCGTTTTGCTCTCTCTCTCTCTCTCTCTCTCTCTCTCTCTCTCTCTCTCTCTCTCTCATCTCTCTCTCTCTCTCTCTCTCTTTTCTCCTCTCTACCCCCTCTCTCTTTTTACTCTCTCTCTCTCTCTCTCACACACACACACACTCACACACATTCATACACACACTCACACACAGAATCTTTCTCTCAATCTTCCTCTATCTCACACACACTATCTATCTATCTATCTATCTTAGTCTATCTATCTATCTATCTATCTATCTCTCCCCTCTCTCTTAGTCAATCTATCTATCTAAATATCTAGATATCTATCTATCTCCCCCTCTCTCTTAGTCAATCTATCTATCTATCTAATCTATTTATCTATCTCCCCCTCTCTCTCTCTCTCTTAGTCAATCTATCTGTCTATCTATCTATCTCTCACCTCTCTCTTACTCAATCTATTTCTCTCTCTCTCTCTCTCTTATTCAATCTATCTATCTATTTATCTATCTCCCCGTCTCTCTTAGTCTATCTATCTATCTAAATATCTATCTCCCCCTCTCTCTTAGTCAATCTATCTATCTATTTATCTATCTCCCCCTCTCTCTCTCTCTCTTAGTCAATCTATCTCCCCCTCTCTCTTAGTCTATCTATCTATCTATCTATCTATCTATCTATCTATCTCCACACCTCTCTCTTACTCAATCTATCTATCTATCTACCCCACCTCTCTCTTACTTTATCTATCTATCTATCTATCTATCTATCTATCTATCTATCTAAAGACCCTCGTGTATACACAAACACATATTCAATATATATATAAGATGTGCCAAAAAAATATTCAAAACATTTGAAGGCAGTCTAGAGTTTCTTCAAAAAGAGAAAATCGCCATTTCCTCGATTATTTGAAGAGTATTAGCATGAGACGTGAAAATAGGACAATCGCAAGAAATGTGTTATATACCCCTTATAACACATCAGGTATATATAATGGGGAGAGAGACAGACAGACAGACAGAGTATAGATAGGATGAGTGGCTTTTACTTATTACTCTTCTTTTATTTCATCGGCCGCTTACTGTCTGTTGCTAATTCGGTCGCCATGTTCTTACTACAAGGACGTACATAATTCATAAGCTACCAATGAATTATGTAACAAATGAAGCAACAACCAGACTTTAACAAAAATAACCAAGGAATTTTAAAATGCTAAAAAAGTCATATGTCTAGATAACTAAAATGTTGTCTAAGATGTTTTTAATCCAGATGAATCCATTTTTTTGTCGGACTCTGGAACCTTCTCGAACTCGGGACCCTTCTCTTCGAACTCAGGAGCCTCCATGTAATCGGGAGCCTTTACGGAACTCCCCGAAGAAGACAGGAGAGCACATCGGTCGAAGCGTTATTTAGATAACAATAAAGATGATAATTGTCGGAATAATCAAAATAATACTAATTATGAAGCCTCATCTCAAAAATTCAGAGAAATAGTGTAGATAACAATAAAGATGAGGACAATTATCCGTTTAATCCAAATAATACTAATTATCAAGCCTCATCTCAAACATTCAGAGAAATAGTGTAGATAACAATAAAGATGAGGACAATAGTCCGTTTAATCCAAATAATACTAATTATCAAGCCTCATCTCAAAAATTCAGAGAAATAGTGTAGATAACAATAAAGATGAGGACAATAGTCCGAATAATCCAAATAATACTAATTATCAAGCCTCATCTCAAACATTTGGAGAAATAGTGTAGATAACAATAAAGATGAGGACAATAGTCTGAATAATCCAAATAATAATAATTATCAAGCCTCATCTCAAAAGTTCAGAGAAATAGTGTAGATAACAATAAAGATGAGGTCAATAGTCTGTTTAACCCAAATAATACTAATTATCAAGCCTCATCTCAAAAATTCAGAGAAATAGTGTAGATAACAATAAAGATGAGGTCAATAGTCCGAATAATCCAAATAATACTAATTATCAAGCCTCATCTTAAACATTCAGAGAAATAGTGTAGATAACAATAAAGATAAGAACAATAGTCCGAATAATCAAAATAATACAAATTATCAAGCTTCATCTAAATAGTTCAGAGAAACAGATAAATCCAATGTTTTTTTTTTACTTTTCTACATACAAAAGAAAAGAAAAGAAAAAAAAATGAATCTCTCCAAATTGTCAAAATCGTCGCCATTTTGTCCATTATATGAAAGACAATGTCTTGTTTTCTCAAGTAATCATTAATGATAAAACCAGTTTCAGTTGGTCAGCGATATTTCTGAAATGTGTCTTACGAGATCTAGCGAAAATTTGACCTTCTTTCAAAAATCGAAGCGTACTTATCTTAATTGGTGAAAAGGCAAAAGAGAAATGCATGGAGATCAGCTGATCGCAAAATGCCGAAAGCATTATTATTGTGAATAGAAAAATAATCCTGATTTGAAAGGAAATAATGGGTTTGTAAATAACGCTATCGAAAAAGAAAAATGGCGTCAAAGATCAAACAATTCGTCCGCTAGACAGCAGTTGTATACTACTTTCCCATTTTTTATCTCGTTCGATATATGGTAGCATACAGACACATACAGACACGCGTCTTTCGTTTCCTTAGTGAAAAACTGAACTTATAATTTCTTTATATCAGCCACTAGGAGAAAGCATTGTTTAAAATATCTATCGATGAAGACAACCCAATATTTCAGGAATTAAACATAGCAGCAGCAGCAGCAGCAGCAGCAGCAGCAGCAGCAGCAGTTCCCGGGAAACTAATCCGAACCTTTTTCCCCATTTGATTAGATTTGGTGGTGCTATTCTCAGAATTCCGTCCCAGTCCCTGGCTCTTAAAAAACGCTAGGCGGTGATAGCTGAAAAAAAAACCTCCTTATGAATGAAGTCCCTAGCTGAAGCGGTGCCTGCTGAAGTGCTTAAGGCGTTTTTTCCCGAAAAGTTAATGCGCCTCCAGTCTTTTTACGACAAGTAAATGTAAATATTTTAACCCTCCCCCTCTTTAAAACATTTTAAGGGAGGGGGCTAAATATTTACATTTACTTGTCGATAAAAATATGGCTTACTTTTAACGCCTTCAAACCACTAAAAAAAAAATTGTTGATAAAAACGCCTTCAATCCGCTAAAAAAATATCTTATTTTTCGGTATTTTCATTTTATTTTAATTTTTTTTTCGACAATCAATTACAAATAAACAATCAGACCAAATTACCTTTAAGCACCCCAGGGGCGACCTGGATTCAGAGGGACACGTTTCGCTTTGCACCGTCAACATCCGGTTGTTTGTTACCAGACGATTTTTAGACGCATTTTTAAAAAATTATAAGACTAACTACTAACCCTAACCCTAACCCCAACCCCTAACCCTAGCCCTAACAAACACCGGATGCTGACGGTGCAAAGCGAAACATGTCCTTCTGAATCCAGGTCGCCCCTAGGGTGCTTAAATGTAACTTGGTACAAAATATCAAAACATTTTTTCGGTATTTTTATTTTATTTAGGGAGGGTTGTTTTTACAGCTATCACCGCCTAGCGTTTTTTCTAAGACACGAGGACGGGACGGAATTCTGCGATTTGGTTGTTAATTGAATTAACTGGATTTATCAAATAAGAGTTCTAATTGAGAGGGGTCCCTAAAAATGAACAATATATAGCGGAAATCCATATTGCTGCAAAACGCAATTGATGTACAAAATTTAAATTTCCTAGCATCGAAAGAATTAACGGATTATCTGTCTTACCGAAAAAAAAAATTCACATTTAACTAACAGGAAGATTTAGACTTATCATCTAAAATGCCAATTATAATCCCAAACGGGTATGGAAAATTACCCACCTCCGCTTTTAATTCTAACGAACTTTACTTTAAATTCTAACTACAGTTATGTTCATAAATTATGATGCTCATAAATAGTTCTGCAAATGGAAGATATAAATTCATTTTAGCTCCGTCGGTAGAGCATCTGCCATGGAATCGCTAGGTTCCTGGTTCGATACCGGTCCCCGTCAACTCAGCGCATGAGTAACACAACCTCAGTAATCTAATCTGCGTGGTAAAGCATCTGGGAACAATATGTGTGGCGTTTCGCCTCAGAAAAAAAAATCTCCTTGATCTAATGCTAGCGAAAAGGGGATATACTCCCTCGCTGCTGATACCGACAATAGACCACTCTGCAGACTTTTCTTACTACATAGCATTATCGCTTTGTATTGACGAACACATGCATAAGACAAAATAAAGAACATTTGCTATTTTCTTTAATTCTCTAAAACACCAGAAAATCTTTTAATATAAAAAAAAAATATCATTGATAAATATCTTTTCTGTTATCTTTTCTGGTGTTACATAATTTATGAGCATCATAATTTATGAACGTAACTGTAGTTAGAATTTCAAGTAAAGTTCGTTAGAATTAAAAGCGGGGTGGGTAATTTTCCATACCCGTTTGGGATTATAATTGACATTTTAGATAATCCCAACTTCACCTTCCGGTAGAAAACGTGCCATTACAGACGTATGGGAATAAGCTTAGTTAGAGATTCGACCCGGTTTTCAAGGTGCGTAAATGTGTTGTCAGCTCCCGGGGTCGGTCTACCCGCGACGGAATCAAAATGGGCAGGGTTGAGAATAAAGCCTTATCATAAGAACACCAAGACTGGTTATCTAACCAAGGTTAAAGAGCCTTACTATTCACCCATAGTTGGAGGAAGAGTAGTTGGATGCATACGTTTCCCCATGGTATCAACGCTATGTGAAATTCAAACAGCCTAGTCCATGATTTGAACACGGGTCGACAAGTCCATTTCCTACGACTCATTACACCATGTGCATCCTCACTCATTTATATTCATAATTATATATTCATATGATTATATATTCCACATTTATATCTATAATTTATATACTCATATAAGAAAATAAGAAAAGTTGAATCCTTGATGAAAATTAAATTTTATGGTTAGCGGAATGAGAACAGGATATCCCCGTGGATTGAATAAAGGGTTAGGTTCAAAGTTCCGTGATGGCTCCGGAACTTTGAACCTAACCGTGATGGCTTCCGATTACGACAAGAAAGTTCACGAGTTCGAAAAGAAGGTTCCCGAGTCCGTGAAGGTTCCCGAGTCCGACAGGAAATACCCGAAGAAGGCCGGAGGGCATATCGACCGAAACGTTGTACAGATAACAATGAAGATGAGAAAAATAGTCCGAATAACGCAGATAATACTAATCATTAAGCCTCATCCCATTCAGAGAAATAGAAAATTAAATTGTTTTTAATATCAGAAATTAATGACGTCAGTGATCAAATACTGCATGAGAAGTGATAAGAAGAAAAATCATGTTTCTAATAGCCAATAGCAAAAGCAACAACAGTATGGAAAATATATATGGAACAGAATTCATTTTTTTGTTATTAATAACAGCAATGATAATAACAAAATGGTTGACGACAATAATCGAGAAAATAATAGCACAATAACAGACATAGAAAAAAAACATCATCGACAGTTTCCATGGAAAAATGTTGGAATTTACCGTGTCAGTTTAACAATGACATGTTCACAAGCGTGCAGTCAGATGCTCTTTATAAAGGAGGGAGCCATTACTGTCATCATCAGTTAGTTGAATTTGTTGGCTGCCATCTTACTTGTATACATCGGGTTAATTCAGTGACCTGCACCTTTTCAAAAGTCAGATTAACAAATAGTTGTACAACCCTAAGCGATGTCAGTTCTTATTCTTTTGTGAATTAACGACAATTGGAAACGAGGCTCTGGCAACGCTTTCTCAAGTGGATATGATTTGATAATTGTTCTGCCGTATTCAACCGGCCAGACAACTGAAAAGGCGAACGAGGACCAAGACAGACAAGGCATCAATTTAGATCGGCCATGCACTAAATTTTCAAAAGCTTCACATTACAATGGTGACATATTAAAACATATCCAACATGTTCAACCATTGAGTTCTTGGGAAATCATTTTATTGTACAAGAATATAAGTACATCGCATTTTTTTATAAGTTTGAGGCGTTTTTTTTTAATACGGCTTTGACTGCAGTTAGGTTTTTCAATACATAGTTAAATTGTGTAAATGAATAGTTTTGATAGTCATTATTTGTTTATATGATTTTATCATTTCTACCATTGAGTTCTTGGGAGACCATTTTATTGTACAAGAATATAAGTACATCGCATTTTTTAATAAGTTTTAGGTTTTTTTTCTTAATACGGCTTTGACTACGGTTAGGTTTTTCAATACATAGTTAAATTGTGCAAATGAATAGTTTTTGATAATCATTATTTGTTTATATAATTTTACTATTTCTACCATTGAGTTCTAGGGAGACCATTTTATTGTACAAGAATATAAGAACATCGCATTTTTTTATAAGTTTGATTCGTATTTTTTGAATACGGTTTTGACTACGGTTAGGTTTTTCAATACATAGTTAAATTGTGTAAATGAATAGTTTTTGATAGTCAGCTCACTCGGTAGAGCGTTCGGCTAGAAACCACAAGGTTCCTAGTTCGATACCGGTTCTCGACAACTGAGCGTATGAGTAGCACAGGGATCTGTGCAGTAAAGTAAGAAGCTGATGGTAGGTGTGGCGCTCCACCTCATATACCAAAAAACAATCTCCTTGGTCTAGCGCTATTGAAAAGGGGATAGACTCCCCCGCTGACTGGCTGATACCGAATTTAGGCTGCCCCGACGACTTTACTTTATTTCTTTATATAAATATCATTTCTACCATTGAGTTCTTGGGAAACCATTTTATTGTACAAGAATATAAGTACATTGCATTTTTTTAATTATTAGTTTGAGGCGGGTTTTTTAATAAGGCTTTGACTACGGTTAGGTTTTTCAATACATAGTTAAATTGTGCAAATGAATAGTTTTTTCTTATATCAATAACTCTACTAAATCACTGTGTCCAGGAATAGGTTAATCACTGTAACATTTGTGAGTATTATATAATTTTACTATTTCTACCATTGAGTTCTTGGGAAACCATTTTATTGTATTGGAATATAAGTACATCGCATTTTTTATATAAGTTTGAGGCGGGTTTTTTTTAATACGGCTTTAACTACGGTTAGGTTTTTCAATACATAGTTAAATTGTGCAAGTGAATAGTTTTTGATAGTCATTATTTGTTTATATAATTTTATTATTTCTACAATTGATATCTAGGGAGACCATTTTATTGTACAAGAATATAAGTACATCGCATTTTTTATAAGTTTGAGGAATTTTTTTAAATACGGCTTTGAACACGGTTTAGTTTTTCAATACATAGTTAAATTGTGTAAATGAATAGTTTTTGATAGTCATTATTTGTTTATATAATTTTACTATTTTTACCATTGAGTTCTAGGGAGACCATTTTATTGTACAAGAATATAAGTACATCGCATTTTTTATAAGTTTGGAGCGGGGTTTTTTTAATACGGCTTGACTACAGTTAGATTTTTCAATACATAGTTAAATTTTACAAATGAATAGTTTTTGATAGTCATTATTTGTTTATATAATTTTGTTAATAAGTGCAAGTTCTAAAATCGGTATGACGAAAAAGTTTTCGTGGTTATGTTAAGGCTAAAAACAATTTTATTCACTTAGCAAAATGATCACAATAATTCTTAGAGTTAATGCTGATAAGACATTATCACACAGTTAAAACAATTGAAATTAAACGATAATCCCGCAGTCAACGAATTTGTTCTTCGCTCAACGCTTCATGAATATTACTTGGTGTCAAATCCAGCATAGATAAACCTATAAGTAATCGCAGACTTTATGATGTAATGAATATGCATACACCTGGGTCCCACCTCACAGTAGAATGATTGGCTTGTGTCGGCCATAAATACAGAGCAATATAAAGGTACAATGCCTACTATTACTACTACGACTACGACGTCGACCCAGTACTATTACTTACCTGCTCGATTGTACCCCGCTGTTACCGTGGCCCCACCACTCTGCTATATCTACTAATGTATCCCTTCCCGGGACATATCACTTTAACACCACAATATATTAATGAAGGCATGATTCAATCTCACGCTACAACAATAGTGCTTTCAATTGTATACACAACTCTGTGATCCGCCGTAGAATCACAAGGTTCCGAGTTTGATACTGGCCCTCGCTAATTCAGTTCATGAAAAGCACAGCTTGGGTCTGTGCATTGAATTGGGGAGCCGATGTAGGTGTGGCGTTCTACTTCAGATGCAAGAAACAATCTTCTTGATCTAGCGCTGATGAAAAGGGATTGGACTCCCTCGATATTCGGCTGCTACTGACAATAGGCAACGCCGCCGACTTGTATATTAATAACTCTATAAATCACTTTATCCAGGAATAGGTTAATCACTGTAAATTTTGTAAGTATTTTTATTCAATTTTTCCAAGTATTTTTAATCATGAGAAATCTTTAATATGTTAACAAGTTAGTCTTGCCGGCATCATAGGAAAAGTTTGACTGACGAAAGAGCAAGTTTGTTTAGTATTATTTGGATTATTCGGACTATTGCTCAATTGAACACATAGCATAGTGAATAAAGGCGTTGGGGTAAGACAGTTCTAAGTAACAGTTATCTCTAGACTGCAGGTTCAATCCTGGTCAGGGGCAGCAGTAACATAGAATAATAATTAACACACCTGTACTCCAGCTATGGTTAGCGGAATGGGAACAGGATACCCCCGTGGACTGAATAAAGGGTTGGGTTCAAAGTTCCGTGATGGCTCCCGATTACGACAAAAAGGTTCCCGAGTTCGAAAAGAAGGTTCCCGACTTCGAGAAGGTTCCCGAGTCCGACAAGAAATACATGAAGCAGGCCAGAGAGCACATTAGCCGAAACGTTGTACAGATAACAATAAAGATGAGGACAATAGTCCAAATAATCCAAATAATACTAATTATCAAGCTTCATCTAAAAAATTCAGAGAAATGGTGTAGATAACAATAAAAACGAGGACAATAGTCCGAATAATCCAAATAATACTAATTATCAAGCCTCATCTCAAACATTCAGAGAAATAGTGTTGATAACAATAAAGATGAGGACAATAGTCCAAATAATCCAAATGATACTAATTATCAAGCTTCGCCTCAAAGATTCAGAGAAATAGTGTAGATAACAATAAAGATGAGGACAATAGTCCGAATAATCCAAATAATACTAATTATCAAGACTCATCTAAAAAATCCAGAGAAATAGTGTAGATAACAATAAAGACGAGGACAATAGTCCGAATAATCCAAATAATACTAATTATCAAGACTCATCTCAAGAATTCAGAGAAAAGGTTGGTTTAGTACTAACAATGCGCACGAAACATACAGCACCTCCCCCAAACTCCGTTTACTACAATCATGACAACGGCAATAGTGTGTGATATACTGCCAATGAAAGTTGGCCTTTACCAACTGAAAACAGCTCCCCAGTTGATCTGTGCTCGTCATCACGGTTGCTTCTTTTGTCTGAAAGAGCCTCCTGTGTGTGGTCAGTCGCCATATGCTGCTGAGCTGTAAATCCGATAAGCTGTGACAATAAATCAGGTAACATTTGTTGAAGAAAGAATTAAAAGTGCACGTGGTTACATAAGACAGAAATACCATTGTCGAATTCTATTAATAATGGAGATTCGGCCTCTATTTGTCTGTAACAGAAACTACGTCATTGTCTACGTCCCATTACACAAAATCGCTAATACATAGAATAAAAAACAATATTAATAAAATAAATAAAATCCGTTATCTTTTTACTCTCGTCCTTTTTTTCAGTAACAAGAAGTTAAATAAAAAGTTTACAAATAAATAAATGCCTAGTGCCGGTTTAGCTCAGTCGGTAGAGCGTTCGGCTATGAATCATAAGGTTCCTGGTTCGATACCGGTCCTCGCCAACTCAGCGTATGAGTAGCACAGGGATCTGTGCGGTAAAGTGAGGAGCTGATGGTAGGTGTGGCATTCCACCTCGGATGCTAAAATAACCTCCTTGGTCTAGCGCTATTGAAAAGGGCATATACTCCCTCGCTGTCTGGCTGATACTGACATTAGGCCGCCCCGACGACTTTACTTTTATTTACAATTTTGTGTAAAATTTATTTGTAAAATATTCAAAATAATCATTCAATTAATAATTAATAGATGCACCTAAAATTTTATTTGAGGGGAACAGAACTAAGTTTCTATTTCAAATAGTTTTATTTTATTTATTTTTTTACTCCTTTAATAAATTTGACGATTTTACTTACTTATGACATTGAATTTTATCCCTCCCCTATCAGGCAATATCTTTTTTAAATAAATTTTTGCACCGCCTTGTGGGCGTGTTTTTACTAGTTAATAATAATAAAAAAAAAACAAAAGAAAGCTCTTTACAAAGCAGTAACAACGAATGATAAAATATATAGAAACTAATTGATATAAGAACCAGTAAAAGATACATAAAAAAATGTATAGTTGCTTTTAATACTAGTCAATAATGGCCCGACTATCATTATGATAAATTAGTCATATTGATACTATATTACTTTCATATTAACGAAGATATCACGTTCAATAAATACTATTCGAAGGGACTGCTTATTTGACACAAATCAAATGAAAAAGTTAAACCTAAAATATCAGATATATATCAATATTTCTTCAAGTCATTTCAAATATATCAAAGATATATGTAAAAGTACTTTTATGTTAAAAATGATAAAATTGAAAATTCTCATTCTCTTATATTTATGGCCAAACATAACAAGTTATATTATATTATAATCTTTTTTTTTTTCTCAGGAGAATGATGCTGGAAGAGACAATAATATATATCATAAAGATATTATGTATAATGACACAAAACATACTGTACCAATGTATATATGACTTTGTAGGGTGGGCTCAAATATGCCGAGATGTTTTTATCATAAATTATTCTCAAGAAGAAGAAGAAGAAGAAGAAGAAGAAGAAGAAGAAGAAGAAGAAGAAGAAGAAGATCATCATCATCATCATCATCATCATCATCATCATCATCATGAATAACGATAAAATCTGGTAAGAAATAATGGACTCTGAAATTCATAAATGAATGGAATCATTTACCTGGGCCAATCACCGGATATGGAATTTAAAAATTGAAACATATGAAAATATATTAAATGTATTCCTACAAGGGTGTTAACATTTTTAAATCGATTTTTAAAAAAGTTATTAATATTTCTAAGAGAGTACCTGTTTATTAGAAAAGTATAGAATTTAAAAATTGAAACTACGCTTAGTTTAGTCTGGCACCAGACTACATTACCAGAATAAATAATAATTTTCGACAATACGATGATATTTTAAAAGAAAGTCACTACAGTTACCTTTTTCTAAGGTTTTAAAATACATTTTGAAAGATACGTTGTCAATAGTAACCAACATTATAATTTGTATTGTTGATGAATAAGCTTCTCAAGATTTTAAGAAACTTTGAAATAATTGTACTTTTTAAGGGATGTTTTCAAAAGTAATGCATAAAATGAAAAAAGAAAAACGCTGAGGAACTGATGAGAAACATTAGGAAAACTATCAAATATATACACCCTCCGGTGGGTGCAAGTATTTAAGTTTTAATGTAATAAAATATAATATTAAATCAGAAAGGCTCATGAAACTAAATAAGAATGAAGATAAAAAGATTTGAGACAGAGGGGGGTATAATAGAAAAAGATAGAACAACTGAAACTTATTCTATCACTCCCATATTTCATTGCTAAATTTTCTTATTTAACTATTTAGTTAAAATAGGAAGTAAATAATAAAATAATAGTTATTCTTAACTTGTTATTGGATTTCTTTTAAGATTTATCCCCGAGATCTTTGCTCATATTCATTAAGATAAAACCAAACAATTAGAAATCAATAACACTGAGCACATATTTATTACACTGTAACCCACTATTTTGTTGTATATATAAATACAATTGCATGTTATTAGTATGTAGATAAGGCCAACAGTATTAATAATGTAAAACAATTTGATTAATAATTGAGATTTAAATAAAAATAAAACCATGGAAAATGTGACGTAAATAACTAAGGGAATTGTGACTTGAGTAGTAATATAGTTTCGGTTACAGACAGACAAACACACAATCTCCATTATAATAAGATAAGTTGATAATAATATGAGTAAAGGGAGAAAATAAAGGAATAAATGATACACGGGATGTATTTGAAAAATAAACATTTTTTTTCTAAAAATAAATGTCTGTAGTTATCGAATTTGATCCTCTTTGGAACACATTTTATATTTTCGTGTTAAAACATGCAGTTGTATTGATTTATGGTGAAATGAAAATGGTCGACCAAAACATATGGCTTCCTCAAAGTGAAATAAACAAGAGGTTACTCTCATTTATGTAGCTAATGTTCAGATTACCCGTTGTGGTGTAATGGTTAGCAAGATAGTCTCACAGATTCATTATTACTGAAAGCAAGTTTGATTCTTGCTACATGCCCCATATTAAAACACACGCACACACACACACACACACATACACACACACACACATGTAAACAAAGACCTTGTGTTAATCTGGTCTGGCGGGAGGTCAGGAAAATAATCTATATAGAGCTACATTTTCTCTTAATTTTTTTTAGATGAGGCTTGATAATTAGTATTATTTTGACCCTGTGCAAGGTAAAGCTTACAAATGAGTAAAATGATGAAATAAAGGAATAAACGATACTCGGGATTTTTTTTTTAATTTCTAAAGATAAATGTCTGTAGTTAGCGTATTTCATAGGGACTGGCAAACACAGCCTCAAAGTCATTTTTTGATCAAATGACATTAGCCCACCCCCCTACAGAAAATAATTTACCAAAAATCAGGGAAGTATCGGATTTTAATGAAATTTTCAGTGTTTATTTATCAATAAACGATCTTTATAATGCATTATTTATTTTATTTCAAAACTTTGTCATTTTTTTCAGGTCACTTAATTTTGACCCCCCTTATGTTGGGGGCGTAAAATTGTTTCAAGTTGGTTCTTACCTGATACTAATTACAGTATAAATAAAGACATAAAAGACCAAAGTTATGAATAGAAGCAAAAAAAAAGCTTTTTTACGGTTGCGCTTCTATGAGAAAATAAGTACCGAAAATCGAAAAATAAAAATGTAAAAAAATGATAAATAATTAATTTTTTGTAGATTTCTTTTTTACTCATTTCGATAATTATTTAATTGGCTATTATTTTATAAAAGAAAAAAATTTTACATCGATGTTTTTTTCTGAAGGGGCATTTTCAATCGAGTTTTCTTCAAAACTTATTACTTTCGTCAACAAAAATAAAGTTTGCATTAAGTAGATATTAATTTTTAAAATCTAAAAATATAACATTTTAAACTTAACCAGCATTTTCATATTTTAAATGAATTTTATATATTAATTTTTCATAGCAAAAATACTAATTAAAGTTTTGAAATAATAAACTGATGCATTATAAATTCATTAATTGTTAAATCAATACTGAAAGTTTCATTAAATCGGATAATTACCTGATTTGGTAAAATTTTTTGCAAATGCGAATGTTACAGTAAATTGTAAACAAGCACTTAAAAACATCGAAAACGGGGCTGACTGGCTGATATCGTCGAAATTGACCAAAACAAATACTTTTAAATCTATTAGAAATAAACTGCATATGTAACGATATTTTTTCTTTTTTTAATTATGGTTATTATGTTACTACTTATCGATTTAGATAAAGTTTGACCTTAAATAATAGATTTAATTATTTCTAATTCGCTTTTAAAATTCATAGCAGCAGAATTTTTGCCACTCCCTAGTATTTCATCTTCTTCGGATGCCCAGTTATTTTGACCTTGTGTGCAAGGTAATGCTTACAAATGATTGCACCAAGATAATTGAATGAAGTTCGGTAAGGAACAAAAAGTGAATTTTGATATCATGAATAAAACTGTATGCATGAAAGGTAAGGCCCATAAATAGGCCCCATCGGCTTTCATGAATACATTAGCCGAGATTAAAGGAACGCTGAAAAACTTGGCGGGAATTAAGGGCGGCTATCAGAACAATGTAGCTTCAGAGCTTGAGAGGGCATCAATGATAGCCAACAATAGGAGTGTGACAAATTTTATTCCTTCTTTTTATAACATGGTAAAAAGTCGCTTGTATTTTCCTTGACAACTCAAGTATATATGTGCGCATGCGTATGTGAAGTGCCTAAGAATGTGCTCGATGTTAAGGTTTATATGTACGTTTATGTACGCCTTTGTTGAAACGTATGTCTGTAGTTGTGTTTTCTCGTATCTCTGTGCTTTAAGAAGTCAAATTATAGTACTTGAACTAATGATATTTTTTTAAAGAGGTTCGTTTAACCGTTAACTTATTGTCTTTTTTTAAGTTATCGTATAAATAAGTGTTTAAAACCGAAATCTTTTTTCTTTTTCAGTGATAAAACAACAAAACTAAGGCTTGTATCTACAGCTGGACTTTAAATTTAGTGATTTATTTATTTATAATTTATTATTTCTTTTCATGCCTATATCATTTTGTTTGAGTTATTGCTTGTTTGTTTGTTTGCTTATTGATTTTAACGGCATATCAATCCGTCTGGGGTTATGTCATGTCTAACGGTTAGGAAGTGATACATATCGTGTATTTATATTTATACTTTTTAGTAATTGGTTTTAGCAATGTGTTAGCATTATTGGGGATTATGTTGTATGGTATTGATTTGTTTCATGTTTATATTCTATGGTATACCAACCCGTCTGGGGTTATGTCATGCCTAACGGTTAGGAAGTTATACATATCGTGCATTTATATTTATACTTTTTAGTAATTGGTTTTAACAATGTGTTAGCATTATTGGGGATTATGTTGTATGGTATTAATTTGTTTTATGTCTATATTCTATGGTATAATTTTTATTTCCCTAAAAAAAGAGAGAATATCCTCCATGTTGACATTTTCAAACAGATCTTTCATATTGTTTGCTTTAAAATAACGGTTTCTGATGTGAACAAAAAACCTGCATTCCATGAATAAGTGTTTAACTGTCAAAGGTGTTTGACATGTTCCACATTGTGGTTGTTGTTCTTGTTTGAGTATAAATATAAACTCAGTACTCAGTACTCAGTTTGCTGCCCATCGTATCCGATGATGACATTTTTCTCCAGTTTAATCTGCCTATGGGGATGTTCAAGTCCTTCAGGTTTCTCTTTATGTTATCTTTGTACCTGAGCTTTGGTCTACCAATTCCACGTGATCCCTCTCTCAGTTGAAAGTACAGAATATGCTTTGGCAGTCTGTCATCCCCAAGTCTATTTTTCGTGACCAGCCCATCTCAGGTTGCGTTGGACAAGTATTTTGTGCATGCCAGGGAGTCCAGTTCTCTTCAGGATGGCCTATTAAATATAAAAGATATTGTATATGTACACTGCTGACTGAAATTATTGGTACGGTCTGACGTTTAAAAAATATTAGAAATGATTACATAGGTAATTGAGTAGTAAAGATTTTGTGAAAAACAGATAAACATATAAGTAAGAGGTTAGTAAATATATAATGTTTGTTATTTGAAAGGGAAAGATATTTGAAGAATTAATTACACGAGAAATTAATAGGTTATTGTACATTTCTTTTAGCTATAAAATATTCAAATCTTCTTCGTTAACCTTTTACTAAATTAGTAGAAACATCAACTTGGATATATTGCTTAATGTATCGACTGAATACTCTTCAAAACAGTGGCAATTACTTCTGTTACATAACTATTAGATACCTAATATTTATGTGCAATAGTGTAGAAATCAAAATGGCGGTTATAAGTTCAGCCGGCGGCCTTGAAGGATGAGTGACAAGGCTTGACCTCACCTTGATCCTTTCCGGTGGATACCGTGAGAATCGATGGAGGAGACCCTCTCCGGTTTAGTCAGTCGGCGAGAACCACGACGGTGGGTGAGTCGTGTTATACACGCTCCGACTCGATCTGCGCAGGTAGTCTGGTGGGGATTTCGAAATAAAATGTGACCTAAGTAAATCGAAGTCTTGTGTTATTATCTAAAAACTACCAATGACACAGGGCTTCTGATAAAGAGAAATCCCCAATGGAAGATCAGACACGAATTCCCCAAGAGAAGTCCAGACGAAGAAGAGACGTTAGAAGAGACCTAGAAGAACTTAAGATAGAAAAGACGCTAGAAGAACAGAAGAAGAATAGAAGTAAGTAAAGAATGGTATGCAACACTTCTTCTTGCCCTTACGCGTGTTACATTATTAGGGGGTCTTGGATAATTAAGGTTCAAAAAAAGGATGGGTTTTAGGTAATCTGAACATTAGCTACATAAATGGGAGTAACCTCCCATTGTTTCTTTCCCTTTGAGGAAGCCATGTGTTTTGTTTTGTAAAAACACGGAGTTTTCGACAAATTGGGTATACCTATACATTTTCTAATATACAGGTATTCTCATAGAAATATTAACATCTTTTTTTTTTAAATCACCTGTGGGAGATTCTAAGCATATGTTGACAGGGATGGTGAACATGTGGAGACTGTTTGAAAATATATTAAAGCTATTCCTATAAGAGTGTTAACATTTTTAAATCGATTTAAAAAGTGAAAAGAGTGAAAGAAACAAGGGGAGGTTACTCTCATTTATGTAGCTAATGTTCAGATTACCCAGTCTGCTGGGGCGTTAGAATGCACCAACTGCACCTCTGCAGAGGGATAAGACTCCCCCAATGTGGCCACCTATTCGCCGTGGGTGGCGACCCGTGATGCTTAAGGATAGAGCCCAGGTAGATGAGCAGTTCCTGACTTGCAATACTCCACTTTGGCCTTTACTTGGGCTAGACGGGCGGTCGGAGATGCCCCCTTCGATCAATTGGCTGGTCACGTCAAGCCCTAGCACTTATATGATTTTCCCAACCCTATTGCCCTTATGGCAAGTCCCAACACCTTTTTATCATATTTATAAAAAAATTGTATTATCCATTAAGAAAAAACTTTATCGGCATTAAATGACCCACTGAAGTTGATATGCCGTGAAACAAACCAAACCAGTTTTAGTAAAAATAAGTGGTAATGGAAGAAGAAGGAAAGAAATGAAGCGTATCTAATTTAAGCGACTTGAAGGAGATGAAGGGACGTTTCACGCGGAAGGAAACGAGTCCACACTTAAAAAGACAATAGACCCGTAACGTAACACGCGTATTTACAATTTACCCTATAAATTTTCTGTTGGAGTAAAACTTTTGTATTCTTATCCTGAGTTTTTCTTTGGATTAATTTAGAAGTGATTTCAGATTTCTGGCAGACAATTTCAAATTGACTTTCACTATTTCATAAGAATCGTGTTTTATTATTATTATTATTATTATTACTAGTACAAAATAAAAATCACCCTCCGGGCGATGTAAAAATAGATTTTTGAAACATTTTACCTGATGGGGTGGGAGTAAAAAATTCAATGTCAGCGAGTTTGTACCTTAAGTAAGTAAAATCATCAAATTCATTAAAGGATTAAAATCAGCATCACTGATTGATATATTGATAGAAATAGATATTGATATATCGATATTTATTGATAGAAACATTGTTCGAATATTTGGATATAAGATGTGCACTAAATACCCACCTAGATGTATAGACTAGCCGAGGTCACGTGAGTTATTCTTGTAACAAATCCCTAGCAATACTGCGGGTCTGATAGAATGCTTAATCCCCTCCTCCCACATTGGTCATAATTCAAATTGCACTCTTTGAGGGTGGACATAGGATTGCCGGATCTTTACCAATACTCAGGAAGGACTTATACGATTACCAGAGTAACCAAAGAATCCATTATCGAAAGACTCTATACCAGTAACTGAGAACACTTTAGTAACCAAAGGATTCATTATCGAAGGACTCTTACCAGTAATTGAGAACACTTTAGTAACCAAAGGATTCATTATCGAAGGACTCTATACCAGTAACTGAGAACACTTTAGTAACCAAAGGATTCATTATCGAAGGACTCTATACCAGTAACTGAGAACACTTTAGTAACCAAAGGATTCATTATCGAAAGACTCTATACCAGTAACTGAGAACACTTTAATAACCAAAGGATTCATTATCGAAGGACTCTATACCAGTAACTGAGAACACTTTAGTAACCAAAGGATTCATTATCGAAGGACTCTATACCAGTAACTGAGAACACTTTAGTAACCAAAGGATTCATTATCGAAGGACTCTATACCAGTTTTAGAACTGAAGACTCTATACCAGTAACTGAGAACACTTTAGTAACCAAAGGATTCATTATCGAAGGACTCTATACCAGTAACTGAGAACACTTTAGTAACCAAAGGATTCATTATCGAAGGACTCTATACCAGTAACTGAGAACACTTTAGTAACCAAAGGATTCATTATCGAAGGACTCTATACCAGTAACTGAGAACACTTTAGTAACCAAAGGATTCATTATCGAAGGACTCTATACCAGTAACTGAGAACACTTTAGTAACCAAAGGATTCATTATCGAAGGACTCTATACCAGTAACTGAGAACACTTTAGTAACCAAAGGATTCATTATCGAAGGACTCTATACAGTAACTGAGAACACTTTAGTAACCAAAGGATTCATTATCGAAGGACTCTATACCAGTAACTGAGAACACTTTAGTAACCAAAGGATTCATTATCGAAGGACTCTATACCAGTAACTGAGACACTTTAGTAACCAAAGGATTCATTATCGAAGGACTCTATACCAGTAACTGAGAACACTTTAGTAACCCAAAGGATTCATTATCGAAGGACTCTATACCCAGTAACTGAGAACACTTTAGTAACCAAGATTCATTATCGAAGACTCTATACCAGTAACTGATTAGTAACCAAAGGATTCATTATCGAAGACTCTATACCAGTAACTGAGAACACTTTTAGTAACCAAAGGATTCATTATCGAAGGACTCTATACCAGTAACTGAGAACACTTTAGTAACCAAAGGATTCATTATCGAAGGACTCTATACCAGTAACTGAGAACACTTTAGTAACCAAAGGATTCATTATCGAAGGACTCTATACCAGTAACTGAGAACACTTTAGTAACCAAAGGATTCATTATCGAAGGACTCTATACCAGTAACTGTAGAGACCACTTTAGTAACCAAAGGATTCATTATCGAAGGACTCTATACCAGTAACTGAGAACACTTTAGTAACCAAAGGATTCATTATCGAAGGACTACTGGTAACAAAGATTCATTATCAAGGACTTATACCAGTAACTGAGAACACTTTAGTAACCAAAGGATTCATTATCGAAGGAACTCTATACCAGTAACTGAGAACACTTTAGTAACCAAAGGATTCATTATCGAAGGACTCTATACCAGTAACTGAGAACACTTTAGTAACAAAGGATTCATTATCGAAGGACTCTATACCAGTAACTGAGAACACTTTAGTAACCAAAGGAGTTCATTATCGAAAGGGAACTCTATACCAGTAACTGAGAACACTTTATCGAGGACTCTATACAGTAACTGAGAACACTTTAGTAACCAAAGGATTCATTATCGAAGGACTCTATACCAGTTAAACTGAGAACACTTAGTAACCAAAGGGATTATTATCCGAAGGACTCTAATACCAGTAACTGATTTATAGTAAGCAAAGGATTCATTATCGAAGGACTCTATACCAGTAACTGAGAAGCACTTTAGTAACCAAAGGATTCATTATCGAAGGACTGCTAAGTAAACAGTAACTGAGAACACTTTAGTAACCAAAGGAATTCATTACGAAGGGACTCTATACAGTAACTGAGAACACTTTA
>CM042148.1:17693649-17723649 GCA_023376005.1 Doryteuthis pealeii
CGAAATGCAATTTCCACGTCCAGGATTTGAACTCGGGGTCGACGCAGTCCATTTCCCATGACTTTAACCATTAACCACACGCGCTTCCGTATATAAATCATAAGTCTTCGCGTGCATTAAAGTCGTATCAGCCGATCACAGAGTCTATCCCCTTTGTCTAGCGCTTGATAAATCATAATAATTCATAATTAAATCTCATCTATCCATCTATTTCCAGTCTTAATATAAAATTCTATGATAAGATGTGACTCGACAAGGCTTAAAAGTGTCTTTTAAGCGAATATTTCTAAATGTCATATTCGTTTTACTCATCTAACTTTATTGGGCGTTCAATTGTGGTGTAATGGTTAGCAAGCTAGCCTCGCAGATGCGTTACTACTGAATAGGGAGTTCGGTCATCGCTGGATACCCAATTACTGCGACCTTGTGTTAAATCATACACACTTTACCTAACTCTGTTGTGTGTTTTATAAATAATGAATTTAAACGCTCAAGAATTAAATGACAAAATCTGTGAAATATCCATAGAGATATGATATCACATCGCTAAAAAAGTAAAAATATGATATAATGATTTTATATGCCAGATAATTTTATAACAAAAAGAATAAAAATAATACTGAATTTTAACGCTCAAATGTTAAATGACTAAATCTGTGGAATCTGTGGAATATCCATAGCGATATGATATCACATCGCCAAAAAAGTAAAAAATATAATATAATGATTTTATATGCTAGACAATTTTAAAACAAACGGAATAAAAATAATACTGAATTTTAACGGTCAAAAGTTAAATGACTAAATCTGTGGAATCGGTGGAATATCCATAGCGATATGATATCACATCCCCAAAAAAGTAAAAATTTAATATAATGTTATTTATTTATATTAAGAAGGCAATTTACAATACGTATTAAAAAATAAAATAATGCCCAGTGTCTAATCAATTTCGAAATTGATTAGACACTAGACATTATTTTATTTTTTATACGCATTGTAATTGCCTTCTTAATATAAATAAATAATAAAATACTTAACAATGCTACAAGCAAATTATCAAATAATATAATGATTTTATATGCCAGACAATTTTATAACAAAAGGAATAAAAATAATACTGGATTTTAACGCTCAAAAGTTAAATGACTAAATCTGTGGAATCTGTAGAATATCCATAGCGATATGATATCACATCGCTAAAAAAAGTAAAAAATATATAATGTAATGATTTTATATGCCAGACAATTTTAAAACAAAAGGAATAAAAATAATACTGAATTTTAACGCTCTAATGTTAAATGACTAAATCTGTGGAATCTGTGGAATGTCCATAGCGATATGATATCACATCCCCAAAAAAGTAAAAATTTAATATAATGTTATTTATTTATATTAAGAAGGCAATTTACAATGCGCATAGAAAAATAAAATAATGCCCAGTGTCTTATCAATTTCGAAATTGATTAGACACTAGACATTATTTTATTTTTTTATACGCATTGTAATTGCCTTCTTAATATAAATAAATAATAATATACTTAACAATGCTTCAAGCAAATTATCAAATAATATAATGATTTTATATGCCAGACAATTTTAAAACAAAAAGAATAAAAATAATACTGGATTTTAACGCTCAAATGTTAAATGACTAAATCTGTGGAATATCCATAGCGATATGATATCACATCGCTAAAAGAGTAAAAAACATATAATGATTTTATATGCCAGACAATTTTATGACAAAAAGAATAAAAATAATACTGAATTTTAACGCTCAAAGATTAAATGACTAAATCTGTGGAATCTGTAGAATATCCATAGCGATATGATATCACATCGCCAAAAAAGTACAAAATATATAATGATTTATATGCCAGACAATTTTAAAACAAAAAGAATAAAATAACACAAGAAACATTGTTAGTCAATTTGATCAATAACGGGGAATTCGGGTAATTTTGTTATATTTTGATCTAAAAAACACTTAGATACAATAGAATATTACTATGGATTAAAATGCTAGATATTTATGCTTAAAAAGAAAAGAATTTGCCTATGAGAAGTTGAAAAATAAAACGAAACTTAATAAAAATGAAAGAGGCGAAATTACTGTAAAAATGCAGCCCTTTTTTTTTTTCGGTTTGCAAGGAAGGACGAATAAACTTGCTGAGAGGTCAGATTGATGTGCAAATCGTTAGAAAGCAATCAACCAAGCGTCCAATCCAGGAAGCATTTAATGCTAGATAGGAGAGGGGCTGGGTATGTGTTGGTTGGAACAGAAGAAGAAGAAGAAGAAGAAGAAGAAGAAGAAGAAGAAGAAGAAGAAGAAGAAGAAGGAGGAGGAGGAGGAGGAGGAGGAGGAGGTGGGAGTAATCAGAAGTCTGAAGCTGTGAACAGCCACAACCACCGCCTCATCTTGGATGGCTAACAACCTGATAATAAAAAGCTGAATTGTAAAAGTTTTTGACTAGTGACAAAAGAAGCGTATTCTTCCCATCCGTCTGGACTACCCCGATCGATACGGTGAGAAAAGTTCATAATCTATGGCGGTTTCTAATGGCAAAATGCGCGCAGCTGTTAAAATAATAAAACGTTATTTGCCGTATTGAGTGGCACATTTCTGCCAGCTTGCATTTTTCTTTTTCTTTTCTTTTTTTTTTTTTTTTTTTTTGAAACATATTTCAATCATTTTTCCTTTTCCCACTCCTTTCGCCTATTTGTTTTCTTCTCTTTGTTGTCCTCTCTTTCTATTGCCCCCTCTCTAATAAAAATGTTTTCTTTCATTTTCTCTTTGATTCTATCTCTATTCTTTCAACCCCCCCCCCCTCCCCCCACACGCAAGAAACTCATGAAAATCACTTTATCGTTTTTATTTTGTCCCTACTCGACTCCGTTTTGCTCCATCTCTCTCTCTCGCTCTCTCTCTCTCCTCTCTCTCTCTACCCCCTCTCTCTTTCTTACTCTCTTTCTCTCTCACACACACTCACACACATTCATACACACACTCACACACAGAATCTTTCTCTCAATCTTCCTCTATCTCACACACACTATCTATCTATCTATCTATCTATCTATCTTAGTCTATCTATCTATCTATCTCTCCCCCTCTCTCTTAGTCAATCTATCTATCTATCTATCTAAATATCTATCTATCTCCCCCTCTCTCTTAGTCAATCTATCTATCTATCTATCTATTTATCTATCTCCCCCTCTCTCTCTCTCTCTCTCTTAGTCAATCTATCTGTCTATCTATCTATCTATCTCTACACCTCTCTCTTACTCAATCTCTCTCTCTCACTCTTAGTCAATCTATCTATCTATTTATCTATCTCCCCGTCTCTCTTAGTCAATCTATCTATCTATTTATCTATCTCCCCCTCTCTCTCTCTTAGTCAATCTATCTCCCCCTCTCTCTTAGTCAATCTTTCTATCTATCTATCTATCTATCTCCACACCTCTCTCTTACTCAATCTATCTATCTATCTACCCCACCTCTCTCTACTTTATCTATCTATCTATCTATCTATCTATCTATCGAAATACCCTCGTGTATACACAAACACATATTCAATATATATATAAGATGTGCCAAAAAAGTATTCAAAACATTTGAAGGCAGTCTAGAGTTTCTTCAAAAAGAGAAAATCGCCATTTCCTCGATTATTTGAAGAGTATTAGCCTGAGACGTGAAAATAGGACAATCGCAAGAAATGTATTATATACCCCTTATAACACATCAGGTATATATAATGGGGAGAGAGACAGACAGACAGACAGAGTATAGATAGGATGAGTGGATTTTACTTATTACTCTTCTTTTATTTCATCGGCCGCTTACTGTCTGTTGCTAATTCGGCTGCCATGTTCTTACTACAAGGACGTACATAATTCATAAGCTACCAATGAATTATGTAACAAATGAAGCAACAACCAGACTTTAACAAAAATAACCAAGGAAGTTTAAAATGCTAAAAAAGTCATATGTCTAGATAACTAAAATGTTGTCTAAGATGTTTTTAATCCAGATGAATCCATTTTTTGTCGGACTCTGGAACCTTCTCGAACTCGGGACCCTTCTCTTCGAACTCGGGAGCCTCCATGTAATCGGGAGCCTTTACGGAACTCCCCGAAGAAGACCGGAGAGCACATCGGTCGAAGCGTTATTTAGATGACAATAAAGATGATAATTGTCTGAATAATCAAAATAATACAAATCATCAAGCCTCATCTCAAAAATTCAGAGAAATAGTGTAGATAACAATAAAGATGAGGACAATAGTCCGAATAATCCAAATAATACTAATTATCAAGACTCATCTCAAGAATTCAGAGAAATAGTGTAGATAACAATAAAGATGAGGACAATTATCCGTTTAATCCAAATAATACTAATTATCAAGCCTCATCTCAAACATTCAGAGAAATAGTGTACATAACAATAAAGATGAGGACAATAGTCTGAATAATCCAAATAATAATAATTATCAAGCCTCATCTCAAAAGTTCAGAGAAATAGTGTAGATAACAATAAAGATGAGGACAATAGTCCGTTTAACCCAAATAATACTAATTATCAAGACTCATCTAAAAAATTCAGAGAAATAGTGTAGATAACAATAAAGATAAGAACAATAGTACGAATAATCAAAATAATACAAATTATCAAGCTTCATCTAAATAGTTCAGAGAAACAGATAAATCCAACGCTTTTTTTTTTACTTTTCTACATACAAAAGAAATTAAAATAAAAAAAATGAATCTCTCCAAATTGTCAAAATCGTCGCCATTTTGTCCATTATTTGAAAGACAATGTCTTGTTTTCTCAAGTGATCATTAAAGATAAAACCAGTTTCAGTTGGTCAGCGATATTTCTGAAATGTGTCTTACGAGATCTAGCGAAAATTTGACCTTCTTTCAAAAATCGAAGCGTACTTATCTTAATTGGTGAAAAGGCAAAAGAGAAATGCATGGAGATCAGCTGATCGCAAAATGCCGAAAGCATTATTGTTGTGAATAGAAAAATAATCCTGATTTGAAAGGAAATAATGGGTTTGTAAATAACGCTATCGAAAAAGAAAAATGGCGTCAAAGATCAAACAATTCGTCCGCTAGACAGCAGTTGTATACTACTTTCCCATTTTTTATCTCGTTCGATATATGGTAGCATACAGACACATACAGACATGCGTCTTTAGTCTCCTTAGTGAAAAACTGAACTTATAATTTCTTTATATCAGCCACTAGGAGAAAGCATTGTTGAAAATATCTATCGATGAAGACAACCCAATATTTCAGGAATTAAACATAGCAGCAGCAGCAGCAGCAGTAGCAGCAATTCCCGAGAAACTAATCCCAACCTTTTTCCCCATTTGATTAGATTTGGTGGTGCTATTCGCAGAATTCCGTCCCGGTCCCTGGCCCTTAAAAAAACGCTAGGCGGTGATAGCTGAAAAAAAAACCTCCTTATGAATGAAGTCCCTAGCTGAAGCGGTGCCTGCTGAAGCGCTTAAGGCGTTTTTCCCGAAAAGTTAATGCGATATTTTACCGCCTCCTGTCTTTTTTCGACAAGTAAATGTAAATATTTAACCCTCCCCATCTTTAAAATATTTTAAGGGAGTGGACTAAATATTTCCATTTATTTGTCGATAAAAATATGGCTTACTTTTAATGCCTTCAAACCACTAAAAAAACAAATAATTTGTTGATAAAAACGCCTTCAATCCGCTAAAAAAATTTTTTTCGGTATTTTCATTTTATTTTAATTTTTTTCGACAATCAATTACAAATAAACAATCCTTTAAGCACCCCAGGGGCGACCTGGATTCAGAGGGACATGTTTCCCTTTGCACCGTCAACATCCGGTTGTTTGTTACCAGACGAGTTTTAGACGCATTTTTTAAATTATAAAACTAACTACTAACCCCAAGCACAAGCCCTAGCCCTAACAAACAACCGGATACTGACGGTACAAAGCGAAACATGTCCTTCTGAATTCAGGTCGACCCTGGGGTGCTTATAGGTAACTTGGTACAAAATATCAAAACATTTTTTCGGTATTTTTATTTTATTCAGGGAGGGATGTTTTTTCAGCTATCTCTAAAACTCCGGAAAATCTTTTAATATAAAAAAAAATATCATTGATAAATATCTTTTCTGTTATCATTTCTGGTGTTACATAATTTATGAGCATCATAATTTATGAACGTAACTGTAGTTAGAATTTAAACTAAAGTTCGTTAGAATTAAAAGCGGAGGTGGGTAATTTTCCATACCCGTTTGGGATTATAATTGACATTTTAGATAATCCCAACTTCACCTTCCGGTAGAAAACGTGCCATTACAGACGTATGGGAATAAGCTTAGTTAGAGATTCGACCCGGTTTTCAAGGTGCGTAAATGTGTTGTCAGCTTCCGGGGTCGGTCTACCCGCGACGGAATCAAAATGGGCAGGGTTGAGAATAAAGCCTTATCATAAGAACACCAAGACTGGTTATCTAACCAAGGTTAAAGAGCCTTACTATTCACCCATAGCTAGAGGAAGAGTAGTTGGATGCATACCTTTCCCCATGGTATCAACGCTATGTGAAATTCAAACAGCCTAGTCCATGATTTGAACCCGGATTGACAAATCCATTTCCTACGACTCTGTGAATTACACCATGCGCCTCCTCATTTATATTCATAATTATATATTCATATGATTATATTCTCCACATTTATATCTATAATTTATATACTTATATAAGAAAATAAGAAAAGTTGAATCCTTGATAAAAATTAAATTTTATGGTTAGAATGAGAACAGGATACCCCCGTGGACTGAATAAAGGGTTAGGTTCAAAGTTCTGTGATGGCTCCCGATTACGACAAGAAGGTTCCCGATTACGACAAGAAAGTTCCCGAGTCCGAAAAGAAGGTTCCCGTGTCCGTGAAGGTTCCCGAGTCCGACAGGAAATACCCGAAGAAGGCCGGAGGGCATATCGACCGAAACGTTGTACAGATAACAATGAAGATGAGAAAAATAGCCCGAATAACGCAGATAATACTAATCATTAAGCCTCATCTCAAACATTCAGAGAAATAGAAAATTAAATTGTTTTTAATATCAGAAATTAATAATGTCAGTGATCAAATACTGCACGAGAAGTGATAAGAAGAAAAATTATGTTTCTGATAGCCAATAGCAAAAGCAACAACAGTATGGAAAATATATATGGAACAGAATTCATTTTTTTAATTTCTTGTTATTAATAACAGCAATGATAATAACAAAATGGTTGACGACAATAATCGAGAAAATAATAGCTCAATAAGAGACATAGAAAAAAAAACATCATCGACAGTTTCCATGGAAAAATGTTGGAATTTACCGTGTCAGTTTAACAATGACATGTTCACAAGCGTGCAGTCAGATGCTCTTTATAAAGGAGGGAGCCATTACTGTCATCATCAGTTAGTTGAATTTGTTGGCTGCCATCTTACTTGTATACATCGGGTTAATTCAGTGACCTGCACCTTTTCAAAAGTCAGATTAACAAATAGTTGTACAACCCTAAGCGATGTCAGTTCTTATTCTTTTGTGAATTAACGACAATTGGAAACGAGGCTCTGGCAACGCTTTCTCAAGTGGATATGATTTGATAATTGTTCTGCCGTATTCAACCGGCCAGACAACTGAAAAGGCGAACGAGGACCAAGACAGACAAGGCCATCAATTTAGATCGGCCATGCACTAAATTTTCAAAAGCTTCACATTACAATGGTGACATATTAAAACATATCCAACATGTTCAACCATTCAGTTCTTGGGAAATCATTTTATTGTACAAGAATATAAGTACATCGCATTTTTTTAATAAGTTTGAGGCGTTTTTTTTAATACGGCTTTGACTGCAGTTAGGTTTTTCAATACATAGTTAAATTGTGTAAATGAATAGTTTTTGATAGTCATTATTTGTTTATATGATTTTATCATTTCTACCATTGAGTTCTTGGGAACCTACTTTATTGTACAAGAATATAAGTACATCATACTCTTTTATAAGTTTGAGGCGTTTTTTTTTTAATACGGCTTTAACTACGGTTAGGTTTTTCAATACATAGTTAAAGTGTGCAAGTGAATAGTTTTTGATAGTCATTATTTGTTTATATGATTTTATCATTTCTACCATTGAGTTCTAGGGAAACCATTTTATTGTACAAGAATATAAGTACATCGCATTTTTTAATAAGTTTTAGGTTTTTTTTCTTAATACGGCTTTGACTACGGTTAGGTTTTTCAATACATAGTTAAATTGTGCAAATGAATAGTTTTGATAATCATTATTTGTTTATATAATTTTATCATTTCTACCATTGAGTTCTAGGGAGACCATTTTATTGTACAAGATTATAAGTACATCGCATTTTTTATAAGTTTGAGGCATTTCTTTTAATACGGCTTTGAACACGGTTTAGTTTTTCAATACATAGTTAAATTGTGTAAATAAATAGTTTTTGATAGTCATTATTTGTTTATATAATTTTATTATTTCTACCATTGAGTTCTTGGGAGACCATTTTATTGTACAAGAATATAAGTACATCGCATTTTTTTTATAAGTTTTGGGCATTTTTTAAAATACGGCTTTGAACACGATTTAGTTTTTCAATACATAGTTAAACTGTGTAAATAAATAGTTTTTGATAGACATTATTTGTTTATATAATTTTATTATTTCTACCATTGAGTTCTTGGGAAATCATTTTATTGTACAAGAATATAAGTACATTGCATTTTTATATAAGTTTGAGGCGTTCTTTTTAATAGGGCTTTGACCACGGTTAGGTTTTTCAATACATAGTTAAATTGTGTAAATGAATAGTTTTTTTTAATATTAATAACTCTGTTAAATCACTGTGTCCAGGAATAGGTTAATCACTGTAAAATGTGTAAGTATAATATAATTTTACTATTTCTACCATTGAGTTCTAGGAAAACCATTTTATTGTACAGGAATAAGTTTGAGGCATTTCTTTTAATACGGCTTTGAACACGGTTAGGTTTTTCAATACATAGTTAAATTCTGCAAATGAATAGTTTTGATAGTCATTATTTGTTTATATAATTTTACCATTTTTACCATTGAGTTCTAGGGAGACCATTTTATTGTACAGGAATATAAGTACATCGCATTTTTTTATTATTAGTTTGAGGCGGGTTTTTTTTTAGTACGGCTTTGACTACGGTTGGTTTTTTCAATACATAGTTAAATTGTGTAAATGAATAGTTTTTTTATATCAATAACTCTACTAAATCAATGTGTCCAGGAATAGGTTAATCACTGTAAAATTTGTAAGTATTATATAATTTCTTTTAATACGGCTTTGAACACGGTTTAGTTTTTCAATACATAGTTAAATTGTGTAAATGAATAGTTTTTGATAGTCATTATTTGTTTATATAATTTTACTATTTCTACCATTGAGTTCTAGGGAAACCATTTTATTGTACAGGAATATAAGTATATCGCTTTTTTTATAAGTTTGATGCGGGTTTTTTTTAATACGGTTTTGACTACAGTTAGTTTTTTCAATACATAGTTAAATTGTGCATATGAATAGTTTTGATTGTAATTATTTGTTCATATAATTTTATCATTTCTACCATTGAGTTCTTGGGAGACCATTTTATTGTACAAGAATATAAGTACAGCCCATTTTTTTTATTATTAGTTTGAGGCATTTTTTAAAAATACGGCTTTGACTACGGTTAGGTTTTTCAATACATGGTTAAATTGTGCAAATGAATAGTTTTTGATTGTCAGCTCAGTCGGTAGGCCGTTCGGCTAGAAACAACAAGGTTCCTAGTTCGATACCGGTTCTCGCCAACTCAGCGTATGAGTAGCACAGGGATCTTTGCGGTAATGTAAGGAGCTGATGGTAGGTGTGGCGCTCCACCTCAGATACCAAAAACAATCTCCTTGGTCTAGCGCTAGTGAAAAGGGGATAGACTCCCCCGCTGACTGGCTGATACCGAATTTAGGCCGCCCCGACGACTTTACTTTATTTGTTTATATAATTTCACTATTTCTACCTTTGAGTTCTAGGGAAACCATTTTATTGTACAAGAATATAAGTACAGCGCGTTTTTTATAAATTTGAAGTGGGTTTTTTCTTAAAACGGCTCTGACCACGGTTAGGTTTTTCAATACATAGTTAAATTGTGTAAATGAATAGTTTTTGATAGTCATTATTTGTTTATATAATTTTATTATTTCTACTATTGAGTTCTAGGGAAACTATTTTATTGTACAAGAATATAAGTACAGCGCATTTTTTAGGGTAAATATATTTTAAATGACATCTTCATATTGCTTTGTAACATTTAATATACAGGGTGAACCGAAAGTCTTGTCACACCCTATATATTTTTAGAAATAAGATAATTACATGTTACAACCCAAAATTCTATAAATTTAAAAAATGAAATAATTACTTATATATTATATTATTAAAACAGAAAATAATAAAAGTTATAACAATATGTACGGGTGATAAATCTTTCGGATCATCCTGTAAATTAAACAAGGTCAAAATAAATAAGAACAGCAACATAGAAAAAAGGATTACCTTTACTAGAAGTTTAGTGCTTTGTAACATTTAATATACAGAGTGAATAATCCAAATAATACCAATTATCAAGCCTACTATCAAAAAATCAGAGAAATAGTGTAGATAACAATAAAGATGAGGAAAATAGTCCGAATAATCCAAATAATACCAATTATCAAGCCTACTATCAAAAAATCAGAGAAATAGTGTAGATAACAATAAAGATGAGGAAAATAGTCCGAATAATCCAAATAATACCAATTATCAAGCCTACTATCAAAAATTCAGAGAAATAGTGTAGATAACAATAAAGATGAGGACAATAGTCCGAATAATCCAAATAATACCAATTATCAAGCTTCATCTAAAAAAAATCAGAGAAATAGTGTAGATAACAATAAAGATGAGGACAATAGTCCGTTTAATCAAAACAATACCAATTATCAAGCTTCATCTCAAAAAATCAGATAAATAGTGCAGATAACAATAAAGATGAGGACAATAGTCCGAATAATCCGAATAATACTAATTATCAAGCCTCATCTAAAAAAATCAGAGAAATAGTATAGATAACAATAAAGATGAGGACAATAGTCCGAATAATCACAATAATACTAATTATCAAGCTTCATCTAAAAAAAATCAGATAAATAGTGTAGATAACAATAAAGATGAGGACAATAGTCCGAATAATCCGAATAATACTAATTATCTTCATCTCAAAAATTCAGATAAATAGTATAGATAACAATAAAGATGAGGACAATAGTCCGAATAATCCGAATAATACTAATTATCAAGCTTCATCTCAATAAATCAGAGAAATAGTATAGATAACAATAAAGATGAGGACAATAGTCCGAATAATCCAAATAATACTAATTATCAAGCCTCATCTCAAAAATTCAGAGAAATAGTGTAGATAACAATAAAGATGAGGATAATAGTACGAATAATCCAAATAATACTAATTATCAAGCCTCATCTCAAACATTCAGAGAAATAGTGTAGATAACAATAAAGATGAGGACAATAGTACGAATAATCAAAATAATCCAAATTAGCAAGCCTCATCTCAAAAATTCAGAGGAATAGTGTTGATAACATTAAAGATGAGGACAATAGTACGAATAATCCGAATAATCTAAATGGTCAAGCCTCATCTCAAAAATTCAGATAAATAGTGTAGATAACAATAAAGATGAGGACAATAGTCCGAATAATCCAAATAATACTAATTATCAAGACTCATCTCAAGAATTCAGAGAAAAGGTTGGTTTAGTACTAACAATGCGCACGAAACATACAGCACCTCCCCCAAACTCCGTTTACTACAATCATGACAACGGCAATAGTGTGTGATATACTGCCAATGAAAGTTGGCCTTTACCAACTGAAAACAGCTCCCCAGTTGATCTGTGCTCGTCATCACCGTTGCTTCTTTTGTCTGAAAGAGCCTCCTGTGTGTGGTCAGTCGCCATATGCTGCTGAGCTGTAAATCCGATAAGCTGTGACAATAAATCAGGTAACATTTGTTGAAGAAAGAATTAAAAGTGCACGTGGTTACATAAGACAGAAATACCATTGTCGAATTCTATTAATAATGGAGATTCGGTCTCTATTTGTCTGTAACAGAAACTACGTCATTGCCTACGTCACATTACACAAAATCGCTAATACATAGAATAAAAAACAATATTGATAAAATAAATAAAATCCGTTATCTTTTTACTCTCGTCCTTTTTTCAGTAACAAGAAGTTCACTAAAAAGTTTACAAATAAATAAATGCCTAGTGCCGGTTTAGCTCAGTCGGTAGAGCGTTCGGCTATGAATCATAAAGTTCCTGGTTCGATACCGGTCCTCGCCAACTCAGTGTATGAGTAGCACAGGGATCTGTGCGGTAAAGTGAGGAGCTGATGGTAGGTGTGGCGCTCCACCTCGGATGCTAAAATAATCTCCTTGGTCTAGCACTATTGAAAAGGGGATATACTCCCTCGCTGTCTGGCTGATACTGACATTAGGCCGCCCCGACGACTTTACTTTACTTACAATTTTGTGTAAAATTTATTTGTAAAATATTCAAAATAATCATTCAATTAATAATTAATAGATGCACCTAAAATTTTATTTGAGGGTGACAGAACTAAGTTTCTATTTCAAATAGTTTTATTTTATTTATTTATTTTTTTACTCCTTTAATAAATTTGACGATTTTACTTACTTATGATACAAAACCCTCTGACATTGAATTTTATCCCTCCCCTATTTTTTAAATACATTTTTGCACTGCCTTGTGGGCGTGTTTTTACTAGTTAATAATAAAAAACAAAACAAATGAAAACTCTTTACAAAGCAGAAACAACGAATGATAAAATATATAGAAACTAATTGATATAAGAACCAGTAAAAGATACATAAAAAAATGTATAGTTGCTTTTAATACTAGTCAATAATGGCCCGACTATCATTATGATAAATTAGTCATATTGATACTACATTACTTTCATATTAACGAAGATATTACTTTCAATAAATACTATTCGAAGGGACTGCTTATTTGACACAAATCAAATGAAAAAGTTAAACCTAAAATATCAGATATATATCAATATTTCTTCAAGTCATTTCAAATTTAAGATATATGTAAAAAATACTTTTATGTTAAAAATGATAAAATTGAAAATTCTCATTCTCTTATATTTATGGCCAAACATATCAAATTATTTTAATTTATAATCATTTTTTTTTTCAGGAGAATGATGCTGGAAGAGACAATAAGATATATCATAAAGATATTATGTATAAGGACACAAAATATACTGTACCAATGTATATATGACTTTGTAGGGTGGGCTCAAATATGCCGAGATGTTTTTATCATAAATTATTCTCAAGAAGAAGAAGAAGAAGAAGAAGAAGAAGAAGAAGAAGAAGATCATCATCATCATCATCATCATCATCATCATCATCATCATGAATAACCATAAAACCTGGTAAGAAATGATGGACTCTGAAATTCTTAAATGAATGGAATCATTTACCTGGGCCAATCACCAGATATAGAATTTAAAAAATTGAAACATATGAAAATATATTAAATGTATTCCTACAAGGGTGTTAACATTTTTAAATCGATTTTTTTAAAAAGTTATTAATATTTCTAAGAGAGTACCTGTTTATTAGAAAAGTATAGAATTTAAAAAATTGAAACTACGCTTAGTTTAGTCTGGCACCAGACTACATTACCAGAATAAATAATAATTTTCGACAACAAGATGATATTTTAAAAGAAAGTCACTACAGTTACCCTTTTTCTAAGTTTTTAAAATACAATATTAGTTTTGAAAGATACGTTGTCAATATTATTCAACATTATAATTTTTATTGTTGATGAATAGGCTTTTCAAGATTTTACGAAACTTTGAAATAATTGTACTTTTTAAGGGATGTTTTCAAAAGTAATGCATAAGATGAAAAAAGAAAAACGCTGAGAAACCGAGGAAAAACACTAGGAAAACTAGCAAATATATACACCCTCCGCCGGGTGCAAGTATTTAAGTTTTAATGTAATAAAGTATAATATTAAATCAGAAAGGCTCATGAAACTAAATAAGAATGAAGATAAAAGATTTGAGACAGAGCTGGGTATTATACCCACGTCTGTCTCAAATCTTTTTATCTGCCTTCTAATTTAGTTCCATAAGATTTCAGGAAAAGATAGGATAACTGAAATTTATTCTATCACCCCCATATTTCATTGCTAAATTTTCCTAATTTAACTATTTAGTTAAAATAAGAAGTATGGAATAAAATGACAGCTATTTTTTCTTGTTAATGGATTTCTTTTAAGATTTATCCCCGAGATTTTTGCTCATATTCATTAAGATAAAACCAAACAATTAGAAATCAATAACACTGAGCACATATTTATTACACTGTAAACCACTATTTTGTTGTATATATAAATACAATTGCATGTTATTAGTATGTAGATAAGGCCAACAGTATTAATAATGTAAAACAATTTTATTAATAAATGAAATTTAAATGAAAATAAAATCATGGAAAATGTGACGTAAATAACTAAGGGAATTGTGACTTGAATTGTAATATAGTTTCGGTTACAGACAGACAAACACACAATCTCCATTATAATAAGATAAGTTGATAATAATATGAGTAAAGGGAGAAAATAAAGGAATAAATGATACACGGGATGTATTTGAAAAATAAACTTTTTTTTTCTAAAAATAAATGTCTGTAGTTATCGAATTTGATCCTCTTCGGAACACATTTTATGATATTATCGTGTTAAAACATGCAGTTGTATTGATTTACGGTGAAATGAAAATAGTCGACCAAAACATATGGCTTCCTCAAAGTGAAATAAACAAGAGGAGGTTACTCTCATTTATGTAGCTAATGTTCAGATTACCCGTTGTGGTGTAATGGTTAGCAAGAGAGTCTCACAGATTCATTATTACTGAAAGCAAGTTTGATTCTTGCTACATGCCCCATATTAAAATACACACACACACACACACACACACACACACACACACACACACACATGTAAACAAAGACCTTGTGTTAATCTGGTCTGGCGGGAGGTCAGGAAAATAATCTAAATAGAGCTACATTTTCTCTTATTTTTTTTAGATGAGGCTTGATAATTAATATTATTTTGACCCTGTGCAAGGTAAAGCTTACAAATGAGTAAAATGATGAAATAAAGGAATAAACGATACTCGGGATTTTTTTTTTAATTTCTAAAGATAAATGTCTGTAGTTAGCGTATTTCATAGGGACTGGCAAACACAGCCTCAAAGTCATTTTTTGATCAAATGACATTAGCCCACCCCCCTACAGAAAATAATTTACCAAAAATCAGGGAAGTATCGGATTTTAATGAAATTTTCAGTGTTTATTTATCAATAAACGATCTTTATAATGCATTATTTATTTTATTTCAAAACATTCTCATTTTTTTCAAATCACTTAATTTTGACCCCCCTTATGTTGGGGGTATAAAATTGTTTCAAGTTGGTTCTTACCTGATACTAATTACAGTATAAATAATGAGATAAAAGACCGAAGTTATGAATAGAGGCCCCAAAAATTTTTTTACGGTTGCGCTTCTATGAGAAAATAAGTACCGAAAATCGAAAAATAAAATGTAAAAAAATGATAAATAATTAATTTTTTGGAGATTTCTTTTTTACTCATTTCGATAATTATATAATTGGCTATTATTTTATAAAAGAAAAAATTATACATCGATGTTTTTTTCTGAAGGGGTACATTTTCAATCGAGTTTTTCTTCAAAACTTATTACTTTCGTCAGCAAAAATAAGGTTTGCATTAAGTAGATATTAATTTTTTAAATCTAAAAATATAACATTTTAAACTTAACATCAGCATTTTCATATTTTAAATGAATTTTATATATTAATTTTTCATAGCAAAAATACTAAATTAAATTTTTGAAATAAAATAACTAATGCATTATAAAATTCATTAATTGTTAAATCAATACTGAAAATTTCCTTAAAATCGGATAATTACCTGATTTTTGGTAATTTTTTTTGCAAACGCGAATGTTTCAGTAAAATAGTAAACAAGCACTTAAAAACATCGAAAACGAGGCTGACTGGCTGATATCGTCGAAATTGACCAAAACAAATGCTTTTAAATCTATTAGAAATAAACTGCGTATGTAACGATATTTTTTCTTTTTTTAATTATGGTTATTATGTTACTACTTATCGATTTAGATAAAGTTTGACCTTAAATAATAGATTTTATTATTTCTAATTCGCTTTTAAAATTCATAGCAGCCGAATTTTTGCTACTCCCTAGTATTTCATCTTCTTCGGATGCCCAGTTATTTTGACCTTGTGTGCAAGGTAATGCTTACAAATGATTGCACCAAGATAATTGAATGAAGTTCGGTAAGGAACAAAAAGTGAATTTTGATATCATGAATAAAACTGTATGCATGAAAGGTAAGGCCCATAAATAGGCCCCATCGGCTTTCATGAATACATTAGCCGAGATTAAAGGAACGCTGAAAAACTTGGCGGGAATTAAGGGCGGCTATCAGAACAATGTAGCTTCAGAGCTTGAGAGGGCATCAATGATAGCCAACAATAGGAGTGTGACAAATTTTATTCCTTTCTTTTTATAACATGGTAAAAAGTCGCTTGTATTTTCCTTGACAACTCAAGTATATATGCGCGCATGCGTATGTGAAGTGCCTAAGAATGTGCTCAATGTTAAGGTTTATATGTACGTTTATGTACGCCTTTGTTGAAACGTATGTCTGTAGTTGTGTTTTCTTGTATCTCTGTGCTTTAAGAAGTCAAATTATAGTACTTGAACTAATGATATCTTTTTTAAAGAGGTTCGTTTAACCGTTAACTTATTGTCTTTTTTTAAGTCATCGTATAAATAAGTGAATAAGTGTTTAAAACCGAAATCTTTTTTTTTTTCAATGATAAAACAACAAAACTAAGGCTTGTATCTACAGCTGGACCTTAAATTTAGTGATTCATTTATTTATAATCTATTATTTCTTTTCATGTCTATATCTTTTTGTTTGAGTTATTGCTTGTTTGTTTGTTTGTTTGTTTGTTTGTTTGTTTGTTTATTGATTTTAATGGCATATCAACCCGTCTGGGGTTATGTCATGTCTAACGGTTAGGAAGTAATACATATCGTGTATTTATATTTATACTTTTTAGAAATTGGTTTTAACAATGTGTTAGCATTATTGGGGATTATGTTGTATGGTATTGATTAGTTTCATGTCTATATTCTATGGTATACCAACCCGTCTGGGGTTATGTCATGCCTAACGGTTAGGAAGTTATACATATCGTGTATTTATATTTATAGTTTTTAGTAATTGGTTTTTACAATGTGTTAGCATTATTAGGGATTATGTTGTATGGTATTGATTTGTTTCATGTCTATATTCTATGGTATACCAACCCGTCTGGGGTTATGTCATGCCTAACGGTTAGGAAGTTATACATATCGTGTATTTATATTTATAGTTTTTAGTAATTGGTTTTAAAAATGTGTTAGCACCATTGGGGATCATGTTGTATGGTATTGATTAAGTTCATGTCTATATTCTATGGTATAATTTTGTTTCCCTCAAAAGAGACAGAATATCCTCCATGTTGACATTTTCAAACAGATCTTTCATATGGTTTACTTTAAAATAACGGTTTCTGATGTGAGCAAAAAGCCTGATTCCATCAATAAGTGTTTAACTGTCAAAGGTGTTTGACATGTTCCACATTGTCGTTGTTGTTTTTGTTTGAGTATAAATATAAACTCAGTACTCAGTACTCAGTTTGCTGCCCATCGTATCCGATGATGACATTTTTCTCCAGTTTAATCTGCCTATGGGGATGTTCAAGTCCTTCAGGTTTCTCTTTATGTTATCTTTGTACCTGAGCTTTGGTCTACCAATTCCACGTGATCCCTCTCTCAGTTGAAAGTACAGAATATGCTTTGGCAGTCTGTCATCCCCAAGTCTATTTTTCGTGACCAGCTCATCTCAGGTTGCGTTGGACAAGTATTTTGTGCATGCCAGGGAGTCCAGTTCTCTTCAGGATGGCCTATTAAATATAAAAGATATTGTATATGTACACTGCTGACTGAAATTATTGGTACGGTCTGACGTTTAAAAAATATTAGAAATGATTACATAGGTAATTGAGTAGTAAAGATTTTGTGAAAAACAGATAAACATATAAGTAAGAGGTTAGTAAATATATAATGTTTGATATTTGAAAGGGAAAAGATATTTGAAGAATTAATTACACGAGAAAATTAATAGGTTATTGTACATTTCTTTTAGCTATAAAATATTCAAATCTTCTTCGTTAACCTTTTACTAAATTAGTAGAAACATCAACTTGGATATATTGCTTAATGTATCGACTGAATACTCTTCAAAACAGTGGCAATTACTTCTGTTACATAACTATTAGATACCTAATATTTATGTGCAATAGTGTAGAAATCAAAATGGCGGTTATAAGTTCAGCCGGCGGCCTTGAAGGATGAGTGACAAGGCTTGACCTCACCTTGATCCTTTCCGGAGGATACCGTGAGAATCGATGGAGGAGACCCTCTTCCGGTTTAGTCAGTCGGCGAGAAACCACGACGGTGGTGAGTCGTGTTATACACGCTCCGACTCGATCTGCGCAGGTAGTCTGGTGGGGATTTCGAAATAAAATGTGACCTAAGTAAATAGAAGTCTTGTGTTATTATCTACAAACTACCAATGACACAGGGCTTCTGATAAAGAGAAATCCCCAAATGAAGACCAGACACGAAGTCCCCAAGAGAAGTCCAGACGAAGAAGAGACGTTAGAAGAGACCTAGAAGAACTTCAGATAGAAAGACGCTAGAAGAACAGAAGAAGAAGAATAGAAGTAAGTAAAGAATGGTATGCAACACTTCTTCTTGCTCTTATGCGTGTTACATTATTAGGGGGTCTTGGATAATTAAGGTTCGAAAAAAGGATGGGTTTTAGGTAATCTGAACATTAGCTACATAAATGAGAGTAACCTCCCCTTGTTTCTTTCACTTTGAGAAATCCGAGTTTTTTTGTTTTGAAAAACACGGATTTTTAGACAAATTGGGTATACCTATACTTTTCTAATATACAGCTACTCCCATAGAAATATCAACATCTTTTGTTTAAAATCACCTGTGGGAGATTCTAAGCATATGTTGACAGGGATGGTGAGCATTGTTTGAAAATATATTAAATGTATTCCTATAAAGGTGTTAACATTTTTAAATCGATTTAAAAAAAAGAAGATATTAATATTTCTATGAGAGTACCTGTATAGGTATATCCAATTTGTCGAAAAGTGACGTAAGCAGTGACGTAATTTTTGTTACAGACAAAAACCGGAAGCAAATCTCCATTATTAATAGATTTACTCCTTTTGAGTTTTCACATCAGCATTAGCTGATGGCCTTTCACTGGAGTCTGAGTGACAGCAAGTCTCCTCAGGTCTCCAGGACTCTTCTGAGTATTCTAGCAGATTGCAGCAGTGCAGTCTTCTAGATGGTTTCAATCCTTCCTCTGATTTCCAGACTTTCCAAACCCTTTTCCAATCCTTTTAAGACCGTTCCAAGTGCACCAACTACAATTGGTATCACCAGTTGACAAGTTCTTCTTTTTTGTTTATCAACACTAGGCCTGGTCTTCTTACTGGGATAAGGTGATCCGTTTTTATTTCAAAGTCCCAGAGAATTGTATGCGTTCCGTTCTCAAGAACAGATTCTGGTTTATGCATATACCATTTTGTTGTATGGTCAAAATTAAATTTTTTGAATAATTCCCAGTGGATCACCTTCCCGACCCAGTCGTGTCTAGTTTTGTACTCCCGTTGTGCTAGTTTGCTACATTCGCATAGTACATGGTTTACGGTCTCATCTCTATTACCGCATAGTCTACATTTACTATTTTGTTGGGTCTTATCAATTTTCGCTTTGATATAGTTTGTCCTTACGGCATTATTTTGTGCAGCAATTATTAGTGATTCAGTTTCTCTTTTAAGGTTCCCTTTTCTTAACTACGTCCAAGTTTTTTCATGTGCAACCTCTCCGATTTGTCGTTTGAAGCGTCCGTATAATTGTTTTTCTTTCCATTTTTGTTTTCTAGTCTTTGTTGTTTTTTCTGTTTGTCCCTATGTCACATCTACTATTGTTGGCCGCCATAAGTAATCTGTCTAAGGCCGCCATATTATTATTATTATTATTATTATTATTATTATTATTATTATTATTATGCCATTAACCTTTACCAAATTTTCTGTTCATTTTTTTCTTCGAAAAATACAAAGTATTATATTTCGTTCTTCATATGATATTGTAGATATGGTGCTATTTTGGAATTAAAGCCATACTTTGACGTCTACAAACATTTTCCTCGTCATTGTGCTTCCATAGTTCGAATTTTGTCTATTCTGATCATTATATATTTTCTAAGAATGAAAGTGGCTTTTAAATGCTATAAGAAATTTCAAATGAAAAGGGATCTTACGAAGCTTGTCTGCACGTAGCCCTGCTCTGCACGTAGGTCTGCTCTGTACAGAACTTTTCATAATTGTATTCCTTTAAGCTTTCACTCCAATTGCTTCCAAATCGTTAATTATAAAATCCTTTGTTAACATATTTGGTTTATTTTCTACACTTCCAGAGATGTTGATAAGTACTCATCCTGCGTCCCTGACGCACAAAAATCTAAAAGGACGCAGTAAAATCAAATCCATGCGTCCCAGTGTTTTTCTTTTTTCTTCCCTCATCATTTTAAACTAAATGTAAATACATTCTAATAGTTTCTTAGAAATGAATTACACAGGATAGGTTACAAGGTAGGAGTTAGATGACTTTAGTTGTTTCCCCAGATCATAAATAAAAACCCTACAATTTATTAAGAAACTTTAGTTGGGACCCATAAAATTTCCCGGACACTCATTCAAAACAAACATCTGCGTCTCAGGACGCACTAAATCAAAAATCTATCAGCATCACTGCATTTCTTAGAAAATTATTTCTGAAACTTCTGTGTTTATTTGCAAGTCTTCTCTTGAAATTTTAAATGTATCGAACAGTTGATTCTGTAATAGAAAATCGATTACCTAACGAAATTGCATCATACCTTCTGTTTACGTTTTCTAGAAATAAACATGTTTGTTCTAATTACTAAACTCCGTTGATATCTCCATGTAATTATGCAAATATACGGAGTTCCTACTGCCAAAAGAAAGCTATAATTTATGTAGGTACGCGTCCTGCGTCCATGACGCACAAAAATCTAAAAGGACGCAGTAAAATCAAATCCATACGTCCCAATGTCTGTCTTTTTCTTCCTTTATCATTTCAAGCTAACTGTAAAAACATTTCAATAGTTTCTTAGAAACGAATTACACAGGATAGGTTACAAGGTAGGGGTTAGACGGCTTTAGTTGTTTTCCCATATCATTAGTAAAAACACTAAAATGTATTAAGAAACTTTAATTGTGACCCATAGATATTCCCGGGGACTGATTCAGAACAAATATGTGCGTCCCAGGACGCGCTAAATCAAAAAGCTATCAGCATCACTGATTTATATATTGATGTAAATAAATATTGATATATTGATATTTATTGATAGAAATATTGTTGGAATATTTGGATATAAGATGTGCTTTAAATACCTACCTAGATTTATAGACTGGCCGAGGTCACGTGAGTTATTCTTGCAACCAATCACTAACAATACAGCGGGCCTGATAGAATACTTAAACCCCTCACATTGGTCATAATTCAAATTGCACTCTTTGAGGACGGACATAGCATTGCCGGATCTTTACCAATACCCAGGAAGGACTTATACGATTACCAGAGTAACCAAAGGATTCATTATCGAAGGACTCTATACCAGTAACTGAGAACACTTTAGTAACCAAAGGATTCATTATCGAAGGACTCTATACCAGTAACTGAGAACACTTTACTAACCAAAGGATTCATTATCGAAGGACTCTATACCAGTAACTGAGAACACTTTAGTAACCAAAGGATTCATTATCGAAGGACTCTATACCAGTAACTGAGAACACTTTACTAACCAAAGGATTCATTATCGAAGGACTCTATACCAGTAACTGAGAACACTTTAGTAACCAAAGGATTCATTATCGAAGGACTCTATACCAGTAACTGAGAACACTTTAAACCAAAGGATTCATTATCGAAGGACTCTATACCAGTAACTGAGAACACTTTAGTAACCAAAGGATTCATTATCGAAGGACTCTATACCAGTAACTGAGAACACTTTACTAACCAAAGGATTCATTATCGAAGGACTCTATACCAGTAACTGAGAACACTTTAGTAACCAAAGGATTCATTATCGAAGGACTCTATACCAGTAACTGAGAACACTTTACTAACCAAAGGATTCATTATCGAAGGACTCTATACCAGTAACTGAGAACACTTTAGTAACCAAAGGATTCATTATCGAAGGACTCTATACCAGTAACTGAGAACACTTTACTAACCAAAGGATTCATTATCGAAGGACTCTATACAGTAACTGAGAACACTTTAGTAACCAAAGGATTCATTATCGAAGGACTCTATACCAGTAACTGAGAACACTTTAGTAACCAAAGGATTCATTATCGAAGGACTCATACCAGTAACTGAGTAACCAAAGATTCATTAGAAGGACTCTATACCAGTAACTGAGAACACTTTAGTAACCAAAGGATTCATTATCGAAGGACTCTATACCAGTAACTGAGAACACTTTAGTAACCAAAGGGTATACCAGTAACTGAGAAACCAAAGGATTCATTATCGAAGGACTCTATACCAGTAACTGAGAACACTTTAGTAACCAAAGGATTCATTATCGAAGGACTCTATACCAGTAACTGAGAACACTTTAGTAACCAAAGGATTCATTATCGAAGGACTCTATACCAGTAACTGAGAACACTTTACTAACCAAAGATTCATTATCGAAGGACTCTATACCAGTAACTGAGAACACTTTAGTAACCAAAGATTCATTATAGAAGGACTCTATACCAGTAACTGAGAACACTTTAGTAACCAAAGGATTCATTATCGAAGGACTCTATACCAGTAACTGAGAACACTTTAGTAACCAAAGGATTCATTATCGAAGGACTCTATACCAGTAAACTGAGAACACTTTACTAACCAAAGGATTATCGAAGGACTCTATACCAGTAACTGAGAACACTTTAGTAACCAAAGGATTCATTATCGAAGGACTCTATACCAGTAACTGAGAACACTTTAGTAACCAAAGGATTCATTATCGAAGGACTCTATACCAGTAACTGAGAACACTTTAGTAACCAAAGGATTCATTATCGAAGGACTCTATACCAGTAACTGAGAACACTTTAGTAACCAAAATTATTAACTGAGAACACTAACCAAAGGATTCATTATCGAAGGACTCTATACCAGTAACTGAGAACACTTTACTAACCAAAGGATTCATTATCGAAGGACTCTATACCAGTAACTGAGAAACACTTTACTAACCAAAGGATTCATTATCGAAGGACTCTATACAGTAACTGAGACCTCTCACTCTATACCAGTAACTGAGAACACTTTACTAACCAAAGGATTCATTATCGAAGGACTCTATACCAGTAACTGAGAACACTTTACTAACCAAAGGATTCATTATCGAAGGACTCTATACCAGTAACTGAGAACACTTTAGTAACCAAAGGATTCATTATCGAAGGACTCTATACCAGTAACTGAGAACGCTTTAGTAACCAAAGGATTCATTATCGAAGGACTCTATACCAGTAACTGAGAACACTTTAGTAACCAAAGGATTCATATGGACTCTATACCAGTAACTGAGAACACTTTAGTAACCAAAAGGATTCATTATTGAAGGACTCTACCAGTAACTGAGAACACTTAACCAAAAGGATTCATTATCGAAGGAGTCTATACTAGTAACTAAGAACACTTTAGTAACCAAAAGGATTCATTATCGAGGGATTCTTTATCAAGGATCCAATTCCACTGGATAAACGCTTCTGTTTTAAGGCCAAGGAATGGTCCTTAAAAATGTCTCAAATATTAAAATATTTATATCTATCACTTAATATTCGTCATTTATACACAAAAATTCATAATTTTCCACCGTGTATTTTTCTCGTGTCATTAATTTTGGACATGGAATCTTTTGAAATTTTCTTGCAAATATTTGAATATGCATCGCAAAAATTTATTCACGTGTGCATTCGCATAAAACTTATAGCTTTTCCCACTCAAAGAGGCACTTAATTACAACAATTTTTATTTTTTCACTTTTTATTTTTCATAAACTAAAGAAAAGTATTACCGTGCCAATAAATACAGCCACCAGTGGAGTTAAATATATTTATGTATATATAATATCTAGGCGAGGAAATCGATCCCATAAATCAGTTTCTGTGGTGCAATAAAAATATGTTTTTTTTTCTTTCTTAAATGTAATATCATTTGGAAGATGATTAAAATTTATCTAACATAGCAATTATTTTATTGCATAACTTTTTCTTTTTCTACTGCGAAATATTACTTTATGAGCTGCTGCTGCTGCAGCTTCTGCTGTTATTATTATTATTATTATTATTATTATTATTATTATTATTATTATTATTATTATGAGTTTATCACACCTGCCGTAGCCGGTGGTTCACTGGAGGCCGATTGACAGCAAGTCTCCTCAGGTCTCCAGGACTCTTCTGAGTATTCTATCCGATCTTAACAGTGCTATAGTTTGGATGGTCTCGATTCTTTCTCTGATTTTCCATTCAGCCACATTTTTTTCAGAGCTTTAGGGTCTGTTTCAGGGGCACCAATTACAATTGGTACGATCTTCACCTTCGTGTTCCAGAGTTTCCTCAGTTCTCTGACAAGGTCTAAGTATTTGTCTATCTATTCGCTTTCTTTCGGTTTCACTCAGTGGTCGGCCGGGACGGCAAAATCCACGAGATGACAGGTTCTCTTCTTATTGTCGATTAATTCTAGGTCCGGTCTCCTGGCCGGTAGTAGTAGTAGTAGTAGTAGTAGCCCTTGCAAGTTTTTCATATGAACTTTTGCTGGTGTCTTTTACTGGAGTCTGAATGCAAGCAAGTCTCCTAATATATCCATATCTCTTTTGAGTATACTAGCCGATCTTAACTATCTTGTGGTCTGGATGTTCTCGATTCGGTAATCCTTAACTTTTCCCTCGTAAATTCCTACCATAAAATAAACTGAACCCTCAATTTATGTCCGTGTTTTTGCAATAAATGTTTTATTTTTCTTGCTCCCGTTATTTTACAATACTAAATATATTTTCTTACGAGGAAAAAGTTAAGGATTACCAGAAAATATATTTAGTATTGTAAAATAACGGGTACAAGAAAAATAAACATTTATTGCAAAAACACGGACATAAAATGAGGGTTCAGTTTATTTTATGGTAGGAATTTACGAGGAAAAAGATAAGGATTACCCTCGATTCTTCCTCTGATTTATAATCACACTAGTATTTTGGGAACCTTTCTGAACGGAACAACTCCGATTGTTTTCACCATCATATCCATGTTCCACAATTTCTCAAGTTCTCTAGCAAGGTCCAAGTATTTGTTTATCTTTTCACCGTTGACCACTCAGTGGTCCTATTATCTATTACAGGACAATTTCTTTTTTTTTTTTTTTTGTTATTTAAAACTAGGTCTGGTCTTCTAGTCGGGATTCAGTTATTTGTTTGTATCTCAATACCCCAGAGAATTTTTTTTAATTTTCTAGGACGGATTCTGATTTGGGCATATTCCATTTTCACAATTCCCAGTGGATCAGCTTTCCCACCCAGTCGTGCCTAGTCTTTTATTCCTTTTGTGCTAGTTTTCTGCATTCGCTTATTATGGGATCAATCGTTTCGTCTCTGCCAACATAAACTACACTTGCCATTCTGTTGCATGTTATCAATTTTCGCTTTCATATGATTATTTTTTGCTGCTATTAAAAGAGCTTCTCCCTTAAAGTCATCCTTTCTTAGTCCTATACAAGTCTTCTCGTGTGCAGTCTTCAGAGTTTGTCGCTTGAAGTATCCATACAGTTGTTTTTCTTCCTATTCCTTCTTTCGAGGTTTTTGTCGTTTTTTCTGTGTCCTTATTTTGCCATCGCTGTTATTGGTTGCTGTAATTAATGTTTCTTTGCTCTTTTTAGTGTATTCCTCGTGTCCTCTGAGTGTTGCATCTACGCAATCCTCAATGATAGTAAGTCCTCTTCCTCCCTATTTTTTACTCATAGAGTCTGTCCATATCATTCCTTCGGTGTAAGGCCTTGTGCATTGCTATCAATTTCCTTGTGCTTTGGTTGATTTGTCAGAGTTCCCTTTGTCCATTTCAAGAATAATCCAGAGTATCTTACAAGGTGGACTTCTTCTTCTTCTTCTTCTTCTTCTTCTTCTTCTTCTTCTTCTTCTTCTTCTTCTTAGTAGTAGTAGTAGTAGTAGTAGTTTTTCACACCAGCGTTAGCTGATAGCCTTTCATTGGTGTTTGAGTCTCCTCAGGTCTTCAGATTATTATTATTATTATTATTATTATTATTATTATTATTATTATTATTTTCACTCCTTTTGAGTTCCTCCTTTGTCCATTTCAAGAATGATCCACAGTATCTTACAAGGGGTACTTCTCCTTCTTCTTCTTCTTCTTCTTCTTCTTATTATTATTATTATTATTATTATTATTATTATTAGGTTTTCGCTCCTGTCGTAGCTGGTGGTTCACTGGAAGCTGAGTAACAGCAAGTATACTCAGGTCTCCAGGATTCTTCTGAGTAGTGAGACCGATTGCAGCAATGCAGTGGTCTGGGTGGGGTTTTTTTGGGACCATTTCAAGTGCACTAACTACAATTTGTATCACTTTGACTCTCATATTCAGCTTTTTCAATTATCTGGCAAGGTCCAGGTATTTGTATATCTTTTCGTTTTCCTTCATCTTCACCCTGCAAAGTCTACCAGTTGACAAGTTCTCTTTTTTTTGTTAATCAATTATTATTATTATCATTAGTAGTAGTAGTAGTAGTAGTAGTAGTAGTAGTAGTAGTTTTTCACACCAGCGTTTGCTGATGGCCTTTCACTGGTGTTTGAGTCTCCTCAGGTCTCCAAATTATTATTATTATTATTATTATTATTATTATTATTATTATTATTATTATTTTCACTCCTTTTGAGTTTTTCACATCAGCGTTAGCTGATGGTATTTCACTGGAGTTTGAGTGACAACAAGTCTCCTCAGGTCTCCAGGACTCTTCTGAGTATTCTAGCCGATTGCAGCAGTGCAGTAGTCTGGATGGTCTCTATTCTTCCTCTGATTTCTAGATCCTCCAGTCTTTTTTCCAAGTGTATTGGTTCCGTTCCAAGTGCACCAACAACAATTAGTATTACTTTCACTCTCATATTCCACAGCTTTTTCAATTCTCTGGCAAGGTCCAGGTATTTATCCATCTTTTCATTTTCCTTCAGCTTCACCCTGTGATTTGCTGGAAACGCAAAGTCCACAGGTTGACACGTTTTCTTTTTTTTTTTTTTTTTTTTTTTTTTTTTTGTTTTTTTGTTAATCAATACTAGGTCCGGTCTCCTGGCTGGGAGAGGGTGATCCGTCTTTATCTCAAAGTCCCAGAGAATTTTATGCGTTTCATTCTCAAGAACAGATTCTGGTTTATGCATATACCATTTTGCTGTATGGTCAAAATTTAATTTTTTGCATAATTCCCAGTGGATCACCTTCCCAACCCAGACGTGCCTAGCTTTGTATTCCCGTTGTGCTAGTTTGCTACATTCACTTAATAATGGTTTACAGTCTCATATTATTATTATTATTATTATCTTATTATTATTATTATTATTATTATTACTAGTTTTTCACAAAAGCGTTAGCTGATGGCCTTTCACTGGAGTTTGAGTGACAAAAAGTCTCCTCGGGTTTCCAGATTATTATTATTATTATTTACTCCTTTTGAGTTTTCACATCAGCATTAGCTGATGGTTTTTCACTGGAGTCTGAGTGACAGCAAGTCTCCTCGGGTCTTCAGGCCTCTTCTGAGTATTCTGGCAGATTGCAGCAGTGCAGTGTTCTGGATAGTATCAATCCTTCCTCTGATTTCCAGACTTTCCAAACCGTTTTCAAACCTTTTGGGACCGTTCCAAGTGCACCAACTATAATTGGTATCACTTTGACTTTCATATTCCATAACTTTTTCAGTTCTCTGGCAGGGTCCAGGTATTTGTCCATTTTTTCATTTACCTTTAGCTTCACCCTGTGATCTGCTGGAACTGACAAATCCACCAGTTGACAAGTTCTTTCTTTTTTGTTTATCAACACTAGCCCTGGTCTTCTTGCTGGGATAAGGTGATCCGTTTTTATTTCAAAGTCCTAGAGAATTGTATGCGTTTCGTTCTCAAGAACAGATTCTGGTTTATGCATATACCATTTTGTTGTATGGTCAAAATTAAATTTTTTGAATAATTCCCAGTGGATCACCTTCCCAACCCAGTCGTGTCTAGTTTTGTATTATTATTATTATTATTATTATTATTATTATTATTATTATTATTATTATTACTAGCAAATATATGCATCCTCCGGGTGCAAGTATTTAAATTTTAATGTAATAAAATATTGTATTAAATTAGAAAGGCTAATGAAACTAAATAAGAATACAGATAAAAAGATTTGAAACAGAGTGAGTATAATAAAAGATTTGAAACAGAGGGAGTATAATAAAAGATTTGAAACAGAGGGAGTATAATAAAAAATGGAACAACTGAAACTTACTCTTCCATTGCTCTCGTCTTTCATTGTTATTTTTTCTAATTTAAGTATTTAGTTAAAAGAGGAAGTAAAGAATAAAATGACAGTTATTTTTTCTTGTTAATGGATTTCATTTAAGATTCATTGAAGAGATTTTTGCTTATATTCATTAAAATAAAACCAAACAGTTAGAAATCAATAATACTAAGCACATATTTATTAAATTCGATTTTTAAATATTAATATGCAAATTAGCCTTCCCATTCACTCTGTAAACCGCTATTTTTTGTATATATAAATATAATTGCATGTTGTCAGTAGTAGACATAGTTAACAGTATTAATAATGTAAGAAAATTTTATTAATAATTGACGTTTAGATAGAAATAAAATCATAGAGAATGTGATGTCAATAACAAAGAGAATTGTGACTTGAGTAGGAATATAGTTTCGGTTACAGACAGAAAAACACACAATCTCCATTATAATAAGATTATTATTATTATTCACTATATTTTCGTTTTAAATCCTTTTCACGTTTGCTTTACACGTAAAGATACAAAATATATGCTGATTAGAACAATAATTTTCGGTCCACTCATTTTCAATTATTAAAGTTTTAAAGCCAATTAACAGTTTCTGTCGTGTTTTGGGGAATATCAATTCAGAAATAAAAATTTAAAAAAAAGAATGCATAATTATTCTGGATCAAGAAATAATTTCTGTAAAACCTACAAAAAAAGATTTACTGTCTATTTTTATACATTTGCTCAGATTTTAAGTTTATGATTATATTTAGTTGGCTTAAAAAAAATGTTTATGATTCGTCTTTTATGATAAAATCAAGTAAATTAATCGGACTTTTGCAATTTCTCTTTTTCTTTATGTGTGTGATGTGTAGTGTGCAGTTAAGAAATTTATGACAGTTTTGATTGCTGTTTATACACGAGATCAAAAGCAACACAAGGGAAATAAATGAATCAGTAGCGACTTCTTTTTATTTATCCAACAC
>CM042148.1:17728649-17747636 GCA_023376005.1 Doryteuthis pealeii
GTTGTTTATTTTTTTAAGCAATACGTAATTAAAAACAACCTTAATCCCCTAAAACCGTAACCCAATTCGCAAAATGTTAATTCATAGACTGTAGTTAAACTGTCATTGGGGACCACCAAAAAACTTTCCGTTTTAATTTTCCGACCTAAATCAGAAGTCAGCCAAATATTTATACGTTTGTTTGGGCTAATTTGATGTCGATTACCAGAGTAAGCTTTTTACCAGGATTTTTAAAATTCACAACATATACTTAAATTTTTCTAACGACCTAATAATAGAAACTTTGAAATCCGAATTTCTTAATTAAAATATCTAAGAAAACCATTGAAATCTATTGTTATTATTTACATAAAAAGTTAATACTATTTTATACCTATTTGCTTTGATAAAACTAATTTTTTTAAATTTAATATTTTAATTTACTAGCAGGAAAATAGGCAGTCATAATCTTATTTCACATATTCATACCTTGTCTGAAAAAAGTTTTGCAACTGTGCTGTAATAATATGACAGATTGGTTGATATTTAAATTCAAATTACTACGAAATTTTTAGAATGAAAATTATATTTTTTAGCAAAACAATACGGAGTGGTACTACCTGTTAGGGTCCATCTATAGGTTAAATAGAAAACATGAATTTATACACAAAACTGATTCTACATTAAGAATGAATTTATTTCAAAACTTTGTCGGCATTAAATGACCCACTGAGGTTGATATGCCGTAAAACAATACCAACCAAACCAAAACAGTACTTGAATTGTTCATATTATATAACAGTGACGTAAATTTACGCATAATTGAGAATAGCTTTGCAAAAAATCAATTTATTAGCTGGTATTTATGTATTTTTTCTTACACGTACATCGAGTGTAGAAATTCTTTAAAATTAAGGTATAATAAACAGTAAAAGAAATGACAGAAATGATATTATGGGTTGAAGAAATGGATGAAATCTTATAACACCTGTGCAAAATAAAGTAAAAAAAACAACAAAAAAAAACAAAAACAATAACAACAAAAATTAACAAAAAAAAAAACGAGGCAAAACAAAACAAAGAAAAAAAACAAAAACAAAGCCAATTCTCCATTTTTCATATGGGCTCGATTTCGACCCGACTATATACATACATAAGGGCCGGGTTAGCTCAGTCGGTAGAGCGTTCGGCTAGAAACCACAAGGTTCCTAGTTCGATACCGGTGCCTCGCCAACTCAGCGTATGAGTAGCACAGGGATCTGTGCGGTAAAGTAAGGAGTTGATGGTAGGTGTAGCGCTCCAACTCAGATGCTAAAACTATCTCCTTGGTCTAGCGTTAGTGAAAAGGGGGTAGACTCCCTAACTGATTGGCTGATACCGACTATAGCCCCCCCCCCCGACGACTTTACTTTAAAAGGGCCGGGTTAGCTCAGTCAGTAGAGCGTTTGGCTAGAAACCACAAGGTTCTAATTCGATGCCGGCCCTCGTTAACTCAGCGTATGAGTAGTACTAGGATCTGTGCGGTAAAGTAAGGAGTTGATGGTAGGCGTGGCGCTCCACCTCAATGCTAAAATAATCTCCTTGGTCTAGCGCTAGTGAAAAGGGGATAGACTCCCTCGCTAATTGGCTGATGACTTTACTTACTTATGCTAATTATCAACTTGAATACAATTTCCTTTATCTATACTAGCAAATATTATCTAATATTATTTAGTTATTATTACTAGCAAATGTATGCACCCTCCGTAGGGTACAAGTATTTTAGTTTTAATGTAATAAAATATCATATCAAATTAGAAAGACAAACGAAACTAAATAAGAATGCAGATAAAATGATTTGAAACAGAGGGGTGTATAATCGAAAAATAGAACAACTGAAACTTACTCTTCCATCACTCCCGTCTTTCATTGCCAAATTGGTCTAGCGCTAGTGAAAAGAGGATAGACTCTCTCGTAGATTGGCTGATATCGACCACTCTGACGTCTTTACTTTTACATATACATACATGAATATAATATCCTGTCTCTTGTATTTCCCTTAGAAATGTTGCAAGACATAGGTTAAAACGTGACGGAAAAGCAATATTTTAATACTCGTAATATCAATACGGATCTCCTATAAAAATCAAAATAACGAATCATAAATTATTTATATTTCAGACTTTATGAAATCTGAAGAATATATCTCTTACAGAACTTTACATCTTTGCATAATTTCAGTGTTGACTTTTGAAGTATTTTCTGCGTGTCTCTAATATTATGTAAATGTATAAACGTATTAACGAATACGTTAATTATTTACATAATATTACAGACACCTGCACCTGCTACCGCTCGTCGTATCCAAGGCCAAAAATGGCTGACGGTTACGGTAGCAGAGTGGTGTATTTATTTATATCTTTAGTCTCATGTCCCAAGTACATGAGCCTAGTTTTTAAAAAAAGTACATCAAAAGAAAGCTTGAAACTAAAAAAAAGCTTTTGATCGACTTTGAATTGTGTTTTTTCAATGACTTGTCGACGCTGCTATATGTTCATGATGAGCTAGTTTCTAAAAATATAGAAACAAAGTATTGTTGTGCAATATGACACGACACAGCAATAGTGATATCGATTGCTAGCAGTAACTACTTCGCCGTTATTCTCACTGACTTGCATCATTTTGTTGGTTTTTAATAGACCAACGGTTTATGCTTGCTGTATATTTTTCTACATGTAAAATTTAAATATCAATATTAACTGATACACAATCGAACGTTCCATAGGCATAGTCATAAATTTATCAATTAATATATCAATTAATTCACATAATTTCATATTATATCATAATCGAAATTATTATATCATAATCTTCATCATTGATAAATATCATTATAGCAGATATTAACAGTGTATTAATTAATAAATGTATGTTTAATATATATATATATATATATATATATATATATATATATATATATATAAATATATATATATTCACGCATACATAGTCATATATATATGTGCAGACATATGCAAATTACTCCTTGCTGCTCACACACACACACACACACACACACACACACACACACACATATATATATATATATATATATATATATATAATATACATATACATATACATATATATATATATTTGGAGAATATGTGCTTAATTGAAGTCGTACCTAATTTTGAAAGTAATTAATTTAATGATTAATTAATTAGGCGGGCATACCTTATTAAATGTAAGGCTAACAATCGAGAAAAATTAGCCTTACATTTAATAGGTATGCCCGCCTAATTAATTAATTATTAATTAATTAACTTTCAAAATTAGGTACGACTTCAATTAAGCACATATTCTCCCGAAAATTGTCGGCTAAATAAAGCCATATCATAAACACACCGCGTGTGTATTTACTTTTATCATATATATATATATATATATATATATATAGTATATATATATGTGTGTGTGTGTGTGTGTGTGTGTGTGTGTGTGTGTGTAAAAGTAAAGTAAAGTCGTCGGAGTGGCCTAAAGTCGGTATCAGCCAATCAGCGAGGGAGCCTATCCCCTTTTCACTAGCGCTAGACCAAGGAGATTATTTTAGCATTTGATGGGGCCCCACACCTACCATCAACTCCTTACTTTTACACACACACACACACACACACACACACATTTATATATATATATATGTTTGTGTATATATAATATTATATATATATATATTAAGAGAGAGAGAGAGAGAGAGAGAGAGAGAGAGAGAGAGAAAGAGACTTGGATACATTGATACATACATACTTACAAAGTCATATTAATGAACACATTAAAATTCAGAGACCACTTCATTGTACAATAATCGATAAGCAAATTATTATAATTACGCTTCATACGCACAACAAAACTAATAATAATGCCAGCAAATCACTGCCTTTTCGACTCTCGAGTGCTAATTATAGACGAGAAGTTCAATATTGGAGGAACGTAGATTGACGGACGAATCGGCGGTGAAATCACCCGCCACAGACCATGCATATTGTGCCATCGCCCTCCGGCATTTTAGCTCCAACCCCGTTTACTTTCCTTTACAATGCTCTCTCTCTCTCTCTCTCTCTCTCTCTCTCTCTCTCTCTCTCTCTCTCTCTCTCTCTCTCGCTCTCTCGCTCTCTCTCTCTATTCTTTCTCCAAATGTTTGGGCTATTCTTTGATGGCTGCATCGAATTACAGAGCAGACGCACTGCAATGATAGAACGTCGATCGATATCCGACAAATAGCTCCTACTCCTCCTGCTACGTCTTCCTCATACGCCTCCTCCTCCTCCTACGTCTCCTCCTTCTGTGTCTCCTTTCCTATCTTTTCTGCTATGGAAGACAAAGAGAGAGAGAGGGGGGGAACGGTGACAGAGGCGCGGCAGTGAGTGAGGAGAGAGAGAAATAGAGAGAGGGTTACGGTGAGAGAAGGGACAGTGAGTGAATGAGTGAGTGAGTGAGTGAGATAGAGAGGGGAGAGATTAGAGAGAGGGGTGCGGTGAGAGAGAAGACTGACAGTGAGTGTGAGTGAGAGAGAGAGAGGGGGTGAGGACAGTGGAGAGGGGACAGTGAGTGAGTGTGAGTGAGTTGAGATGAATGAGTGAGTGAGAGAGAGAGAGGGAGAGAGAAAGGCGAGACGGTGAAGAGAGAGAGGGACGGTGAGTGAGTGAGCGAGAGAGAGAGAGAGAGGGGGACAGTGAGAGAGTGGGGCAGTGAGTGAGTTAGTTAGTGAGAGAGAGAGAGAAAGAGAGAGAGAGGGGGACGGTGAGAGAGAGGGACAGTGAGTGAGTGAGTGAGTGAATGAGTGAGTGATGTGAGTGAGAGGGGGATGGTGAGAGAGAGGAACAGTAAGTGAGAGAGAGGGGGACAGTGAGTGAAAGAGAGAGAGGGGAAAGAGAGAGGAGAGGGGGGCATGGCTGATTGATCGTTTAACTCTGTGCCAGTGTCTATCGTAGACAACGCTTGGGAAAAAAATAAGAAATAAAAAGAAGCAAATTATTTCCAACTGATCATTATTTTTGCCTAAATAAAATGAATATGTAGATGTTTTACAGTTAAATAATGACACGGCCAGTAATAATGGCGTCAATCTAAATCTTGAAAAGTTTACTAATTAATATCGTTAAAATCTGAATAGTTTCCTGTTTTTAAATTTGTCTTAGTGTTGGAAATAGATATAATCTAGATATAGACAGAGGATGAAAGTAATATGTAGAATGTAAGTCAGAGATTGGTCACTAATTAAAACAAATTAAAATGGAATTCTTTTCAAACATAACTTAATCCTAAAAGCAAGGCATATCTTAATATGAATTTTGTACCATTAAACTAACCAGGAAAAAAGTATTTAGACATTAAAAGGTGATAATCTCAGCTTTAGTACAATAATAGATATTATACATACATATAATCTATAAACATAAATATACATAAATATATATATTATATTCTCTTATTATAATGGAGATTGTGTGTTTTTCTGTCTGTAACCGAAACTATATTACTACTCAAGTCACAATTCCTTAATTATTTACGCCATGATTTCATTCTTTTAACCTTCAGTTATTAATAAAATTGTTTTACATTATTAATACTGTTGACCATATCTACGTACTAATAACATGCAATTGTATTTTATATACAACAAAATAGCGGTTTACAGTTTGAACGAGAAGGCTAATTTGCATATTGATATTTAAAATTTTATTTTAATAAATATGTGCTTGGTATTATTGATTTCTAATTGTTTGGTTTTATCTTAAGAAATATAAACAAAAATCTCGTGGATAAATCTTAAAAAGAAATTTATTTACAAGAAGAAAAACTGTAATATTATCCTTTACTTCCTATTTTAGCTAAATAGTTAAATTAGGAAAATTTTCCAATGAAAGAGGGGAGTAATGGAAATGATGAAATAGTTAGTTTCAAAGTTGTTCTATTTTTCGATTATACCCCTCTGTTGCAGATCTTTTTATCTGCATTCTTATTCAGTTTCATTAGCCTTTCTAATTTAATATGACTAGTAAATATATGCACCCTTCGGGTGCAAGTATTTAAGTTTTAATATAATAAAATATCATATTAAATTAGAAAGGCTAATGAAACTGAATAAAAAATGCAGATAAAAAGATTTTGGAACAGAGGGGAGTATGATTGAAAAATAGAACAACTTTGAAACTAACTCTTCCATCATTTTTCATTACTCCCGTCTTTCATTGCTAAATTTTCCTAATTTAACTATTTAGTTAAAAATAGGAAGTAAAGAATAATTATACAGTTATTTCTTCTTGTTAACGGATATCTTTGAGTTTTAATCCAGAAAATTTTGCTCATATTTATTTAAAATAAACCAAACAATTAGAAATCAATAATACTAAGCAAATATTTATTCAAATCAAATTTTTAACATCAATATGCAAATTAGCCTTCCCATTCACACTGTAAACCGCTATTTTGTTGTATATATAAATACAACTGCATGTTATTAGTATATAGAGATGGTCAATAGTCTTAATGATGTAGACGATTTTATTAATAATTGAAGTTTAAATAAAAATAAAATCACGGAGAATCTGATGTAAATAACAAAGGGAATTGTGGCTTGTATAGTAATATAGTTTCGGTTACAGATAGACAAACCCACAATCTCCATTATAATAAGATATTATATTATATCAAAACTTAAATACTTGCACCCGGAGGGTGCATATATTTGCTAGTATATATAATGATATTGTGCATGTGTGTGCGCATGCGTGTATTAAGGTATTTCAAATGTCTGAAGTAACTATTTTCCTCTCACTTTGTGTGTCTACTTGACTCTATCTTATTATAATGGAGATTGTGTGTTTTTCTGTCTGTAACCGAAACCATATTCCTACTCAAGTCAAAATTCTCTTAGTTATTGACATCACATTCTCCATCATTTTATTTTTGTCTAAACCTCAATTATTAATAAAATTGTCTCACATTATTAATACTGTTAACTATGTCTACATACTGACAACATGCAATTATATTTATATATACAACAAAATAGAGGTTTACAGTGTGAACGGGAAGGCTAATTTGCATATTGATATTAAAAAATCGAATTTAATAAATATGTTTAGTATTATTGATTTCTAACTGTTTGGTTTATTTTAATGAATATAAGCAAACATCTCTTCAATGAATCTTAAATGAAATCCATTAACAAGATAAAATAACTGTCATTTTATTCTTTACTTCCTCTTATAACTAAATACTTAAATTAGAAAAATAACAATGAAAGACGAGAGTGATGGAAAGTAAGTTTCAGTTGTTCATTTTTTATTATACTCCTCTGTTTCAAATCTTTTATTATACCCCCTCTGTTTCAAATCTTTTTATCTGTATTCTTATTTAGTTTCATTAGCCTTTCTAATTTAATACAATATTTTATTACATTAAAACTTAAATACGTGCACCCGGAGGATGCATATATTTGCTAGTACATGTAAATGACTGTTTCAAATTATAGACACATTCAATAATGTTAAGTGATTCCGTTCGTCTAAGGTTTTTGCTGATAAGTAGCTAAGTCTTTTGGTGAAGCAAATTTCAGATCACATAAACGTTTTCTGTATAATATCATGTTTTTTGAAATTTAATCTTTAATATTCCATTAACTGTTTCATAAGCATCTTCAATGCAGAAACTTAAATTAACTCATTTCTGATCAAACTAAATTTATTACTAATCATTACTTACCTACCCGGTTTCGACTGGGGGTCCGGCGAGCTTCGGCCGCTGGACCGGTGATGTTATAATAATAATAATAGCGTCGATCCCAGGGGGCCATCCCCCAGGCAACACCTTGCCCCTTGATTTAAAGGGGCAGGGCTGGTTTTATTGCCCTTGAGGAGGAATGCCGACGGGATCGACGCAATTTTTCACCCGCCACCCCATGAGTCTCGGCTTGTGGGTGGTCCCACATAAATAGGGCCTTGTGCCTGACCCGTACAAGTGGGGTACGTGGAAAATATTAAATTTATTACTAATCATCATCATCATCATCCCATCCATCATCATCATCATCCTCACTTTTACTTTTACTTCATATTCCTTTCTGTAGTTACTTCACTGTAAATATAAAGGTAATCATCTGGGTCTGCGTGGAGCCAAGTGTTCGAATACAGGAAGACATATATATAAACGTGTATGGCAGAATAAGTGCTTAATTGAAGTCATACCTAACTGAAATTTAATTAGTTGATAATTAATAAATTAGGCGAGCATATCTGTTAAAATGTAAAGGCGTAAACAAATTTATTTAATTCATTAAATTTAATTATTTAATTTAATTTATTAATTATCAACTAATTAAATGTCAATTGGGTATGACTTAAATTAAGCACTTATTCTCCCAAATTGTCGGCTGTCGCCATCTCAAACAGACTATAAGCCTGTTTGTTTACTTTCATAAACGTGTATATGTCAATGAATCAATAACGGCCTTCCTATCATGATGTGCTAAATGCGTGTGTATTACAGTGTGGTGTGTGTGTGTTGTTGTACACCTTGTAGGTTATTAAAAAATTAACACACAATTCTTTTTTTAAAAAAAAATTAATCTTTTCATTCACCTTGGTTTTAAACTGCACTTTTATGACACACCTTGTTTCCTTACTTTATTGTATTACGTTCCAATTCTTCATTTCTATCTTGGTAGCTTTTAAACTTGGTACTTTTTTGACAATCTTGCTCTGAAAAAAAAAAAATAAAATAAATGAATGAATGGGACGTTTATTATTTTTTTTTTTCAGAATACAAGGTGTGTCGAAAAATTACCGAAAATCTCGATACTTTTTGATACGACTTGTATTTATTTATTTATTTATTTATATCGCAATAAAAAAAATCGTTCGAATACAGGAAGACATTCCCATCCTGAAAATGTAGTATAATGAATGATCTACACAAAAAAAAATATTCTCTCATTTTGTTCTAAGCTAAGATCATTATCATCATCATAATCGTCATCATCATCACCACCACCACCACCACCACCACCACCACCATCATCATCATCATCATCATCGGTGAATAAGGTGAATACTGTTATAGTGATTTTAAGACAAAATATGCTAGGTAATTTGTAAAGTATCAAAACGACATATTATACCCTCTTTCAATTTCATTATGAAGTCTTCATCTGCATTCCGTTCTCCTAACCTTCTCTCTCTCTCTCTCTCTCTCTCTCTCTCTCTCTCTCTCTCTCTCTCTCTCTCTCTCTCTCTCATACACACACACACACTCTCTCTCTCTCTCACGCACAGACACACACACATACACACACACACACACTCTCTCTCTCTCTCTCTCTCTCTCTCTCTCTCTCTCTCTTTCTCTCCTCTCACTCACTCACTCACTCTCTCTTTCTCTCACTCACTCACTCTCTTTCTCTCTTTCTCTCACTCACTCACTCACTCACTTTCTCTCTCACTCACTCACTCACTCTTCTCTCTCTCCTCTCTCTTTCACTCACTCACTCTCTTTCTTCCTTTCTCTTACTCACTCACTCACTCTCTTCTCTCACTCACTCACTCACTCTCTCACTCCTCACTCTTTTTCTCTCACTCACTCACTCTCTTTCTCTCTCTCACTCACTCACTCTCTCTCTCTCTCTCTCTCTCTCTCTCTCTCTCTCTCTCTCTCTCTCTCTTACTCACTCACTGACCTACTCACTCTATCTTACTCTGTCAGTTTGTTGTATCTCTTTTGTATATCTTTAATATCTAAAAAGTATTTGCTTTTAAGAAAATCCTTACTGTTTTGTCTCTTTTACACATGGATTGATATTTGAAAAGATCGTCAGAGTCTTTTTGCTAAAATAAGTAAATCCATGGTTTCTGGTTATGGTATTTATTGCTTTTTACCTTGAAATGTAATTTGTATTATTTAACCCATATCTTTGTTTGAAATTCATTAAAAATAAACTACGTACACATCTAAGATAAATTTAATTTTATTTAATAGCCAAACTTTCTGGTTTCATGGAACAAAGAACTCAAATTAAAATAACTTATTTTAATTAATAGATAACTTTTTTTTTCAACTTACGGTAGAGGAACAAATTATGGACTTGAATTTCTTGAAAAAATATGGAATTGCCATAATCACGAATAATTTACAACGTAAGGGTTACCTCGCTGTAAAATCTAACGCATCTAATGATTCAGTAAGATTTCATATATACATATAAATATGAATCCAAATAGAAAGGTATGGATCCAATTATTCTCCCTCCAGGACTGGGTAAATAGTAGGACAGATTGGGCTCTTTAACTTTAGTATTATTTGGATTATTCGGACTATTGTCCTCATCTTTATTGTTATCTGTACAACGTTTCGGCCGATGAGCCTTCCGGCCTTCTTCAGGTATTTCTCGTCGGACTCGGGAGCCGGAGCGCACATCGTCCGAAATGCTGTACAGATAACAGTAAAGATGAGGACAATAGTCCGAATAATCCAAATAATACTAATTATCAAGCCTCATCTCAGAAATTCAGAGAAATAGTGTAGATAACAATAAAGATGAGGACAATAGTCCGAATAATCAAAATAATACTAATTATCAAGCCTAATTTCAGAAATTCAGAGAAATAGTGTAGATAACAATAAAGATGGGGACAATAGTCCGAATAATCTAAATAATACTAATTATCAAGCCTCATCTCAAAAATTCAGAGAAATGGTGTAGATAACAATAAAGATGAGGACAATAGTCCGAATAATCTAAATAATACTAATTATCAAGCCTCATCTCAAAAATTCAGAGAAATAGTATAGATAACAATAAAGATGAGGACAATAGTCCGAATAATCCAAATAATACTAATTATCAAGACTCATCTAAAAAATTCAGAGAAATTGTACTCTTTATTCTGTCAAAAGACTGCGAACGAAGCTCAATGGAAAATTTGCACCAGAGTTTTTGATGTTATTCTAACAAAACTCTGCATAATGTCTATATAATTCCATTTCATTAGTGTTAATATAATAAATTTCAGATTTTGTATTTGTTGAAACCATTTTAGTTAGGCTGACAAATGGATTAACCAATATACGCCGAAATTGATTCATATTTTCAGAATGAAATCAAATGTCTCCGTTATGTTCACTTGCAGATATATGCACACTCCTGGTTCAAGTATTTAAGTTTTAATGTAATGAAATATTATATTAACTTAGAAAGGCTAAGGAAACTAAATAAGAATTTGAAACAGAGGGGAGTATAATCGAAAAATAGAACACCTGAAACTTATTCTTCCATCACACCCGTCTTTCATAGCTAAATTTTCCTAATTTAACCATTTACTTAAAATAGTAATTAAAGAATAAGATTACAGTTATTTCTTCCTTTTAATGGATTTCTTTAAAGATTTATCCCCGATATTCTTGTTCATATTCATTAAGATAAAACCAAACAATTAGAAATCAATAATACTAAGCACATGTTTATTAAAATCAGAAGTTTAATATCAATATGCAAATTAGCCTTCCAATTCATACTGTAAACTGCTATTTCGTTGAACATATAAATACAATTGCATGCTATTAGTATGTAGATAAGGCCAACTGTATTAATAATGTAAGACAACTTTATTAATAATTGAGGTTTAAATAAAAAATAAAATCATGGAGAATGTGACGTAAATAACAAAGGAATTGTGACTTGAGTAGTGATATAGTTTCGGTTACAGACAAACAAAGACACAATCTCCATTATAAAAAAGATGTGATTTAAATTTTTAAAAATAACTTCTTAATGATTATTATCTGACTAATTCATATCTCAGTGGTAGAAAAAAGTAAAAGATTACATTTTAATAAATAAAGTAGGTTTCTTTAAGAATACAAGGTGTGTCAAAAAGTATCGAGATTTTTGCAATTTTTGACACACCATGTATTTTTCTAAAAAAACGACAACTTCCCATTCATTCTTCATTTCTATCTTAGTAAATACAATTTTAAACTTGGTACTTTCTTGTGACACCTTAAAATTTTGAAAAAAAAATAATGAATGGAAAGTTTTTTTTTTTCAGAATACATTTTTGACACCTTGTATATTCGGTATTTTGTCTGGTATTGATTAGATACATAGGCATACTGATAACTAGACAGGAACAAAATTTACTCGCATGCCAGTCTGAATGGTGTATTGTATAAAAACGTACTTTTGTTATCTCCATCAATCGAAAAAGTTAAAGTGCTGGTAAGAAATAAAACAATGCTCAATGCACAAGAAATGTAGAAATACAAAAATAATAATATGAAACAATAAAACATATTTCATGACTATTGTCTCACAATAAAAAAAATGATTTATTTTTATTATCTGCACCTTTGTTAATGAAACGTATAGGAGGTAATTGATGAGCGAATTCCAGTCGGTGGAGACGAATTCCAACTGGCGAGGAACGGATGCCGATTCCGCTAACAATATTAGGAAAATGATGTATAAAATAAATAGACACAGGTTAGGCAAAATGTGGTAGCATAAATTGTTGACAGACCCTGTAGCTGAGTAAGGGGCCATTGGCTTTCAGATAAGACAGTGGAAATATACCAGGACTTTTGGTAACCCCCATCTGACCCCTAGAGAACACGTCACGAGAAACACGTGACTAGATTTAGATTTTAGTTTCAACCTGACGTTGAGCAGAGAGGATGCCTATCTCTTTGCTGGTGTTGTTAACTCCTCACGCGGCGAAACAGAATGGGTTAAATAAATCTTGACCAAGAAAATGAAAGTCTTGTGATTTAATCAATTGCATGACTAAAAACTAGACCTTAAAAGAAGCCCCTTAGAATAGAATAGACAACATGACGACCAAAAGAAAGAACGAGGAAACATAGCAACTAGTAGATGATAAGATGACGATCATAGCCGAAGCACTAAAGCTGAAATGAAGTACAAGTGAGTCTCAAATCTCTGTCTCTGTCTGTCTGTCTGTCTGTCTGTCTGTCTGTCTCTCTCTCTCTCAACCGAGTTTCGTCTCTCGATTGTATACCCGATTATGTTTAATGTGGGTATACAACAAAAAGATGGAGGAAAAACAAACACAAGAGTTATAGGGTTAACAACAAAGAAATTTATTCTGAGGTTGTTTTGTCAGTAGAATAAATTTGGATAAATGAAGAAAGTTTGTAGTATTCACAACTTGAAAATGAATGTTAAATTTGTTGGTTTAAATAGCAAAGTAGTATCAGAATTGGTCGATAGAAATTTGGATAAACGAAGAAAGTTTTTAGTGTCTACAACCTGAAAAATGAACATCTGCTTTGTTGATCGCAGTGACAGGGCGATGTAGATAGTTGCATAGTAGTGAATAGAAAGTTGTCTCATCTCAGAACCACAGACAAAATGAAATATAAAATTTGGGGCGTATCTTGCTTTTAACTTTTTGAATGCCATAAAATAAAGTGGTTAAATCCTACTTAACGGACATAAATTCCACCATCGTATGTCACCCCGCCGAAAGAAAAAATACTAAAACTCAAGGAATTAACCGAATTTAATGAAATTTTCAGTGTTGATACTTTAATAAATAAAAGATATCATGAACCAATTAATTTTATTTAAAATATTTAAAAACTTTTACAAGTCAATTAACTTTGAACCACGTATGTTTGTGAATCTGTGTTACGCCTCAAAGATATGTGGTTCAAAGTTAACTGATATGAAAAATGTAAGAGTTTTAAAATAAAATAACTGTTTCATTATATTGTTTATTCATTACTATATCAATACTGAAAATTTCATTAAATTCGGTTAATTCCCTGATTTTTAGTATTTTTTTCTTTCGGCGGGGTGACATAAAATGGTGGAATTTATGTCCGTTAAGTAGGATTTAACCAATGAAGTCTTTGATTGTTCAGTCTAAATGCTATTGCAATCCCCACAGCTGAATGTCATTTGATACAAGGTGAGATTGTCCATAGTTTTTTCCTTCTTTATTTTGTTCATTCTTTATGGGATGTTGTAAGATCGATTTTTGTTGTGAATATCAACGTATCATCATTACGTACTTGTACAAAAATACATTATAACCTTTCAGGGAATCTAGTCTCACTACAGAGTAATGAGAAATTATGTTGTTAGGGTAACAAGAGATATTACTCGATTCCACCTAAAGCCATATATATATATATATATATATATATATATATATATATATATATATATATAATAGTATTTGATAATTTGCTTGAAACAATGTTAAGTATATTATTATTTATTTATATTAAGAAGGCAATTACAATGCGAAATTGATTAGACACTGGACATTATTTTATTTTTTATATGCATTGAAATTGCCTTCTTAATATAAATAAATAATTATATATATAGGGTGTGGCATAAGTAACGCCCTTTACTTATGCCGCACCTTGTATATATAGGCTAATTGTACGTGTGATACATATATATATATATATATAGTCATCCACAGACACTGTGTTTCGACGTATCACGTCTCATAACGCCCGTTACTTATGCCACATCATATATATATATATATATATATATATATATATATATATATATATATATAAGTAATCCATAGATACGTGTTTCGGGGTATCACCTCTCATCAGTGGGTTATACCTTAACAGAGAGAGAGAGAGAAAGACAGAGAAAGAAAGAAAGAGAGTCACAAGGCTGACCATGATTTAATCACACACACAAATCTCTCTCTCTCTCTCTCTCCTCTCTCTCTCTCTCTCTCTCTCTCTCTCTCCTCACACACACACACACACACACACACACACGAACACACACACACATAGACATTTTCTCTCTCGTTCTCTTTCTTTCTTTTGCTCTCTTAATTTTATTTTTGCTTCTTCTATACTCCAGTCTTTTCTCTTCTCTGTTTCTCTTCTTTCATTCTTTTTCAATTGTTCTTTCTTTTCAATTTATCATGTCTTTGCTTTTCTTCCCCAGTTCCTTTCTTTCTTTCTTTCTTTCTTTCTTTCTTTCTTCTTTATTCCTCTTCTTTTTCTTTTCTTTCTTTTTTTTTCTTCCTTCCTTCTTTCTTTCTTTCTTCTTTCTTTCTTTTTTCTTTCTTTCCTTCTTTCTTTCTTTCTTTTTTCCTTCTTTCTTTCTTTCCTTCTTTTCTTTCTCTCTTTTCTTCCCGTTCTTTCTTTCTTTCTTCTTTCTTCTTCTCTTTCTTTTTCTTTCTCTCTTTTCTTCTTTCTTTCTTTTTTTCTTTTTCTTCTATTCCTTCCTCCCTTCTTTTCTTTCTCTCTTTCTTTCTTTCTTCTTTCTTTCTTTCTTTCCTTCTTCTTCTTTTTCTTTCTTTCTTTATTTCTTTTTCTTTCCTTCTTTCTTTTCTTCCTTCCTTCTTCTTTCTTTCTTTCTATTCCTTCTTTCTTTCTCTCTTTTCTTCTTTCTTTCTTTCTTTTTCTCTCTTTTCTTCCTTTTCCCCTTATTCTTTCTTTCTCTTCTTTCCTTTCTTTCTTTCTTTCTTTCTCTCTTTCTTTCTTTCTTTCTTTCTTTCCTATTCCTTCCTTCTTCCTTCCTTCTTTTTCTTCTTTCTTTCATTCTTATAATCGAGTAATTCTAAATAAATAATCAGTCAACACATAACGTTACATTATAAGATGATGTAACCCTTTCAAAACCAAAGACAAACAGAAGTGCAACACATAATTAATGCAAACGTCATTTAAATTGCAAACAATCCCAGTTATATTGTTCAACATCAGTTCAACATATTCTAACGACTTTCCCGCAGAAATTGCCTTTCCTAAAGTAATGTAATAAATTTAGTAATTCGTATCAATACGCCATTGTTCTCCATGTTGGCCCGAATCAATTTGACAATTCTATCATTTATCGTGGTAAATGCCTTCCACACCAAACTTATTCTCAGCAAGATTTCCGCATCCGCATCTCGACACATTTTCAGCATCCGTCCTAAGTAGACGTAATCTCTCACCTCCTCGATTTAATCACTTCCCCACTATACGACCCCGTGGAATTCATTTTTCATGCAATTTATCTTGAGGTTGACGACCGAACTTCGATTGTTCAGTCTAGTGAGCTTCGCTTGTAACTGGTTAGTGGTTTAAGTGATGAGCACGATACCATCCTTGAATCGGAGGTGAATTAATAGATTAGTTGTTGATGCTGACGCCACCCACCCAGTTAATGTTCCGGATGATCATTTTAAGACATGTTGTGAAGAACTTCAAGGAGATTGTGTCTCATCGAAGCTCTTCACTGAAACCAAATAAATGTGTTCGAATTGATTTGAACAAATACTAGTAGTAGCACCCTACAAAAAAACACCTTCAGTCTTGCAACTCATCCAAGAAAGAAAAGACTGGGAAATTAAGGGCGAAATCACAAGCAACATTTTCCTATGGACTCCTACATATGGACACACCAATGTTGGTCAACCATAAAAAAACAGCTATATGGCAACTTACCTTCAGCCTCGCAAATCATCCAAGAAAGGACGAAATCACAAGCAACATTTTCCAATGGACTCCTATGTATGGACACACCAATGTTGGTCAACCATCAAAAAAGCAGCTATATGGCAACTTACCTTCAGCCTCGCAAATCATCCAAGAAAGGACGAACTCACAAGCAACATTTTCCAATGGACTCCTATGTATGGACACACCAATGTTGGTCAACCATCAAAAACGTACATTCATCAGCCCAGTTGACAAATGGTACCAAGAGATATGGCCAGTAGTGATAGATGGTGAGAAAGAGAGAGAGAGAGAGAGAGAGAGAGTAGAGTTGCCTCGTATGAATTCAATAGGGTTACCTAGCCTTTTATAAATTTGATAGTATAGCCTTTTATAAATTTGATAATTAGTCTTTTATAAATTTGATACTGTAGCCTTTTATAAATTTGATAGTGTAGCCTTTTATAAATTTGATAGTATAGCCTTTTATAAATTTGATAGTGTAGCCTTTTATAAATTTGATAGTATAGCCTTTTATAAATTTTGATAGTGTAGCCTTTTATAAATGTGATAGTATAGCCTTTTATAAATTTGATAGTGTAGCTTTTTATAAATTTGATAGTATAGCCTTTTATAATTTGATAGTGCAGCCTTTATGAATTTGATAGTATAGCCTTATATGATTATGCCTACTAAGTTTAAATAGTTTCTTTGAAACAATTAATTGTGTACAAATAATTATGATTAGATGGGAATATCTGAAACCTTATAACTGTATTTATTTACCTCATACCCCACTTGTATGGGTTGGACACGAGGTCTCGTTTTAACGTGGGCGCTTAAAAATTGCGTCGATCCCGTCGGCATTCCCCCTAAATGGGACGCCTGTCCCTTTAAATCAAGGGGGCAGGTATTGCCTGGAGGGATAGCCCCCTGGGATCGACACTATTAAATTACTATACCTGATCTAGCGGCCGAAGCTTACTGGACCCCCGGCTGGGCCGGGTGGAAGGAACCTTATAACTGTATTTATTTATCTCATACCCCACTTGTATGGGTTGAACACAAGGTCTCGTTTTAACGTGGGCGCTTAAAAATTGCGTCGATCCCGTCGGCATTTCCCCCTCAATGGGGTGCCTCGGGCGCTGCGCAATAAACTCAGCCCTGCCCCTTTAAATCAAGGGGGCAGGTATTGCCTGGGGGGGATAGACCCCTGGGATCGACGCTATTAAATTACTATACCTGATCCAGCGGCCGAAGCTCACTGGACTCCCGGCTGGGCCGAGTGGAAGGAAACCATATAACTGTATACAAATTATTAACACACACAAACATGACATGCATTGGTGTCTACAAGGAAATGACTATAGAAATGACCTAAAAAGTTATTTCACATATATTGAACATTATTTGTACTCAAAAGATAGTTTGGTGTCTGCCCAACAGCTACAACATCAGTTAAAATTTTGCAAATCAGAAATCAGTAATAATTTAAAACTGGTTAACTTTAAGACTTTTTTGATAGCATTTTTGGATTCCTTGGGCAAAAATACTTTTATAAACACATTTTTAGGAGTAGGGAACTCTAGAACTCATTTTACAGACAAAAATAGATTTTAAAAAAGTCGCCATTTTTTGCGACCAACCACCAAAATTTGGAAAGTTAAAAATCAACATAACTCCACCAATTCTTGGAATTGGAAGCTCAAATTTTGGGGATTGTGCAACTTTAACAAAGTTCACACCTGGACAAAATTTCAGAAAAATTGAAGTGAGAGATTTTAACAAATTTTAACAAAATGTAGCTTTGGTTCTGAGCAAAAACCAAACTATCTTTTTGGTGAAAATAATGTTCAATAAATATGAAATAATAGAAAAAAAATCTTTGTCATAGATTCAATGTCATATTTTTCACAGTAAAACATAATTGTAGCAGAATCATACTTTGAACATATTTAGGTGCCAATTGTGATGGCTCTCTTCAACAGAATAAAAGAATAACAAAAGAAAACGATGAAAATCTTACAAGAAAATTGAACCATATTACCTTAAGGCACCCTGTTACATAATCTATGCATGGATTATTGTCAACCCCCTGTATTTCTGAAGGGATGGCTCCTTTTCATATCACGGGCGGGACTTTCCATGGAATATTACAGAAAGCCCGCGAAATACGTGTCGTTTTTATATGGTCTTTGAATCGCTTTGGGGAGGGGGGGCTCCTGTCCTTCGCGTGCCATCTGCTAGTTCACCCTAAAGTATTTTACGGGGAAGTCAGTCTGCAGTGTGACCCAACCATCGTCATTTACTGTGACAAACAACGCAAACATTAAAACCATTTATCAGTTGTGATATTACAGTTGTAAAAACGCCTTTTATCATGAGATTTTACTGACATGTCTGAGAAAAAAAAAACATTTAAAAGTATAAAATTAACATATAATTCTTGTAAATGTTGACAATTGAATTATATATCACTTAGTAAAGAGACAGAGAATACGATTGTCGCCAAATTTAACATTGTGAGATCTCTCTCTTTTT
>CM042148.1:17747736-17755236 GCA_023376005.1 Doryteuthis pealeii
GGAGTAGAAGATGGGATGAAGTTTTCTCCGTGAGTATGACACTATAACTGGGCATCATGTGGTGACGTTCCCAGTGCCTATTGTTTCTGATTGATCATCGAGTAGTTGGCACCTTCCATCTATTTTAGACGTAGTTTTTTGTTTTTTTTTTTTTGTTTTTAAAGTGCTTTTATGGAGATATTGGAATCCAGTCTATTTGTCTGCAGTTTCAAGTTAATTTGAATTTATGTTTTTCAGCAGTTTGAAACTAGTCTCGTAGAATAACGAGTTCGATACTCACTGGATGCCCCATACTTCAGGGCTGGTAAAGTAATGGTACCATATGACCTTTAGACATTCCTTTTTGATCTCGATTACGAAAGTACATGTTTTTGATTTACACCGTCAATATCCGGTTGTTTGTTAACAGACGATTTTTAGATTTTTTTTAAAAAATTATAAAACTAAACCCTAACTCTAACCCTAACACCTAACTCTAACCCCCAATAAACAAGCGTATATTGACGGTGTAAATGAAAAATGTCCTTTTTTAATCGAGATCAAAAAGGGGTGCCTAAAGGTTATATGGTACAGGTAAGGTTAACGGCGTTGATCAACACCCGCCCCCTTGATTTAAAGGGACAGGACTGGGTAATAATGCCTGAGGCGACTCTGGTTCACTCTGTACAGAGTGACCCAGAAAAAACAGAACCCAAATTATTTATTTATTTTCCCATTAAACTAACCCTAATCCCTAAACCCCAACCCTAACCCTAAACCTCAACCCTAACTCTAACCCTAACCCCAACCCTAAACCCCCCTAGTTAAAATTAACAAAATTAACAATTAATTTATTACAAAATTTGTGGGTTCTGTTTTTTCTAGGACACCCTTATTTACTAAACAAAAGTTCATAATTACCAAAAACAATTTAGCTGATGGGTTAAATTAATATATACAAGTTTTTATTAAAAAGAACTCTATTTTTCGAAATTTATTTGTTAATATTTTAAATTATATGTGTTTTAATTTATATTAAAATTGTGTACATTGTGAATATTTATATTAGATTAACTTCATATCTATTTATATTCACACAGAGATTGTATAAAATTGCATGTGTTTAAATGTAATTAGGTATTTTCTATGGTTAGGCACACACAAAAGTTTATACTGTAACCTTTGCAAATATCGGACAACTGTATGTGTCCATATTAAAACAGAAGTACTCCCACCTACACACACACGCACACACGCACACACACACACACAATGATAATTATAATATATATATATATATATAATATATATATAATAATATAATACATACACACACATATATTGGTTTAAAAATCCCATAGGCTGTCATAACTGTCAGTTACCAAGCCCCGTTAACTTCATGTCGATAGTACCCTAACATATATATGTGTATTTGTGTGTGAGTGTGTGTGGGTGTGTGTGTGTGTGTGTTAGAGAGAGAGAGGAGAGAGAGAGAGAGAGAGAGAGAGAGACTGATACATAGACAGATTGATAAAATCCACAGCAAAAATGTTTTGCTTTGCTCCATTGTATGTGTGGCTATCTAAAGATGCTGACGTCTTTTATAAAAAAGACAGGTGAAATAAATTAATTTATAATAGCCAAATAACTGGTTGTTAAGTTTTTCACTTATATGTATATATATATATATATGTATATGTGTGTATATGTGTGTGTGTGTGTGTGTGTTCAATATTTATATGTATTTGTTATACATATCACATGCACATAAACAGATGTACATATATACATACAAACACACACATTTGTCCACTTTTCCATTATCTCTACCACATTCTGTCGGATTTACTCCAACCCTCCTATCTTCATACACACACACATATATATACGTGTGCCTGTGTGTATGTGTGTGTATCTATATGTCTGTTGGCGTTTGTAAGTTGTACACATTAGCGCATTTATACATAACCATGATTGCATAAATTTCTAATATTATAAAATATCTCAAAATATTTTAAAAGGTAAAAATACTAAATATATTTTTAGTTTATTTATACTCAGCATTAGTTTTCATTTGCAAAAGATACATTTAAGCATATCAAGATATACCTTAAGGACTGATGCCACATTTGAAAAATTATTCAAGAAAAATAACTATTCGCAAATAATAACATATAGTATTCTGAAAAAAAAATTATATTTCTATCTTGGTAAATATAGCTTCAGACTCGGCACTTTTATGACACACCTTGTATTGTGAAAAAATAAATTAACGTTCCATTCATTGTTCATTTCTATCTTGGTAAATACAGCTTCAAACTCGGCACTTTTGTGACACATCTTTTATTCTGAAAAAAGAAAAAATTAACGTTCCATTCATTGTTCATTTCTATCTTGGTAAATACAGCTTCAGACTCGGCACTTTATGACGCACCTTGTATTGTGAAAAAAAAAGTAACGTTCCATTCATTGTTCATTTCTATCTTGGTAAATACAGCTTCAAACTCGGCACTTTTGGACACAATCTTTTATTCTGAAAAAAAAAATAACGTTCCATTCATTGTTCATTTCTATCTTGGTAAATACAGCTTCAAACTCAGCACTTTTATGACGCACCTTGTATTCTGAAAAAAGAAAAAATTAACGTTCCATTCATTGTTCATTTCTATCTTGGTAAATACAGCTTCAATCTCGATACTATTATGACACACCTTATATATATATATATATATATATATATATACTTTGTTGGGGTACCAAGATTCTTGGTACAAGGGTGACTCTAGGCTGGTCCTAGTAATTTGTTGTAGAGTTCAGGTGCCGTAGGAGAGCTCAATGCTTAATTTTTATAAACAGGCCATAATCACGATACCCCTAGTATTTAAGGCCTTTTTATTCACAAATATATATATATATATATATATATATATATATATATATATTATATATATATAATTTGTTGGGGTACCAAGTTTCTGGGTACAAGGTGATTCTAGGCTGGTCCAGTCCTAGTCTCTAACAGTAGTTTGTTGTAGAGTTCAGATTCCGTAAGTGAGCTCAATATATATATTATATATATATATATATATATATATATATATATATATATATATATTATTCTATTGTGTTACTAGAAGCAGCTACCCAGCATTACCTGGATAGATGGATATGATAAAAAGTTAGTCTCGCAGATCCATTGATTGCTTTGATCTTACATAATTTGATTTATGTTTTAATCACGAATGCAACCAATGACTTTCCCTTTTCTTACTATTCAAATCGTGATTTTTAAATATCTTACCAGATATAAATCAAATCTTTATTCTGGTAATAGTGAATGTGTATATATTTTTACATTGTCGTTAATTGTTATATTTTCATAAAGTCATCCGGACTAACATACACACATACATACATACACACAACTGTGCATTATTGTTGTTCAAAAAGCAAGCTCTGGTGATAGTGAATGTATACATATATTTACATTGTTGTTAATTGTTTTATTTTCGTAGTTTACTCCGGACATACATACACACCAACTGCATTTTATATATGTATAGATTATTATTGTTGTTATTGTTATTATTGTAATTTTTATTAATTTGGTTATGTAGTTCGTCGCAGTGATTCAAGGCATCTAAGTACGTTAGTGAAACAGATTTTTAAAAATCAGTATTTTAGGCAGCAATAATGAACCTAAATATAAGTAAATATATATTTTGAGGATAGAAATTCGTATAAAATTCATACCAATATTCCCAATATATTTTTCATAGGGTTGGGACAATCATATAGGTGCTAGGTTTTGACTTGATCAGCCGATCGATCAGGGAGCCTCTACGACCGTCGTAAAAACACTTTCCGTAGGTATCATGTAGGGACTGGCAAATTGAGCCTAAAATGCGTTTTTGACAAAATGACTTTAGCCCCCCCCCCCTACAGAAAATAATTTACCAAAAATCAGGGAATTATCGGATTTTAAGGAAATTTTCAGTGTTTATTTATCAAAGAATGATCTTTATAATGCATTATTTATTTTATTTCAAAACTTTCTGATTTTTTTTAGGTCACTTAATTTTGACCCCCCCCCCCTCCCTTACTTTGGAAGTGTAAAATATCGGCGAGTTGGTCCTTCATTGATACTAATTACAGTAGAAATAAAAAGATAAAAGACCGAAGTTGTAAATAGAAAATAAAAATTTTTAAGTGGAATATTTTATAAGAAAATAAGTACCGAAAATCGGAAAATAAAATGTTAAAAAATAATAAATAATAACTTTTTTGGAGATTTCTTTTTTACTCATTTCGATAATTATTTAATTGGCTATTATCTTATAAAAGAAAAAATTATACATCGATATTTTCTGCTTTCTGGGGGGGGGGGGCTACATTTTCAATAGAGTTTTTCTTCAAACGTATACTTTGATTGACTAAAATAAGGTTTGCATTAAGTAGATATTTATTTCTAGAATCTAAAAATATAACATTTTAAACTTAAAAATCCGAATATTTTTATTTTAAATGAATTTTATGTATTACTTTTTCATAGCAAAAATACTAAATTAAAGTTTTGAAATAAAATAACTGATGCATTATAAAATTCATTAATTGATAAATCAATACTGAAAATGTCATTACAATCGGATAATTAGCTGATTTTTGGTAATTTGTTTTGCAATCGCGAATGTTATATTAAAATTGTAAACAAGCGCTTAAAACCCTTGAAAAAGAGACAGAATGGCGGATCGCGTCGAAATTGACCAAAACAAATCCCTTTAAATGTATTAAAAATAAACTGCATATGTAATGATATTTTTCTTTTTTTAATGATGGTCATTATGTTACTACTTATCGATTTAGACAAAGTTTGACCTTAAATAATAGATTTAATTATTTTTAATTCACTTTTTTGCAAGTACCTAGCATCATGCCATTACGACGTGGGCACTCCAGTTGCTTGAAGCCAACAAAAATGAATAAATAAATAAATAAATAAATAAAACATACTCTAAACATTATTATTGATGATGATCAAATATATCTTTTTTTAGGGGGAGCGTGTTACGAGTTGTAGGAAATAGACCCGAGTTCAAATCCTGGACGAGACTGCTTGCCTTTTACAAAGTGCTAATACCCTTGGGAAAGGTATGCAACTATTCTCCCTCCAGCTATGGGTAAATAGTAGGGCAGACTGGGCTCTTTAACAATGGCTAGGTTACTCGAGGAGAAGGAAAACTGAATTCAAACCTGTTAAATTCCGCCTAAGAAATTGACCTTGTATCACATCCTGCTCGTGTGGAGGGGTTGGTATATATATATATATATATATATATATATATATATATATATATATATATATATGGAGGATATGTGCTTAATTGAAGTCATACCTAATTTTGAAAATTAATTAGTTAATAATTAATGAATTTAGGCGGGCATATATGTTCAAATGTAAGGCTAAACAAATCGAGAAAATGTCAATCCCTGTATGTACATTTCGACCTATTAGGTATCATTATTAGGTCTCTATAACCTTGCTGATGAGCTAAAGACCATATAAAAAATAAACACATTGTTTGTTTACTTACTTTCATATATATATATATATATATATATATATATATATAATATATATATATATATATATGAAGTGGTCAAACAATGTGTTTGAAAATGGCGAAGGTCGACAATTTTTGGGAGATTATGTGCTTAATTAAAGTCATACCTAATTTGTTAATTAATTAATTATAATTAAATGAATTAGGCGTGCATATCGGTTTAAATGTTAAGCGTAAACAAATCGAGAAAAAGTCGATCACTGTATGTACATTTCAGCCTATTAGGTCTCATCAGCAGATCTATAGACAGGGCAGTGCTTTGTGCGTGATTCGAACCCTACCTGTCAGGCGGACATTCTAACCATTACACTAGCTGTCTTCCCCAGAATTTCTCGTTTATTTTAAACATGATATGTATATCGCACTTTTTGGGTGACTTATGGCACGACAGTATGAAGTGGTCAAACAATGTGTGCCAAAAACGTATCGAGATTTTTTGTACTTTTTGACACCTAAATTTTTGAAGCTGACCCTCGAAAACTGTTGAAAGTTTAATTTTTAATTTAATTCATCGTCAATGGATAGAGATACAAATGTATCAAAACGTATGAAATTTTATTAATTAAGCCAATCTTCATCAAATTTCATCATTTTTTACAAATACTTCCAAGGAGATATATTTCTTTTGGAATGTACTGTACCTGTAACTGCGCATCAATTCTTTTAAAAAATTCAACTAAGACCGTATGTTTCTTGCAGCTATTTTAATTTGCATAAAACAAAACACAATAAAAATCAATTCAATCGATAATTCCTTATTTTAAGTTATTCATTTCCATCGATTTGATATCATTTTGATTTAATTTTGCAGTGAGTAAAAACAGAAAGTAAAAATTGACAAATGTTCACAGTGATATAGTCTTTATATTTTAAAGTTAAAAAAAAATTAAATATGAAAAAGGAATAATTATATGATAATTTTAAAAAGTAATGTGAATTTTTTAACAGTCTTAGCTTTTCATTAACCACATTCAGAGAAATTTTAAAATATCAGAAAAAATTTTAAATATCTTTCAAATTGCATTTTTTTCTTGTGCAACGAAGATGAAAAAAAAAAAGCAGTATTATAAAATATCGATGATTTTTTTAAAAAACATAGTAAGTCATAATTCCATTTTTAAATAATACAATGAGATAAGTTTTTCAATAAATTGTGTTATGTACTCTATTTAAGATAACATAACTTTTAATAGAAAATACCAAACATTTTGTATTAAACAAAGTGGTTTTGAATACAATGACACTATCCACTTTTCTTATTTCTTTATTAACATGTCCAGTGATACTGATAGCTTTTTGATTTAGTGCGTCCTGCGACGCACATATTTGCTTGAATGAGTCCCCGGGAAATTTGATGGGTCCCAAATAAAGTTTCTTGATAAATTGTAAGGTTTTTATCTATGATCTGGGGAAACAACCAAAACCTCTAATTTCTACCTTGTAACCTATCCTGTTAAATTCGTTTCTAAGAAACAATTAAAATGTATTTACAGTTAGCTTGAAATGGTGAGGGAAGAAAAAAGAAAAACACTGGGACGGATGAATATGATTTTACTGCATCCTTTTAGATTTTAGTGCGTCAGAGATGGCAGGACGCGATACGCATCAGTATCTCTGTATATCTATTATTAGGTTAAGAATTGAACACGAGAAATATTAGTACTATCTGTGTTATTCAGACTATTGTCCTCATCTTCATTGTTATCTGTACATCGTTTCGGCCGATATGCCCTCCGGCCTTCTTCAGTTATTTCTTGTCGGACTCGGGAACCTTCATTTTGGACTCGGGAACTTTCTTGACGTAATCTATACCAAAACGTGAGTGTACTGAATCTTGAATGTAAGTTTGATTTTTCGAAAAGAAAGTCGACAATGTTTTTTTTATTATTCTGGTTTATTT
>CM042148.1:17772736-17792736 GCA_023376005.1 Doryteuthis pealeii
AAAGGCTTTAAAGTGTGTGGGGGGAGAGGAAGAATTCTGTCAATTTTTGTCTGTCATTCCGAGATGAGATATTATTTATTGATTTTTATTCAGACTGTTTTTTTTTTTTTTTGTCATAACGTTTATAGGCACCTAATCTATAATGAAGTGATAAATGGTAAATACTACTTACCTGCAACTGAATTTATATATTAGACGTTCGATCTATGTAATACCTACAGTATTAAGTGCTCTGACGGGAAGGAGATTATGGTGAATAACATACAAGGTGTGTCAAAAAAGTATTGAGATTTTTGTACTTTTGGACACACCTGGTATTCTGAAAAAAAAAATTAACGTTCGATTCATTGTTTATTTCTACCTTGGTAAATCACGATCAATCTCGATAATTTTATGACACACCTTGTATATTGTGCAAAATAAATATTAGAATATATTCCAGCCACATCAAAATAAATAAATTTCGAAATAACCAAATAGATGTCATACATTGCATATTATAATTAGGTTAATAATTAATTTATTAATAAGATAAAATATTAAATTTACCAAATGGTAAAAATAGATGCGAATCAATTTTCATTCCAATCCTACTAAAAAGTAATAATTTTTTTAAAACCTTCATAATAAGTATGACTTTATGAAAGAGATAAATAAGTCTGTCGAAATTTTAGTCAATATTCGTAATATTTTTTAGACAAAAGTTTACAATATTTGATGATAGGGAAAATATATGTAATGTCATATTAACAGTACTCTTCTACGAATGTATATGTATGTGTAAATCTCTCTCTCTCTCTCTCTCTCTCTCTCTCTCTCTCTCTCTCTCTCTCTCTCTCTCTCTCTCTCTCTCTCTAGTATCCTTCTACGAATGTATATGTAGGTGTAAATCTTCTCTCTTTCTCTCTCTCTCTCTCTCTCTCTCTCTATATATATATATATATATATATATATATATATATATATATATATATATATATATATATATATCCTCACCAGCATTTGATCAATATTTTTTAATTTATTGATAAAATATGGACATGAATTAAAGAATAATATATATATATTAAAGAATAATAATATATATATATATTTCAGTACAAATTTACATACAAATAAATGTATACTAAAAAATATTTATTATTTATTTATTTATTAACGCTCTATCACAGATATTGAGCACTCTTTTAATAATACTGTACGCTGGATCACTACTACCTCTTCAATTGTAATAGTGCAAACCATACACATTGATGATATATATATATATATTTTTGGGAGATTATGTGTTTAATTAAAGTCATACCTAATTTGTTAATTAATTAATTATAATTAAATGAATTAGGCGTGCATATCGGTTTAATTCATTTAGTTATAATTAATTAATTCAAAAATTAGGTATGACTTTAATTAAGCACATAATCTCCCCAAAATTGTCGGCCTTCGCCATTTCAAACACATTGTTTGTTCACTTCATATATATATATATATATATATATATATATATATATATATATATATATATATATATATAATAGGTTACATGTTTATTCTATTCTAGATTAACATTTTCATTATATGATTATTAAGTTGATATTGCTAACATGATAATAACAGATACTACTGTTTGCCTGAGAGCAATTTTTATAAACTCAAAATGTTTGCATATAATTGTAGATGTAAACAAGTATATACACACAAACAGCCTTGTGCTTATATATATATATATATGTTTAGTATCCTTCCGTCTACGAGAGACGATGGAGTAGTGTCAACATTTTCTTTTAAATATTTTTTATATATATATATAGTTTATATATATATCTTTTTTATATAGATATACTCTGATATGAATTGTAGATGTGTGTAACATTGAATTTAAGGTTCCCAGTCCCCCCCCCAAAAAAAAAAGAATGTATGCAGATATCCAATCATGTTTACAATTTTATAAATATGTTATATACATATTATTATGCATATACATATTATCCCTATATGTATTTAACACACGTACACACAAAAATACACACGAACACCATATTTATATATTTATATAATCACATATGCATACTCACATATGCACACACACACGCATATATATATATATATATATATATATATATATATATATATATATATATATATATATATGTGTGTGTGTGTGTGTGTGTGTGTGTGTGTTTTATATAAAACAGAATTAAAAGTGTCAGAAAAATATATGACAAAGCCTATAGCAAATTCGCACTTTCATACAATTATATGATTATTGCGCGTGTATGTGTGTATGCGTTTCAACATTTTAATGGAGAGGTTCGTGTTTAGTAAGAAATAAATACGTACATACATACATACATACATACAAAGAGAGGGCGAGTGAGAGAGAGAGAGAGAGAGAGAGAGAGGGGGATTTTGAGCTGATTAGCATGATATATTCGAACACTTCAAATGCATTAATTAAATTTATATACTTCTTCATTATCACATGACAATATATGCATACGAATCTTTAATATGATAATTACAAACGGACACGCACAGGCAGACAAAAAGATAGACACACACACACACACACACACACACACACACACACACACACACACACATGCATACACATATGCATACTCATATATGCACACACACAGACGTATCGATTTCACTGATTAAACAATAATAACACCGAGTGATCGTAATACCACCATCTAGGCAGTCATTCCAGCTCTCCGAAATAAGTAAATTGACTGATTCATAATAAAAATTGACAAAAATGATGCCCATATTAACGATTCCCGTGATTAATATTTATAACAGTGATAAATAAAGGGATATAAATAACCTTTGTAGACCATATCTTGAATTACGTTTACTTTTCGACTTATTATCACTTTGGTGTGATAAACTGAAAATAAAACTCGCCAAATCCAATGATACGAGTCAGTTGAAGGGGGAAAAAAACAACAGATTGGTGGATGTGTTGTATCATGGTTAGAGGTAATTTTTATGTGTCATGTAATATTAAAGAAACAAGGAAAAAATTGGGATTTATTGTAGCTATTAATCGACCAAGAATCGGAACAAAATAGATAAGAAATAAGGTATATATATATATATATATATATATATATATATATATATATATATATATATATATATATATATATGAAGAACATTTTTAAAGAAAACAAACACAGGATGTCATTAATGATGGAAACTCTTTATGTCGATACTTAAATATTTCGTTTTTTTTTAAATAAAACCTTCTTCAGGACATTGAAAATTTGTATGAGTAAAAAGTTGAAAGGTGTTCAGTGTATGTTGAATGTGTGATAAAGGTTATTTACCGTTATTTACTTGGCGTTTATAGACGAAAGCCGATGACACGATCATTGCATGCGAAATATTTTCTCCACATACTGTTGGATTAATTTCCTCATTTTACTTACACACACACACACACACACACACATATATATATATATATATATATATATATATATATATATATATACGTATGAATATATACATAAGTACATATATACGTGAGTGTGTATGTGCATTCGTGATAGAATATAACTAAGTGAACTCGCTTGGAATATACTGATATTCCCATTCACATTTCACATTTATATTAACTAGCAAATATATGCACCCTCCGGGTGCAAGTATTTAAGTTTTAATGTAATAAAATATTGTATTAAATTAGAAAGGCTAATGAAACTAAATAAGAATGCAGATAAAAAGATTTGAAACAGGGGGGTATAATCGAAAAATAGAACAACTGAAACTTACACTTCCATCATTCTCGTCTTTCATTGTTATTTTTTCTAATTTAAGTATTTAGTTAAAAGAGGAAAAAGAATAAAATTACAGTTATTTCTTCTTGTTAATGGATTTCTTTTAAGATTTATTGAAGAGATTTTTGCTTATATTCATTAAAATAAAACCAAACAATTAGAAATCAATAATACTAAGCACATATTTATTAAAATCACATTTTAAATATCAATATGCAAATTAGCCTTTCCATTCACACTGTAAACCGCTATTTTGTTGTATATATAAATATAATTGCATGTTATTAATATGTGGATATGGTCAACAGCATTAATAATGTAAAACAATTTTATTAATAATTGAGATGAGATTTAAATAAAAATAAAATCATTGAGAATGTGATGTCAATAACAAAGGGAATTGTGACTTGAGTAGTAATATAGTTTCGGTTACAGACAGAAAACACACAATCTTCATTATAATAAGATATAAAAAAAAGTAAAGAATTGTATGTAAATCTGTGATTTTGGTTATTTAAGTAAACTTATTTTCCAAAAATTAAAAAAAAATAGGAATCTAAAATTTGATGTAAATTACCAATTGTATTTTGAAGAGAAGGTTTCAATTCTAACACAAATTGCGACTCATTTAATAACTAGCATAAACAAATATGGATTGTATATATTGTGTACGTACATGCAACTAAATATGTGGTTCAATTTTTACAGAAAAATCAAAATTGTATACAATAAAAAAAACAAATAGCCACTTCAATAAAAACAGGTTAAAAATAATTCCAATTTAAAAAATACAAATAGAAAGTATAACTGACCCTCTACATATATATTTATATATAAAAAGTCTTATTATGGGTCCAACGGGAGAAAAAAATGGATTATATTTTTTGAAAAATCATAATCCATTTTGCGGACCTTCCTTTTTTTAGCAGAAGAATCAACATCGTATACAATAAAAACAAATAGCTACTTCAATAAAACAGGTTAAAAAACGATCCCTGTAATATTATAAAAAGAAAGGATTGGTCAGTTTTGTAATATACAACGAAAATTGCAATACAAAACAAATAGTTAACGCGATGTAGGTAATTGGGAATATACGGTTAAACCCGCCATACAGTATCCAACGATAAGACAGAAAAAAAAGTCGTTTCTCTTAAGAAGCAACAGAATAATGCGCAAGGAAGAATTTATCAACGGTAAAACTGATCTATTTTTCCCTTCTTCTTTGTAATAAAAAAGCAAGATTCTTCATTAGATACCTGAACCATATGTTTTTTTTTTTTTATCTTTCTTTCTTTTCAATTTAATTTATTTATTTCCTAATTAAAATCCTTCAGTAAATCCATCATCCAATATTTCAACCATAGACACCGTCTGTACGCAAATTATAAAGTATTGATATATACCTTCATTTAAAACACACACACACACACACACACACACACACACACACACACACACACACACATATATATATATTATATATATATATATATATATATATATATATATATATATAAAACACAAGGATAGAGTTTCAAATACTACTGGCACCGAACTATGACAAAAAAAAAAAAAACAAACAGGAAATGGTCTTACACGAACATAAGTTGACAGCCATTATTATATATATATATATATATATATATATATATATATTATTTGTGTGTGTGTGTGTGTGTGTGTGTGTGTGTGTGTGTGTGTGTGTGTGTGTAATGAATGGAAATGAATCCGACAGTATGATAGAAAATTTATAGAAAAAACAAATGATAATATTAATATGCTGACATATATCTGTTTCGACCTTTTAATAAAGCGGTCATTCTCAAGAGCAACTATATTTATGAAATATATATATATATATATATATATATATATATATATATATATATATATATATATATATATGAAAGCTATTACTGCATACACAACATTCAATAAGACGCAAACATTGAACAAAATCTCATAACTAACAATTAGAATATAAATCTAAATATATATTTTACATATAACCATTTTTTTTTAAATGATTATACATATGTGCTTGTTTTGGTTGTTGGTTTTGATGGCTATCACACTTCAATTATAAAGAAAATGAGGTAACTATGATGATGTGTGTTAACCTTGATTTATTCTTAATATTTCGAGATAAAGATCTCTTCCTCAGAAGATTCCTGAAAGTCTGGAGCTGTTGCTAGGGATCGTTCATTTAGTTTTGTGTCTTATATCTTCCAAATTCTCTGCGTGTGTGCATGTGTAAGTCTGTGTGCGTGTGTGTATGTGTAAGTCTGTGTGCGTGTGTGTGTTCATGTCTGTGTGTGTGTTTATGTGTGTGTGTCTGTTCAACGACGTCTTATTATCATTCCAGGTTTGGCCTACCCTTAATGTGCTTGTGTATTTATGTGTATGTGTGTGTGTTTAATTATAAACTAGCAAAAAAAAAGCATATCCTTGTGAGATTCTTTTAGAGCAGTACATATAAAAGGATCTCATAAAATAGAATAATTTTCAGTTTTCAGTTCAATATGCAATTGAGTGTGTGGTTTTCTGATGATCTTTTAATCATCAAAATCCTCGTCGTAATAGAGATAACTATTAAAATCCTATTAGAATCATTCACTCCTTCCTAAACAGAAGCATAAATATCATCATGGATCATTTTGTTAAGGAACTCAACGGGTTCAAAGGCCATCTAGTTTGTAAAATAAAAACTAGAAATCAAAAATGTGTCTACATCTTTCTGTACACCCAAAAGATGAACTCATTTCCTTGAATACTAATAATGAAATAAATAGATACTTTAAAATAACACCTTCTTGTTATATTTATCAAATTAACATACAACCAAAACACGTAATTTCCCTTGCTGATAGCTGTAAAGCAGAAATCTTTCACTTCTCAGGCCAACTGTAGTAAGCCAGGCCAGCAGCAAGCTTATAACCACTTCTATTTATCTAACAACATAACGTCATTGCGCTTCGTGTCTTTCTCTTTTTAGTTTCATTTATTTTATAAACGGGTCCTCTTCTTTTACTTCTTTATCTCTTCTCTCAATTATATCTTCTTCTTCTTCTTCTTCTTCTTCTTCTTCTTCTTCTTCTCACTCACTCACTCACTCACTCACTCACTTTAATTCTAAGTTCCAGCCCATGGCTTCACTTCCTTCCCTCATGCATTTGTTTGCCTGTCTCTCCCTGCAGGCAGACCACTCCAACAATATCACCACACAACTGCTATCACTCACTACTTCACCACATCGCAACAACCACCACCGGCTTTCTTCGGTCCTCGTGCCTCTGACCAACATGCACATACTACAATCACGCACTATATTCGGATAACTGCCGGCTAGATAAATAGATAGGTAGATAAATAGATAGATAGATAGAGACTACAGAGGCTTCTTGAAAGAGATCTACGGCAAGAGATACGTTTTTGTTGATTGAAAGAAAGGGTTAGAATGGGCAAAGCCCATAGAGGACAAGCTCCACCCTCTTCAATTACCAAAAAAAAAAAGAAGATAAAAAGAAAGAAAAAAAGAAAAAAAGAAAAAGAAAAAAGAAAAAAAAGAAAGAAAAAAAGAGAGACAGAGTTTGAAAGACTGTATAAGACAAATGGTTAAACCAGCGCTACAGAGTGCTACAATGTGCAAATGTCAGGTAACCACTTCCAGGGTTAACTGGCTTGAATTCGTAGTTTTATGATAAAATGCTTCAAGTTCTTCCATTTCTAAAATGGTCACCTATGAAGAAGAAAATTGATAATCTGACAATGACTGTTGACAATTTCCCAAATGCATCTGTTTGCGATAATGAAATGAAGACCAAATTGGCGTAACTTTCATAAACTCTCAAGAATTCTGCACACAAATGTCGTGACGTTTGTATCTAATGCAGTAAAAACAGAGATAGAAAGAAAGAAAAAACAAAACTGCAAAAAAATCATTTGATTGTCTGTAATACATACTTTCAATATTGATAGAAAAACGGTAAGTAACAAACGTATTCCCTGTTAGAAATTGCAGATTTATTCTGAGCTACATGTTCTTTTTCCTTCAACCATTTTCTTTTTTTCCTTTTCTCTTTTCAACCTTTCATCGTCTAACTTTTCAGTCAATCATCTTGTCAAACTCAAGAAAGTTTGCCTCATTAAGAAATGGTGCACTCAAAATTCCATCCCATAGTCAACAAGCGTAGACTTAGGTTCGGATAAAACAAAACGTAAAGAACTGATATTGTTTATTGCTTATTGATTTTAACGGCATATCAACCCGTCTGGGGTTATGTCATGCCTAACGGTTAGGAAGTTATACATATCGTATATTTATATTTATACATTTTTAGTAATTGGTTTTAACAATGTGTTAGCATTATTGGGGATTATGTTGTATGGTATTGATTTGTTTCATGTCTATATTCTCAAACCAAATGATAATAATTGTGTTTATAAGATTCGGTAACAAAGGGGAAATAATTAAAAAGACTTAGTGAATTTTGTCCATATTTGGCCATTATCGAAGATTTGATTTTAACGGTATATCAACCCGTCTGGGGTATGTCATGCCTAACGGTTAGGAAGTGATACATATCGTGTATTTATATTTATACTTTTTTAGTAATTGGTTTTATCTAATGCAGTAAACAGGTTTTAACAATGTGTTAGCATTATTGGAGATTATGTTGTATGGTATTGATTTGTAAAGAACTGAGTAAGAAAAATATTTAGATGGTAGAAAACAAATCTTTTTTTACGATATAAAATCACGAAATGAACTAAAACAAGATAGAATAAGAGAAAGTACATTGATCAGTTCCCGATTGAAAGAAAAACGAACTAAATAAAATAATTAGGAGTTTTAGGTAGACATTCATTTGAATATTAAACTGGAAAAATGAAAGCTAATCCTGCTGTTAAAATTATCTTCATAATTTCGACAGCATTTCGCAATTCTTTGAGAAATGGAAAATTATCATACGATAATGAAATGTTTTAGAATAAAAACAATTATTATTATTATTATTATTATTATTATTATTATTATTATTATTATTTTACATTTTGACTTTAGAATTAAGTATCTCGTTTGAATAAAATTGAATATAGGTGGTGAAAATGTGTTTTCAGTGATTTTTTAAGGTTATTTGTCGAAGTGTGTTTGAACGGGGTGGTCCGAAAGTCATGTCACCCCCTTGCAAAAATATCACTCCTTATTACTCGAAATTATTATTATTATTATTATTATTATTATTATTATTATTATTGTTGTTGTTGTTGTTGTTGTTGTTGTTGTGGTGGTGATGGTTGTGAAGATTTTTTTCCAGTTTCTTTTCCATCTCAGTAAAACTTTACTTTCTAAGGGCTACAACATTATTTTTTTCCAAAAATTAATACATTATTTAACTAAGAAATTAGACATAAAGATTTTTAGAAATACTCATTTTCATTAACTAATATTGATTTTTTTTTTTACTTTAGCTGTACTCAGATACATACATTAACGCACACACACACACACACACACATGCATACAAAAATATATCGGAATATGTGTATGTACGCGCGTATGTATGTGTATTTGTAGGTGTATGTGTGCGCGAGTACGTGTATGCCCAAAGAAAGATGTGGATATATACACACATGCATACATATCCACAAAAATGTAAATAAGTAATTATCTACATATACAGTATTAGTCGTAGATATCTATTTAGTATGATAATCTCAGAAATCAGTATTAATGAGGACGACTCTCACCGGGTTCTCCATAGATGTGATCTTGTTCAACACATAAACATATCAGAAGAGTAGGAGGGAAATTTTTTAAAAATGTATATATGCATGGGCGTGTATAAGCATTAATAGTATATACATATTTGCAATGAATATTAATCTATTAATAATAATAATGATAATAGTAATAATAATGATAATAATGATATATAGTGATAATAATAATAATAATAATAATAATAATATTATTATATTATTATTAATTTTCACTCCTTTTGAGTTTTTCACATCAGCGTTTGCTGATGGTCTTTCACTGGAGTATGAGTGACAACAAGTCTCCTCAGGTCTCCAGGACTCTTCTGAGTATTCTATCCAATTGCAGCAGTGCAGTAGTCTGGATGGTCTCAATTCTTCCTCTGCTTACCAGATCCTCCCGTTTTTTTTCCAAGTTTATTGGTACCGTTCCAAGTGCACCAAATACAATTGGTATCACTTTCACTCTCATATTCCACAGCTTTTTCAACAACTCTCTGGTCTGTATGGCATAGATTCTACCTCTGATTTTCAATTCATTCAGTCTTTTTTCGAACCCTTTAGGGACCGTTCCAAGTGCACTGAATACAATTGGTATCACCGTTACTTTCATGTTCCACGGCTTTTCCAGCTTTCTGGCAAGATCTAAGTATTTCTCTATCTTTTCGCTTCGTTTTATTTTTGGTTCTGGAATAGCAAAATCTGCTAGTTGAAAGTTATTTTTTCTTGATAATCAGTCTGGTCTTCTGGCCGGGATTAGGTGATCCGTCTATATCTCAAAGTCCAAGAGAATTTATGCGTCATATTTTCTATGACGAGTTCTGGTTTGTACATATATCATTTCGTAGTATGGTCAAATTTTAATCTCTTGCATAATTCCCAGTGAAACACCCTTCCCACCCAGTAATGCCTAGTCTTGTTCTCCCTTTAACTGTCTCGTCTCCACATAATCTACACTTACTTTTTGTTGCATATTATTATTATTATTATTTCACTCCTTTTGAGTTTTTCACATTAGCGAAAGTTGATGCTTTTTCACTGGAGTCTGAGTGACAACAAGTCTCCTCAGGTCTCCAGGACTCTTCTGAGTATTCTAGCCGATTTCAACAATGATGTTGTTTGGATGGTCTCAATTCTTCCTCTAATTTCCAGTTACTCTAGTCTCTTTTCTAAGCTTTTGCATATTATTATTATTATTATTATTATTATTATATTATTATATTTCACTGGAGTATGAGTGACAAGAGGTCTCCAGGACTCTTCTGGGTTTTCTGGCCGATTGTAGCAGTGCAGTGGTCTGGATGGTCTCAATTCTTCCTCTGATTTCCAGTTCCTCCAGTCTTTTTTCGAAGCTTTCTCGGACTGTTCCAAGTGCACCAACTGCAATTGGTATTACTTTGACCTTCATATTCCACAGCTTTTTCAATTCTTAGGCAAGGTCCAGGTATAGGTCTATCTTTTTGTTTTCCTTCATTTTCACCCGGCCATCTGCAAGAACTGCAAAATATACATTATTATTATTATTATTATTATTATTATTAGTTTTTCACATTAGCGTTAGCTGATGATATTTCACTGGAGGCTGAGTGACAACAAGTCTCCTCGGGTCTCCAGGACTCTTCTGAGTATTCTATCCGATTGCAGCAGTGCAGTAGTCTGGATGCTGTCAATTCTTCCTCTGGTTATTATTATTATTATTATTATTATTATTATTATTATTATTATTATTATTGGCTAAACTTGCAAATTGGTCGGATAACTAAAGCGGAAAATTTTGGTGATCCTCCATGACAGTTTAACTACAGTGTATAAATGAACTTTGGTTTTTAATTACGTATTGCTTTAAAAAATAACAACAACAAAAAAAAAACAAATTACTATACATTTAAATATTTTTAAAACCAAGTTTAATTGAAATTATACATTGCAATACTAACACAAACAACTGAGACTAATGTGTCTACTGTTGGGTTCAATAATTAATTTCAATGGTTAATTAAATGTATAGTATTTTTAGTGGGGGGGTTAAAGCAATACGTAATTAAAAACAACCTTAACACCCAAACCCCTAAACCGTAACCCAATTCGCAAAAAGTTCATTCATAGACTGTAGTTAAACTGCCATGGGGACCACCAAAAACTTTCCGTTTTAATTTTCCGACCAATTTGCAAGTTTAGCATTATTATTATCATGTTAACTCCTTTTGAGTTTTCACATCAGTGTTAGCTGATGGTCTTTCACTGGAGTCTGAGTGACAGCAAGTCTCCTCAGATCTCCAGGACTCTTCTGAGTATTCTGGCAGATTGCAGCAGTGCAGTGTTCTGAATGGTTTCAATTCTTCCTCTGATTTCAAAACTTTCCAAACCCTTTTCCAATCCTTTTGGGACCGTTCCAAGTGCACCAACTACAATTGGTATCACTTCCACTTTCATATTCCATAACTTTTTCAGTTCTCTGGCAAGATTCAGATATTTGTCCATTTTTTCATTTTCCTTTAACTTCACCCTGTGATCTGCTGGCACTGCAAAATCCGCCAGTTGACAAGTTCTTTCTTTTTTGTTAATCAACACTAGGTCTGGTCTTCTTGCTGGGATAAGGTGATCCGTTTTTATTTCAAAGTCATAGAGAATTTTATGCGTTTCGTTCTCAAGAATAGATTCTGGTTTATGCATATACCATTTTGTTGTATGGTCAAAATTTGATGTTTTGCATAATTCCCAGTGGATCACCTTCCCAACCCAGCCGTGTCTAGTTTTATATTCTCATTGTGCTAGTTTGCTACATTCGCAGTGTATATGGTTTACAGTCTCATCTCTATTCCCGCAAAGTCTACATTTACTATTTTATTGGGTCTTATCAATTTTCGTTTTTATATAGTTCGTCCTTATGGCAATTGGCTAAACTTGCAAATTGGTCGGAAAATTAAAACAGAAAATTTTGGTGATCCTCCATGACAGTTTAACTACAGTGTATGAATGAACTTTTGTTCTTAATTACGTATTGCTTAAAAAAATAACGACAACAAAAACCCCAAATTACTATACATTTAAATATTTTTTTAAAAACCAAGTTTAATTGAAATTATACATTGCAATACTAACACAAACAACCGAGACTAATGTGTCTACCGTTGGGTTCAATAATTAATTTCAATGGTTAATTGAATGTATAGTAATTTTTTTTTTTTTTGGGGGGGGGGTTGTTGTTGTTTTTTCTTAAAGCAATACGTAATTAAAAACAACCTTAATACCCAAACACCTAAACCGTAACCCAATTCGCAAAAAGTTTAAACTATCATGGAGGACCACCAAAAAATGTTCCGTTTTAATTTTCCGACCAATTTGCAAGTTTAGCCTTATTATTATTATTATTATTATTATTATTATTGTTGTTGTTGTTGTTCTTGTTCTTGTTCTTGTTCTTGTTTTTTGTTGTTGTTGTTGTTGTTGTTGTACTCTCTTAGGGTAACTGTAATAAATCAGAATGGATGATTTCCTGAGGCTTCTGTGGTTGCATCGCTCAAGGCTATTTGTTTATGCACGGTCTTTGTATATCTATTGTCAGTGTTGACATTCATTTATCCTGCTATTTCCTTACCACTTCCATTCCTCACGCCTGTTTAATATTCAAACTCACACTTTCTGAGATTCATTTGAGATACTAAAAGGAAGTGCGGAGCATAGAATTTGGCCTTTTTTTCAATCATGTGTAGAAATGTATTCATCCCATTTGCAGTAATTATTTAATTTGTATAATTGTCATTCTCATTTTGCCCCTTCCTCTTTCGATATATCAATGCTTTCTTTCAAAAAGTAAACTGAAAGAGGAAATGTCAATTTTCATATATATATATATATATATATATATATATATATATATATATACAAGGTGTGTTAAAAAAAGTAACGAGATTTTTTGTACTTTTTGACACACATTGTTTTCTGAAAAGAATTATAGTAATAATGTTCCATTCATTCTTCATTTCTATCTTGGTAAATACAGCTTTAAAATTGATACTTTTACACACCCTGTATTCTGAAAAAACAAATGAATGGAACCTTATTGTGTGTCAAAAAGTACAAAAAATTTGGATACATTTTTGACACACCTCGGATATATATATATATATATATATATATATATATATATATATATAGTGTTGTCTCAGAATCTCCGTATGCTTCTAGTAAGATATATGAGATTATTTTGGTATATATGTCCGTTAGTTGGAGGTACATATATCAGGTTTGAGAATTTGTATAAAGCATTAAAGCAATAAATATAAGAAACTCGGTTGTTTTTTTAGTAGAGTTTCGTCTATTTAGTAGTGGTAAATTTTCAGGATTATAATGGCTCCCTTCTTCAGACAGTGTAATGCATGAAAAATATATCAACACACACACACACACACACACACATATATATATATATATATATATATATATATATATGTGTGTGTGTGTGTGTGTGTGTGTGTGTGTGTGTGTGTGTGTGTTGATATATTGTCCATGCATTTTATAAAACATGCAGACACAGATGTAATTAATTAGGAATTATTAAAGTCATTTTTTTTCAAATGATTTGTTACGTTTTCCGTTTTGTATGATTTTATTTATATTTCATTTTTTTTTCGTGCTTTAAATATTCATATCTAAAGCTAAAAAAGAAACATTTTTCCTGTATGTAAAATGAAAGAATGGATTTTATTTTTTTAATCACATTTCCTGACAAGTATCACCGAAACTTCCAGAATTAACTTAAACGCATTTTTGGCGTCTTGCGCAGTAGAATTTACAAGCGCAAAACAAGTGTTTATAATAACTAGTATATATACTTTCTTCGTAGAACTATGTATGTTACAAATAAACGACTTATTTCAATGATTATATAAACGGATTGGTTAATATTTAATGGCTCTGTGCAGATATTATATTTTTAACTAGATAAGCCACTATTTTAAAAAGTTAAATAGCTGAACTTGAATCTAATAATTCACAGTCTAACAAAAAAAAAGAAGGATAATTGTATTGTGTGGCTGGAGACCAACTTTGGTGCGGCTACAGTTCTGGAAATCTGGGGAGTGAAAAGTAAATCGTTCAATGCCATTATTCTGATCTGATGTGGTAGTACCTGTAAGGGTGCCATATAGGGGGGGGGGTCAATAGATCTGTTTTGAACACTACTAGATTTGCTTGAAACCATATAACTGTGTGCACATTACTACTTGATACCATAGGAGTGAGGGGGAATGAAAGAGCAGACTCCGCAGCTGAATCGGCTCTAGATTTGATCCCCGACAATTTCAAGATACCATATACTGATTCGAAACCTAAAATTAATAGATTCCTTCATACAAAATGGCAACAACACTGGAATAAGAACATCCACAATAAACTCTTCCTAATCAAACCCACTTTGGGAGGCTAAGGACCAACTTTAAGAAAGTCTAGAAAGGAACAAGTCATTGTATCCCGATTACGCATTGGTCATACAAGACTAACGCACTCCAATATACTCAAACAAGAACCACAATGTGAAACATGTCAAACACCTTTGACAGTTAAACACTTAATTCATGGAATGCAGGTTTCTTACTCACATCAGAAACCGTTATTTTAAAGCAAACAATATGAAAGATCTGTTTGAAAATGTCAACATGGAGGATATTCTCTCTTTTTTTTAGGGAAATAAAATTATACCATAAAATATAGACATGAACCAAATCAATACCATACAACATAATCCCCAATAATGCTAACACATTTTGTAAAACCAATTACTAAAAAGAATGAATATAAATACACGATATGTATCACTTCCTAACCGTTAGGCATTACATAACCCCAGATGGGTTGATATGCCGTTAAAATCAATAAACAAACAAACAAACTGAATGATTTTAGGATTCTTCTACTTGGTAAAGTTTGTAAGTTATAATTTAAATAAGAAATGAGTTTAACGACATAAATGATATTTATTTATGTTCATTTCTGGGAATACTTACTGTAAAATATCATTTTGATTTGAATGATTTTTTTTGTATGTGTGTGTGAAATCGTTAAATTAATAAAAAAATCTTTTTTAAAAAAACGGCAAAAGAAAAATGAATATACCGTATTTGACGTCGTAGGTGAAGATTGAGAACTCCAGTAGGTCCAGGTTAATCTTCTCTATGATGCTCACTAACCCATCTTACGCTCAGTAATTTTACTTACTCTGTACTGCCAAATTGCTTTTATACAGCTACGTTTCTGCTTGTCTAATGCACAGCTAGACTGTTTTCAATAATATATGCTTAAATACACTAAAAACTTTTTTTTCTGAATCTGACTAGCTGAAATGGGGGTGCACCTTATATGCCCGTGCGTCTTATATGCCGTCAAATACGTTAGTTGCAATATTTAAAAAATGAAGAGGATATAAAAAAAAGATGGAATCGATTGTGTAAAATCTGTCATTATATTGTGAGGGCTGAATTTGCAAATCGGTGGGAAAATTAGGGTGACCCAGAAAAAACAGAACAAAAATTTTGTAATAAAACTATTAATTTTAACTAGGAGGGTTTAGGGTTATGGTTAGTGTTAGTGTTAGGATTAGGGTTACGGTTGGGGTTTAGGGTTAGTTTAATGGGAAAATAAATAAATAATTTGGGTTCTGTTTTTTCTGGGTTACTATGTATACAGGGTGACCCAGAAAAAACAGAACCCAAAAATTTTGTAATAAAACTGTTAATTTTAACTAGGGGGTTTAGGGTTAGGGTTAGGGTTAGGGTTAGGGTTAGGTTTGTGGTTAAGGCTTTTTAATGGGAGAATAAATAAATAATTTGGGTTCTGTTTTTCTGGGTTACTATGTATACAGGGTGACCCAGAAAAAACAGAACCCACATTTTTTAAATAAAACTGTTAATTTTAACTAGGGGGTTTAGGGTTAGGGTTAGGGTTGTAGTTAAGGCTTAGTTTAATGGAGAAATAAATAAATAATTTGTGTTCTGTTTTTTTTCTGGGGGGTCACCCTGTAATATGTTTTAAATTTTCCGACCGATTTGCAAGTTTAGCCATTGTAAGAAGTGAAAGTGGAGAGGTGAAGTCAAAAGGGGGTAAAAGCACGTGATGAGTAGAAAGTGGAACCTGATTAGCATTTTGATGTGAACATCAAATAAAAGGCTTTTTTGCCTACAGCGACGAGTAGTTCACACCGCATAATATTTCTTTCTTTTTCTTTCTTTTTCTTTTTTTTTTTTTATTCTATGTGGAACTACTGGCTTAAAGTTAAGTTGAATGCTAGTCAATTGACGATTCTGCTTCTGTTGGCGTGGGCGGTAGGGATGTTAAATCGACCGTGTACATAAAGCGGCAAACTACCCCCTCGCCCGGCCTCAAATGTATAGATGGGTTCGAGTTAACCAGTATAAGAAAATAATTGAAGTTGACACGAGTTTAAATTCAGTTTTAAATGATAAATAAAAGTGATAGTTCATACATATATATATATATATATATATATATATATATATATAGAGAGATAGATAGATATATATATATATATATATATATATATATATAGATATATTTGGGAGTATATGTGCTTAATTGAAGTCGTACCTAATTTTGAAAGTTAATTAATTAATAATTAATTAATTAAGCGCGCATACCTATTTAAATGTAAGGCTAAACAAATCGAGAAAAATCAAGCCTTACATTTAAATAGGTATGCCCGCCTAATTAATTAATTATTAATTAATTAACTTTCAAAATTAGGTACGACTTCAATTAAGCACATATACTCCCAAAAATTATCAGCTAAAAAAAGCCATATCATAAACACATCGCTCGTGTATTTACTTCTCATATATATATATATATATATATATATATTATATATATATATATATATTATATATATATATATTTGAGATATATTTTGTATCTGTATCCGTTTTTCGGAAGTACATATACCAGGTGAAGCTTCACACTAATGCCCAAACCTAGTATAAAAAACGGATACAGATAAAAAAATATATCTCAAATATATATACTCACTAGAAGCTCCCAATCAACACCATATATTATATATATATATATATAATATATATATATATGAGATTAAGGTAATTTGCTTTAGAAGTATTGTTGAGTAAAGTATATTGTTATTATATTTTTTGCTTGAAGCAGTTACAATGCGTATATCGTATAAAATTCGATAATTAATGAAAATAATCATGACAAGCGAACTCAGCAAACGTTGATCACTATGTAGAACATCGTATAGCTTTATTAAGTCTCATCAGTGATGTATACTTACGATGGGTTATGATGAGTTCGCTTGTCATGATTATTTTCATTAATTATCGAATTTTATACGATATACGCATTGTAACTGCCTTCAAGCAAAAAAAATATAAATAATAATAATAATAATAATAATAATAATAATAATATATATATATATATATATATATATATATAATATATATATATATATTCTTTTTTTTTTTTCACGGAACGGATAGACTTGCTACTACTACTACACTCCTCTACCCGGATTTAATAGCATGTCAAATCCTCAAAATATTTCAATTTCTATAATTCTTTTTTTAATGCTCCCTTTCAAAAAAAAAAAACTCTAAAAACAATTTCTTCAAACAAGAAATCTTCTCCTGACGATGACCTAAGGTCGAAACTAGTTGAGAATAAATAACATATAAGAAATATTCCTGTTTGTCTTATCACTTTTTGTTCAACTATATATATATATATATATATATATATACATATATATATATATATAATATATATATATATATATATATATATATATATATATATATATATACGTAGATGGGTTACCAGGTAAGTTGGTATTTCGAAGATTCTAAGTTGGCTATTTCTTCCAGCGGCGGAATGTTAGTGTAGTTCAGATCCAATTGAGAGCTCGATGTTTAATATAATTAAACAGAGTAATATAATTGGTAAAGAAAAGGGCTTAAAAATCGGGCATGTTGCGGTTATATTATATTTTTAACCAGATAAGCCACTATCTAAAAAGGTTAAATAGCTAAACTCGAATCTAATGATTTACACACACACACACACACACACACATATATATATATTATATATATATATATATATATATATATATATATATATATATATATATATATAAAAGAAAAGACCAAATCATCTCTTGAAAATAATCAGATGGTACTATAAAAATGGCCAAAACAAACAATAAATACTGTAAGATTTGCCTAAGTTTAAATAAATGATATATATATATATATATATATATATATATATATATATATATGCGTGTGTATGTATTTATGTATGTATGTATATGTGTGTGTGTGTGTGCGTGCGTCCTCATGTGTGCATTAAGATAGAAAGTGCAAAGGGAGAACGCAAAATTCTCTATGATTAACAAGTACTCTCTTTCTCGTTTTGCATTTTGACCACAATGGTTACAAATGATCACATGATCAGAAATATGTGTACAAATTCAATCATTTAATAATCGGAGAGAAATGAATGAGAATAGTCAACAAAAAAATTAAATTTATCAATGCAAAACAATACCTACAAATTGAATCTCACCCCGAATCCTGTAACAATGCATAAATTACATTACGAATATACAACGACCTCTTTCTGTTTCCTCATAATCAAATTATAAACTTCCGTATTTTGAAATCATTCAGTCAACAGTTTTGTGCAGAGATGTATTGGTATTTGTATTGTATTGTATTATGGTTTTCTTGGCACACATTTAAATAAGAAAATATTTGCAGTTCTTGGGAAAATACAATCCCATTTCAACAATTTCAACATATATATTTAAGGCTAAACAAATCGAGAAAAATCAATCTCTGTATGTACATTTCGGCCTATTAGGCCTCATCAGCAGAGCTATAGATAGGAAAGCCGCTGATGAGGCCTAATAGGCCGAAATGTACATAGAGAGATTGATTTTTCTCGATTTGTTTAGCCTTACATTTAAATAGGTATGCCCGCCTAATTAATTAATTATTAATTAATATATATCTATATATATATATATATATATATATATATATATATATATATATATATATATATAAGTTAAAAGAAAGGAAATGAATCCGACGGTATGAGTGTATATAAAAAAGATATGAAAACACCACAAAATGCTGTTAAAGTGAAAAGTTATAAAATGTTTTCACTTTAACAGCATATTGTGGTGTTTTCATATCTTTTTTATATATACTCTTATATATATATATATATATATATATATATATATATATATATATATATATATCGCTTCCGGGTCTTGTCTGTAACAAAAACTACGTCACTGCTTACGTCACATTACCCAAAATCGTCATAACATAGAATAAGTACACTCAGAATTTGAACATGCAACATTAGACAGTCCTCATTGTTTTTTTAAAATAAGTTTTAATA
>CM042148.1:17795236-17797132 GCA_023376005.1 Doryteuthis pealeii
CAATTATCAAATCCTCTATGCTTCCTGTACTCCGCCAACACTATACCTGATACCCCTCTCCACACACATATGCATGCACGCACGCGCACACATACATGTATATTGTTACTCTAAACTGTTCATGTTCCTGGCACTAATATATTATCCTGTGTACTTGACATGAGACTTTGATGAGTTGTGGTGCACCTGAGCACTGTACACATACAGGTATATTATTACTGTAAACTGTTCATGTTCCTGACGCTAATACATTATTCTGTGTACTAGACATGAGACTTTGATGAGTTGTGGTGAACCTGAGCACTGTACACATACATGTATATTATTACTGCATGCTATTCATGTTCCTGACACTAATACATTATTCTGTGTACTAGACATGAGACTTTGATGAGTTGTGGTGCACCTGAGCACAGTACGCAATAAATTTCATTATCATTATCGAAATTACCGAAAATCTCGATACTTTTTTATACGCCTTGTATATATGTATCTATTTATTCATTTATTTATTTGTATCGCGTTAAAATTCGTTCGAATACGGGAAGACATTCCCATCCTGAAAATGTATAATGATTTACACAAAAAAAAATTATCCTCTCATTTTGTTCTAAGATCATCATCATCATCATCATCATCACCATCATCATCACCATCAACATCATCATCATCATCATCATCATACTCCCTATTACCTCTTTTTGTCTATCCGTATGCAAATCAAGGGAGAGGTTCCAAAGACAAGAAACAAAATTGTGTAATTGTGCTATTGACAAGATTACAGTTGCCGACAGTGGTAATAAAAGCGAAGTACCATATCAAGTATCTTCCACTAAAAAAATGAACCTAATATTTCTACTTGAAATACAATTGACTTTTACCACCTAAAATATTTGTTCATTTGTTTGTGTGGTTTGCGACTGTGAATATTTTATAGTGGATAAATAAACAGTACGTGGAAATTACATCAACTATGAATTTTCATTTCGCACAGAAATACTGGAGTTTCAACACATTCAGCAATGAAACGCGTGTGCTTATAAAAAGGCTAGATTTGGAGAAAAAAAATTCCTTGTTGATCCAGTGAGAACGAGTGCTTTAAACAGGGCTTGATCTTAGTAATAATCATTTATCTGGCACTAGGCCTAAGATTCCTTATAGTTCCTGAAGCATCATTTCCCGCAATAACCTTCATTTCTTAGATTAGGACCGGTTTAGCTCGGTCGGTAGTGCGTCAGGCTAGAACCACAAGGTTCCTGGTTCGATACCGGCCCTCGCCAACTCAGCGTACAAGTAGCACAGGGATATGTGCAGTAAAATTGCAGTAAAATGAGGAGCTGATAGTAGGTGTGGCGCTCCACCGCAGACGCTGAAATAATCTCCTTGGTTTAGCGCTAGTGAAGAAAGGGTGGACTCCCTCGTTGTCTGGCTGATACTGACATTAGGTCTTCCCGCCGACTTTAGTTACTTTTTACATGTGCATCAAATATAGTAAAGAATTTAGATGTTTACATTTTGACTTTAGAATTAAGTACCTCAAAATGTGTTTTCAGTGAATTTTTAAGGTTATTTGTCGAAGTATGTTTGAACGGGGTGGTCCGAAAGTCATGTCACCCCCTTGCAAAAATATAACTCCTAATTATTCGAAATTATTATCATTCATATCATCATCATCATCATCATCATTTATTATTATTATTATTATTTTATTATTATTATTATTATTATTATTTTACATTTTGACTTTAGAAAGTCCTGTCACCCTCTGCAAAAATATAACTCCTAATTATTTAACTATAATTACATGAAATAAGCCGCTATAAAAAAAAACCCAAAAAACAATTCTCCTTGAATCAGCCCTTGTGAGGAAAGTTTTATATCTCTCCTCTTTTTCCC
>CM042148.1:17797232-17804732 GCA_023376005.1 Doryteuthis pealeii
AAAGAGAGATGGAATAATTTTTATTTATGTCTCCTAAAAATAAACCTTTGTCCCTAAAACTAATATGCAAATTAGCCTTCCTGTACACACATACACGCGCGCACACACACACACACACACACACACACACACACACACATATATATATATATATATAATATATATATATATATATAAGGGCAGATGTGTGAATCTGTATTTCCGAAGGAAACTTCAAAAATAAAACAATTAACGACAAAGTAAATATATATACACATTAAATATCACAAGTGCATGGTTTTTGAGCAAAAATAATGAAGATTTGATTTAAATTCATGAAGATATCTAAAAACATAAAATTCAAATGATAACAACATGGAATTTTTTCCATTTAATATTGTAGACATTAATTCATATTTTCAGGGTGACTGGATCAACGCAACGTCTTTTTTTACGTAGGGATTTTAATGGGGCATCCGGCGGAGATCCAACTCACAATTCAGTAATAATGGATCTGCGAGACTAACTTTTAAAAAATCCCTCCTCTACCCAGGTGACACCGGGTAGCCCCTTCTAGTACACACACACACACACACACACACATATTATATATATATATATATATAATATATATATATATATATATATATATATATATTGTCATCCACATACAGAAACGTATCAATCGGCTGGTCACGTCAAGCCCTAGCAAAGCAATATACATGATTCTATATGACATTAAACTCTATCTGATTTGAAGTTCGAATTCTGCTAGAATTTCCTGAATGACAATCCATAGCGAATTAGAGATTGTGATTGTCGAATCATATCTTTTACAATATTGCAATATCTGCTTCTATCTCTTTTTTTTTCTCTAAACGATATTCACTTAATGTAGTTTAAATGAAAGTGAACTTCTTGACATTTTTTATTTCTTTGATTTTATTTTTTTAATCAAAAAATTAATTCTTTCAGACACAATGTTACTAGATTTTAAGTTTTACATCGTGTCATAAAAATAAATTTACTTCGAATTTAATTATTTTCTTAATTGGCAGCTTCAATCATTTTGAACCCAAAACCAATAAGAAACATCAAACAGAAACGTAGCGAATTGACTTGGTAAAAAAAAAGGTCGAAGTTTCTTTTTTTATTTTAAAAAAAAAAGGACCATATTACCTTTAGGCATCCCTTTTTGATCTCGATTAAGAAAGGACAGGTTTTTCATTTACACCGTCAATATCCGGTTGTTTGTTAGGGGTTAGGGTTAGGGTTAGGGTTAGGGGTTAGTTTTATAAATTTTTTTAAAAATCTAAAAATCGTCTGTTAAAACAACCGGATATTGACAGTGTAAATGAAAAACATGTCCTTTCTTAATTGAGATCAAAAGGGGTGCCTAGAGGCCATATGGTCCAAAAGAACTAGCAAATATATGCACCTTCCGTTTTAATATAATAAAATATTATATTAAATTAGAAAGGCTAATGAAACTAAATAATAATGCAGATAAAAAGATTTGAAACAGAGGGAGGTATAAGCAAACAATAGAACAACTGAAACTTACTCTTCCATCATTCCCGTCTTCCATTGCTAAATTTTCCTAATTGAAGTGTTTATTTAAAATAGGAAGCAAAAAATAGAATTACAGTTATATTTTTTTTTTCTGTTAATCGATTTTTTAAAAGATTTATCCCCGAAATTTTTTCTCATATTCATCAAGATAAAACCAAACAATAAGAAATCAATAATATTTATTAAAAATCAAATTTTTAATATCAATATGCAAATTAGCCTTCCCGTACACACTGTAAACCGCTCTTTTGTTTTATATATGAATACGATTGCATGTTATTAGTATGTAGAATAGGCCAACAGTATCAATAATGTAAAACAATTTTTTTTATTAATAATTGAGATTCAAATTAAAATAAAATCATGAAAGATGTGTCGTAAATAAATAACTAAGGTAATTGTGACTTGAGTGGTGATATAGTTTCGGTTACAGACAGACAAATACACAATCTCCATTATAATAAGATAATGAAAGAGCTTATAGGAAATTTCTGAATCAAGATATTTTATTAACATACAAGTGATAGTTGCGATTGTATAAATAAGATATTACTTCATTTATATATACTAGAAAATATATGCACCCTCCGGGTGCAAGTATTTAAGTTTTAATGTAATAAAATATTGTATCAAATTAGAAATGCTAATGAAACTAAATAAGAATACAGATAAAAAGATTTGAAACAGAGGGGGGTATAATAAAAGATTTGAAACAGAGGGAGTATCATAAAAAATAGAACGACTGAAACTTACTCTTCCATCACTCTCTTCTTTCATTGTTATTTTTTTCTAATTTAAGTATTTAGTTATAAGAGGAAGTAAAGAATAAAATGACAGTTATTTTATCTTGTTAATGGATTTCATTTAAGATTTATTGAAGAGACTTTTTCTTATATTCATTAAAATAAAGCCAAACAGTTAGAAATCAATAATACTAAGCACATATTTATTAAATTCGATTTTTTAATATTAATATGCAAATTAGCCTTCCCGTTCACACTGTAAACCGCTATTTTGTTGTATATATAAATATAATTGCATGTTGTCAGTATGTAGACATAGTTAACAGTATTAATAATGTAAGACAATTTTATTAATTGAGGTTTAGATAAAAATAAAATCATGAAGAATGTGATGTAAATAACTAAGAGAATTGTGACTTGAGTAGGAATATAGTTTCGGTTACAGACAGAAAAACACAGAATCTCCATTATAATAAGATATATCCACCCTTTTGATCTAGGACAGCATTACCTCTTCCAGGTACTTCATGTAGGCCTCCATGTTGAGTGTGATATCATATGGGAAGATAAATGGAGACATAACGTTACCATCACTAGTGATCACCTGTTGTGGGCTTAGCCTAGAGTACCTTGCGTAGAGAGTGAATGCGCTGGTCCATGACTCTTTATACACGGCTGTCTGAGAACATCAGAGTGATTACGGGGCAGGCTTCACAGCGCTTCGGCCTCTGGAGTGGCTAGGTAAAAAAATTAACAGCGTCGATCCCAGGGGGCTGCCCCCCCCCAGGCAATACCTTCCCCTTTGATTTAAACGGGCAGGGCTGGGTTTATTGCCCAAGCACCCATGAGCTTCGGCTTGTGGGTGGACCCACATAAAAATGTCCTTGTGTCACGCCCTTATAAGTGGGATGAAATGCAAATATACCTGGCCTCTGGAGTGGCTAAGTAATAAAATTAACAGAATCGACCCAAGCGGGTTATCCCCCCAGGCAATACCTGCCCCCTTGATTTAAAGGGGCAGGGCTGGGTTTATGGCCCAGCGCCTGAGGCGTCCCCCTCTAGGAGGATGCCGATGGCATCGACGCATTTTTTGTGCCTACCACCCATAAGCTTCGGCTTGTGGGTGGGCCCACGTTAATAGGGTCTTGTGCCTAAGCCGTATAAGTTGGGTACGGGGTAAATATCCTGAGACTGCAAAGGTTACGCGAACTGTCTACCACGAGGTTTTAGCACTCTTACGAGTTACTATATGTAGTTTGAATGTACTAGTATACTGAATACTGTATGATCCAGTATACAACATCACCCCAAATACCATGATGTGGACTGAGTGTTTACTTTTCATCATTATCAGTACATATTGTGGAGACAGAGCAAGGTGACAGTTGTTCTGTGAGTTCACCATGTGACCCTGGCAGAATTTTTCTTATCTGAGAAAAAAAACAAAGCATGTTCAGTTGGAGGGGTGCAGAGGTTTGTTGAAAAACTTTGCAACTGGATCTTTCCCCTATTCCTTCATTGGGACCATATGACCTTTAGGCACCCCTTCCGCGATCTCGACTCACAAGGATACTTTTCTCATTTACACCGTCAAAATCCGGTTGTTTGTTAGGGGTTAGGGTTAGGGGTTAGGGTTCGGAGTTAGTTTTATAATTTGAAAAAAAAAACTCTAAAAATCATCCGTTAACAATTAACCGGATTTTGACGGTGTAAATGGAAAAAATGTCCCCACGGATCGAGATCGTAAAAGGGGTGCCTAAAGGTTATATGGTTCAAAGATTGTACCTTTTTCATCTTGCATGAGAAATGGTGAATATTTTCATGCACTAATAAGAAACTCAGACACATGCATATCCCAGGCTATGGATCTGATTGACTTACTGGGATCGTTGTCAATCATAGCCAACAAATTCAGGAGACCTTTTCTTATAATAACGATCGTAATGACCGCTGGACTCTTTGTATTGGAGCTTCCAGCGGGAATGGCCTGTAGTACAGGATGTCGTTTTTAAATTTCTAGAGGAATGTATTTCATCAGGGTGCTGCCTTCCTCACAGTACTTAACTGGCTTTAGTTTGCTGCTCATTAGAGCACGCGTGAAATTAATAATTTAAAATGGTGACAATTTACCCAGTATACTACACACATACACACACACACACACACATATATATATATATATATATATATATATATATATATATATATATATATATACAAGTTGTGTCAAAAAAGTATCGATATCTTTTGTAATTTTTTGACTCACCTTGTATTCTGAAAAGAAATTAAGGTTCCATTCATTGTTCATTTCTCTCTTGGTAAATACAGCTTCAATCTCGATGCTTTTGTGGCAGACCTTGTGTATAATAATAAACAGAAATTATGATTAAAGATTGAAGGATTTTTTAAATTATAGCAAAATCTGATATTCTTTGTAAAATGAAAGTTATTTGTCATTTTTAATGGCTTAAAACAAGGAATTATTAAAATAAACCAGCAGAACTTTTAAGCACTTATTTCACATTTACTGTACATCTCATGCAATACACGGGTAAAAAAAAACTGCTCTCATCATCAAATGGAAAGGTAACTGTGTTCTATGACAAAGTAATCCAGACAGGCAGATATAAAAAAGACAAAGCCATCAAACCAGATATTGTCATCTGGAATAAACAAAAGAAAACTGCTCTCATTATTGATGTAACTTTCCCAAATGATTATGGCCTAAATAGAGCTGAACGAGAAAAGATCACAAAATATCAAGATCTCAAACAACTTGGTCATTGAAAGAAATAGATATCATACCCGTTGTGATAGGGGCAACTGGTCTGGTGAAGCAAAATTTGAAAAAAATACCTTGAAACAATACCAGGTAAACCAAGCTGCTATGAAGTACAAATAGCAGCTATCAAAGGAACATGCTCCATCCTAAAACGATCCTCAGGATACAAGTATTATTTATAAAGGAATCAAGTGTTAGCCACGGGTATGGGCCCCTTGGCTTATAGAAATTGTTAAAGGAAAATAAACCAAAAAAAAAGCGAGTCATATGCTTAATTCCTATTTTCTCTAAATTAGCCAGTTTTATGATTTAAATCGTTGTAATTTATCTATTCTTTATTCATTTAACACTATCTACCCGGATTATTCATTAAACACTATCTACCTGGAAGATCGGTGTTTAAAATCTGGGCATTCGAAGGCCCATAAATAATTCATAAGCATTTATTTCTCTGGTTAAATTCATATATAAAAATATATAATTTTATCAATTATCATATTAAATAATCTTATGAATTATTTTTATTGTAATAAAACAATGTTAAGATTAATTATTAGTATGCGTTTCCTTTCCTTTCTCAGGTAAAACATTCCAATATTTGCTAGTTCTGTAGTGGGTCTGTTATGTTTATTTCTGTGTAATATTTGATAAGATAAAATAATCAGTTCTAGGTAAAATGTCGTAGTATTTGAGACCCTTCATAAAGAATTTATAAGTATTATCATTTAAATATCCGTATTAACTTATCTTCATAAATGACACAGGGTTAAATGAAAGGTATGAAGGTTGTATATCACTATCTACCTGGAAGATTGGTATTTAAAATCTGGGCATTAGAAGGCATATAAATCATTTATAAGCATTTATTCCTCTAGTTAAATTCATATATAAGAATATATAATTTTATCAGTTATTATATTAGATAAACTTATTAATTATTTTTTTATAATAAAATAATGTTAAGATTAATTATTATTAATCATGTGTATAGACGAGTCAACATCTTCAATTATTATTTATTTATTTGTGTATGTGTCTGTGTCTGTGTGTGTCTGTGAGTCTGTATGTGTCTGTGTCTGTGTGTGTCTGTATGTGTGTGTGTGTGTGTGTGTGTGTGTGTGTGTGTGTTTAAGAGAAATCCTTGTTTACAACTAACTAAACACCAAGAAACCATAATTTTTCCCTTCCTTTATAATAATGATAGTAATGAAATGTATTACCTACAATGTCAAGTGCACCACAACTCATCAAAGTATCATGCATAGTACATATAATAATGTACTAATGCCAGGAACATAAACAGTGTACAGTAATAATATAAATGTATGTGTGCGGGAGCGTGCATATGTGTGTGTATCAGGTATAGTGTTGGCGAATTACAGGAAGCATGGATGCTTTGAAAGTTAACTCATTCTTCTCTGTCCATTGTTAACAAAAATTCTTAGTTATTTATAGCTTATGTTGCCAAAGTTTTTGTTTTAAAATGCTTTAGCATGAACAACAATTAACACTTAACTTTCTAGATAGCACAAACTTTCTAGATAGCAATCAAGAAATATTTTCATGTATTTACAAAACATGATAAAAAAATGGTATGAATACTGATGCGTATCAAACCTATCATCACTGTCTTTATATTTTCTCTATGATGACCGAAATATATAAAATAATAATAATGAAATGTATTGTGTACAGTGCTCAGGTGCACCACAACTCATCAAAGTCTCATATATATTACATAGAATAACGTACTAATACCAGGAACATGAATGGCGTACAGTAATGATATACGAGGGGTGTATGAAAAGTTTTAAGCATCAGAAACACTAAAAGGGATAAAAAGATATTTAAACATTTATTTTTCAACATAGTCCCCGTCAAGGGCTGAACACTTACTCCAACGACGCTGAAGCGCTTTTATCTCAGTGTAGAATAACTCTTTTGTTTGGGACTCAAAAAAACCCTCGACTGCATTTTTCATACACCCCTTGTATATGTATGTGTGCGCGTGTGTGCATATGTGTGTGGAGTGGGGTATCAGGTATAGTGTTGGCGAATTACAGGAAGCATGGAGGCTTTGAAAGATGCAATGTTTTGGCAGTCTACAATAGATGTAGGCAGTTTATACCATGCCCCAGCAACTCTGAGCGTGAAAAAAATGTTTCCGAAAGTCATGTAAGCAAAACGCAATGACAAATTTTAGTTTCAGTTTATCCTTTTTCACAAAAATACTATTTAGATTTTATTCCACTTATTTCACGTTTATAAAATCATAATTCCAATACCTTTTAGAAGTGGCACTAAGTTTAACAACATAAAGTGGTACTTTGACGGTTAAACTTGCAAATTGGTCGGAAAATTAAAATGGAAAGTTTTTTGGTGGTCCCGCATCAGAGTTTAATTACAGTCTATGAATGAACTTTT
>CM042148.1:17809732-17872232 GCA_023376005.1 Doryteuthis pealeii
CAGGCTGAATTAAGTGTTTCTTAATAAATACGAGTCTGTCAACCATTTTCCTTTAATTCAATAACTTGCTCTAATTTGTCACAGACATATCAAATCATTTTATTGGATAGACATACAAAAGACTTCTTGAAATATTCATTTGTGATAAATTTGTATACATTTTATCTGTTGTATTAAAACACTAACATTGAATTTTCTTGAAATATTAAATAAGATGAGTGAAATAATAAAAGAAACTGTTAAAATAAAAGCCAATCTTCTATAGAAAAGAAAGAATTCAAAATTTTCATGATTTTTAATCATTATTTATTAATACTTTTTAAACTGCTCTTTTAATTTCTATTCAGAAAATTTCTAAAGTATAAAAAAGTATATATAAAAGTATTTAAAAAAGTTTTACATAAAAGTGATATAGAATTATAATAGTATATCTTATTATAATGGAGATTGTGTGTTTTTCTGTCTGTAACCAAAACTATATTACTAATCGAGTCACAATTAACATAGTTATTTTCATCACATTCTTCATGATTTTATTTATATTTAAACCTCAATTATTAATAAAATTGCTTCACCTTTTTATTAGTGTTGTCCATATCTACATACTAATAACATGCTATTGTATTTATATATACAAAAAATAGCGGTTTGCAGTGTGAACGGGAAGGCTAATTTGCATATTGATATTAAAAATGTGATTTTATTAAATATGTGCTTAGTATTATTGATTTCTAACTGTTTGGTTTTATTTTAATGAATATAAGCAAAAATCTCTCCAATCAATCTTAAATGAAATCCATTAACAAGAAAAAATAAGTGTAATTTTATTAGACTTTCTAATTTAATACGATATTTCATTACATTAAAACTTAAATACTTGCACCCGGAGGGTGCATATATTTGCTAGTATATATAAAGTATAATTTAGAAAATAAAGTATAATTTAGAAAATTTCTAAAGTATACTATTAATACTTTTAAACTGCTCTTTTAATTTCTATTCAGAAAATTTCTAAAGTATAAAAAAGTATATATAAAAGTATTTAAAAAAGTTTTATATAGAAGTAATATAAAATTATAATAATATATAAAAGTATTTTTTTTTTAATGGGGTTAGCTCAGTCGGTAGAGCGTTCGGCTAGAAACCACAAGGTTCCTAGTTCGATACCGGACCCCGCCAACTCAGCGTATGAGTAGCACAGGGATCTGTGCGGTAAAGTAAGGAGCTGATGGTAGGTGTGGCGCTCCACCTCAGATGCTAAAAACAATCTCCTTAGTCTAGCGCTATTGAAAAGGGGTTAGACTCCCTCGCTGACTGGCTGTTACCGACTTTAGGCCGCCCCGTTGACTTTATATATATATATATATATATATATATATATATATATATATATATATATATATATTGGAGAATATGTGCTTAATTGGAGTCGTACCTAATTTTGAAAATTAATTAATTAATTAATAATGAATTAGGCGGGAATTAGGTACGACTCCAATTATGCACATATTCTCCAAAAAATTGTCGGCAAAAAAGCCATTCCAAACATACCTTGTTTACAACTTATCATATATATATAAAGTATAATTTAGAACTTTTTTAAAGTATAATGTAAGCTTGTGTAAAATTGATACAGAAAACACAATAAAAACGAAAGAAAGAAAGAAAGAGATATATAGAGGGCTGAGTGCGGAAGTGATAACTCTAATCCTTTTCAATTGAACATAATGACAACATGCAAAGAAACAAAAAAAAAAAGAGTGAGAGAGTTAAATCAAGATTATTATACTTTTTACATATTGAGCTATTTAACAATAACTCCTGAGTAAACATATCAAACGTGGTAATGATTAAATTATAATACTGCTGCATATTCACAGGTGTTTACTCCTTTAATAAATATGAGGATTTTGCTTACTTATGATACAAACCCTCTGACATTGAATTTTTAACTCCCACCCTCTCAGGCAATGTCTTTCAAAAATTAATTTTTACGGCGCCCAGAGGGTGTTTTCTGTTGCTAATAATAATAATAATAATAATAATAATAATAATAACAATCTCAAACAAACTTTTAAATGTTTTTAAATTTTTTAGTTTCAAAGGTTCCCAAAAACTGTTTTCATTTTAATAATAAAATACTCTTAATACAAATAATTTACACTGTTATATTTAAACAGATCTATTTGATCTATAGAGGGAACCCTAACAGGTACTACCATTCTAAGCTAGAATGGATCTAGGAGTAATGGCAATGAAGGAGTACTCCTCACTCCCCAGATCTCCAGAACAGGAACCTCACCACCGGATAAAGTTTAACATCATACAAAGAATGCAGAATAAGTTCTGATACTTGGTATAATAATCTTAATGTTATAAATTGCAAAATTAACTGTTCAATCTTATTTCCTTATAAGTGCAGAAAAAGACTAAAGTGAAATAGATTTGTTTGTTTGTTTTGTTTTACGGTATATCAACCTCGGTGGGTGATTTAATGCCAACAAAGTTTTAAAATAAATTAATTCTTAATGGATACTCAATTTTTTTATAAACACATTTTCCTATTTAACCCATAGATGGGACCCTAACAGGTACTACCACTCCGAGTCAGAGTGAACCAGGAAGCAATGGTGATAAAGGGGTGCTCCACATTTCCCAGACCTCCAAAAATGGAACCTCATCATCAGATAGATTTTAACGTCATTCCCAGGACATGAAGACCCTCAGCCACAGCCTTCTAGCACCCATATGATAAAAAGGGGTTGGGGCAATCATATAGGTACTAGGGCTTGGCAATTGACCGGGGGGGGGGCTCTCCGACCGCCGGTCTAGCCGAAGTAACGGCCTAAAGGGAGTGTTGCATGTCATGGACTGCTCAGCCACCTGGGTTCTATTCTTAAGCATCACGGGTCGCCACACACAGCCAATGGGAAGTCTTACCCCTCTGCAGAGGTGCAATCGGTGTATTCTAACGCCTCATCCGACAGGGCTGTAAAGTGAAGTAGAGATGCAGTAGAAAAATCTCACTCAACCAAGTACTTATATATTGTCAGTGTGGCATTGTATTAGTAAGATATCTTATCAATCAGTCTAGAATAATCATTGTTTTTATTACCATCAAGAAATTATCTTGAATTACAATCTGATCTATTGTCAGAGTTTAAAAAGAAAAAGAAGTGTTAAGATTCTTGTGCCCATTTTTCATATTATCAGATGAAGCTGTATAATCAAAACTTGTTATACGAATAAATTGTCCATTTCAACATCCTGGTTTTCATTTTTTTTTTTTTTTTCAGTCATATTTCTTTAACATAGACAGACATGACAGACGGAATGATTCAATAGTCGTAAAAATGGTTATTTAGATAGATAGATAGATAGATAGATAGATAGATTATGTTAGGTTTGTGCAAAAGTTTCGAGAGAAAAATAAATTTTCAATTCTATATTCAGTCTCTAATTTTCCTAAAGGAGTTATAGGAACTATTGCCCATATATAATTCTAACTCTCTCTCTCTCTCTCTCTCTCTCTCTCTCTATATATATATATATATATATATATATATATCCCTTTCTCTCTTTTTTTCTCTCTCTCTCTCTTTCTGTCTCTCTATCTATCTATCTATCTATCTATCTGTAAGAGGTATGATGTTGAATACTCAATCATATAAACACACAAAATAATTATAATATATATGATCTATTACATAACAAAAAGCTTCTCTCTCTCTCTCTCTCTCTCTCTCTCTCTCTCTCTCTCTCTCTCTCTCTCTCTCTCTCTCTCTCTCTCTCAGAGCTATGATGTTAAATACCCAACCATATAAGCATACAAAATAAATATAATATAAATGATCTATTACATAACAGAAAGCCCTCCTCTCTCTCTCTCTCTCTCTCTCTCTCTCTCTCTCTCTCTCTCTCTCTCTCTCTCTCTCTCTCTCTCTCTCTCTCTCTCTCTCTCTCTCTCTCTCTCTCTCTCTCTCTCTCTTTAAGAGCTATGATGTTGAATATACCAACTATATAAACATAGAAAATAATTATAATATAAATGATCTATTACATAACAGAAAGCTACTCTCTCTCTCTCTCTCTCTCTCTCTCTCTCTCTCTCTCTCTCTCTCTCTCTCTCTCTCTCTCTCTCTCTCTCTCTCTTTCTAAGAGCTATGATGTTGAATACCCAACCATATAAACACACAAAATAAATATAATATAAATAATGTATAACATAACAGAAAGCTACTCTCTCTCCTCTCTCTCTCTCTCTCTCTCTCTCTCTCTCTCTCTCTCTCTCTCTCTCTCTCTCTCTTTCTCTCTCTCTCTCTAATCCCACACACAAAAATGATCCTAGCATTTAACTTTCTATTAAGATACCGCGTTTTGGTAAAGAAAAAAAGAAAGAAAAGAAAATGATATATATCATTATCTGTGCACACGCTGTTTGGTAACTTGCGTAAATCCAACCATGTATCAATATTAGTGTTCTAGCATTAAAAAAATTCCGGATCCACAGGCTTTTCAATGCAGGCAGATCATTGTCATTTGAAATATTGGCTAATTCCAATATTCCTTTTTTCGCTATGTCATCCAGTACTAGATTACGTTACATTTAATAAGTTCAAATCCTGGACAAGGATTTTGCATTTCACATAGCGCTAATATCTTTGAGAAATGTATGAATCCATATATGCTCCCTCCAGCTATGGGTAAAATATTAGGACAGACATGGCTCTTTAGCCGTGGATAGGTAACCAGTCTAGGAGAAAGGAAAACTCTGAATTTAGAAACCTCAGGTCAGTCGTTGACTGGGTTTTGGCATTCCTTGTGCACCAATTATTTCCTAATAACTGTGCCAAAAAGTGTGGATGGTCCAACACAAGCCTTCACCACTATAAACAAATCACTGTGTAGGTTGTTCATTGGATGAACCCTCATGCGTCAAAATCGACGAGAGAGTCCATTTACCATTACTAGTACAAAATTAAAAAACACCCTCCGGGCGATGTAAAAATAGATTTTTGAAGCATATTGCCTGAAGGGTGGGAGTAAAAAATTCAATGTCAGCGAGTTTGTACCCTAAGTAAGTAAAATAATCAAATTCATTAAAGGATTAAAAAATAAAACAATTTGAAATGTAAACTTTGAATATGTATTAAAATAAAACAAACTATATATAGATATATAATACCAGTCATGTATTTATTAAAACTTGTTTTAAAAAACAATGAAGACTGTCTAATGTTGCATGTTCAAATTTTGAGTGTATTTATTCTATATTATGACGATTTTGGGTAATGTGACGTAAGCAGTGACGTAGTTTTTGTTACAGGCAAAACCGGAAGCGAATCTCCATTATTAATAGATTACGCTACACTTAGTAATTAACTTAGTACACAACAAGTATATTACAGTTTCTTTTGTGTTGTTGTAATTTTTTTTTCGGAGTCTAATTTTACTTTTTGTAAGATCACGCAAGAGTTATCACTTGTTCTGTGAATGATAACAGCAAATCAATTGTATTTGTAATTTTTACTAAATAACAGCAACTAACTAACCTTTCAAAATGGCGAAAAACATTTTTTATCAAATGCTAAACCCACGAAATTAAAATAACTATAATTCTTGTGGACTGTTTCTTGAAACTGTTCTCCTAATTCAGCATTTGAAATAAAATTTTACTTGACACAAAATTAAAAATGAATTTCAACAATCTTATGAAAGCACAACCAAATTGGACACATGGCCTAGTGGATAAGGTAGTTAGGTTAAGACAGTTCTAAATGACAGTTATATCTGGATTCCAGGTTCAATCCTGAGCGGCGGCAGTAACATAGAAAAATAATTAACACAACTCCTAACCCAGTTATGTTTAGCGGAATGAGAACAGGATACCCCTGTGAAATGAATACAGAGTTAGTTTCAAAGTTCCGTGATGGCTCCCGAGTCCGACAAGAAGGTTTCCTACTACGTCAAGAAAGTTCCCGAGTTCGAAAAGAAGGTTTCCCGAGTCCGAAAAGAGGGTTCACGGGTCCGAGAAGGTTCCCGAGTCCGACAAGAAATACCTGAAGAAAGCCGAGGGGCATATCAGCCGAAACGTTGTACAGATAACAATGAAGATGAGGACAATAGTCCGAATAACGCAGATAATACTAATCATCAAGCCTCATCTCAAACATTCAGAGAAACAACCAAAGAAGTTGTCTTTTTATTCCTCAGATTTTCAATCAAAATATAACATCAAACATCATTTCATTTAGCATTGATAAAACTAGAACAAACCTGAGCATTCTTTTAAGAAATCACCAAAAAGTTGAAATATCTTTTTATCTATATCCTATGCTACTCATACGCTGAGTTGGCAAGGACCGAAATCGAACCAGGAACTTTGTGGATTCTAGTCGGACGCTCTACCGACTGAACTAAACCGGTCCTTATCACTAGATTTATTAGTAGTTCATGATTTACATGGTACATCTAAACTCGCACATAGAATAATTGACCCAGGATCGACTGTGAAAAGGCTACCCCCTACTCTGTGGCAATATCTATTGTTCCTCTTTCTAGCAAGCATATGTTAGATGACACGGAAGATTTACTTCCAAATAACATCTGACAGTTTATTTATTTACTGGTGAATGTGTGCCGTCATAAAAATAATAGTATGTATAAAATTGACACTTAATTATGTCATTAATATTATTAGATTTCACAGGCGAATCTTTAAATATTTTCCCAATCATACGCGTGATCTCACGAAATATAATTATGAAGATTGATTAGAATCTAAGTGTATATGACCCTGTGAGAACGGAGGTGGTTAGCACCGCTCCCAATGGAGCCAGCTATCATATACAAATAATTTTTGAATAGATCTATTTGACCCAGAGATGGAACCCTAATAAATACTACCACTGTAGTTCAGAACCTGGGAGTAATGGCAATAAAGGGGGTTTTCTGCAATCTGCAATCACCAGATCTCGAAAATTCTCCTCACTACCAGTGGCAGTTTAATGTAATAAGAAGAAAACCTATTAACTTCTTGTAAAATCTGTACTCAAGTGAATTAACGCGATATTTATATCTTAAGTTCTTGAAGTTTATTAAGGATATTGCAAACACAAACAGGTTATTACCTAGTTGAGTAACATGATATTACAGGGTGACCCAGAAAAAACAGAACCCAAATTATTCATTTTCCCATTAAACTAACCCTAAACCCACCCTAACCCTAAATCCTAACACTAACCCTAACCCTAAACCCCAACCCTAACACTAAACCCTAAATCCTAACCCTAAATCGTAACCCTAAACCCTAACCCTAACCCTAACCCCCTAGTTGAGAAACATAATATTCGAGGGTAACCTAGAAAAAACAAAACCCACAAATTTTGTAATAAAACTGTTAATTTTTAAAAAGTTTAAGTTAAAGTCCAACAAGGTTTAGGGTTAGGGTTTAGGGTTAGGGATTAGGGTTAGGGTTAGTGTTTAGGGTTAGGGTTGGGGCTTAGGGTTAGTTTAATGGGAAAATAAATAAATAATTTGGGTTCTGTTTTTTCTGTGTCACTCATGTTACTCAACTAGGGAATAACCCACAAACAAATATAGAAATACAGGCGGTGTTTTATTATAGTTTTATTGAAATCGTATATCTGTGTAAATCATTTGTATTAAGAATAGTTACTTGAAGCTATAATTGTACTAAGGATTATTATTCGTTACTTGAAACCATATAATTGTTTGCAAACAAATGATTATTATTAAATATAGATAGTTGCTTGAAACCATATGATTGTGTATAAATTATTAGTATTATATAGGAATAATTATATCATATAACTGTGTGCAAATTATTTGTATTTGATTGGAATAATTGATATCATATAACTGTGTGCAATATCATATAACTGTGTGCAAATATTGTATTTGATTGGAATAATTGATATCATATAACTGTGTGCAAATTATTTGTATTTGATAGGAATAATTGATATCATATAATGTGTGCAATTATTTGTATTTGATTGGAATAATTGATATCATATAACTGTGTGCAATTATTTGTATTTGATAGGATAATTGATATCATATAACTGTGTGCAAATTATTTGTATTTGATATTTGATTATATAACAAATTATTGTATTTGATAGAATACTTGATACATATAACTGTATGCAAATTATTTGTATTTGATAGTAATAATGATATCATATAACTGTGTGCAAATTATTTGTATTTGATAGGAATACTTGATATCATATAACTGTGTGCAATTATTGTATTTGATAGGAATACTTGATATCATATAACTGTGTACAAATTTTTTTGTATTGATAGGAATACTTGAAATCATATAACTGTGTGCTTGATAGGAATAATAATATACGAATTATTTATATTTGATAGGAATACTTGAAATATAACTATGTGCAATTATTTCTATTTGATAGGAATACTTGAAATCATTAACTATTGCAAATTTTGTATTTAATAGGAATACTTGAAACATACAGTTGTGTGCAAATTATTTGTATTTGATAGGAATACTTGAAATCATATAACTGTGTGCAAATTATTTGTATTTGATAATACTTGAAATCATATAACTGTGTGAAAATTATTTGTATTTGATAGGAATACTTGAAATTATTGTATATTAAATAAATCAACTCAATGTGTTGTATCAACACATCTTAATAACTCTAGCATTAATTATTCCAACAGCCCTAAAATTTTGTTTGTTTCGTTCTCTTTTGTTGATGGATTCAGTAAGAAATAAACTACATTAACTAGTGTGATGACAAACGTTAACACCGATAGACTTTGGAAAGATTTATTCTACTTAGAATAACTGTTACACTTATTGAGAGTTTATATAGTCTAGTATTCACTAGAGAGTTCTCCAAATGGGAGGTTATCATAAAATAGGGGAGGTAACTCTTAATTACTTATTACTGCTACATGTACCAGAATATTAAAGGTAAAAATCTGTCTGCATAAATGTTTATTAGTTATGCCAACATTTCAATGTAAATGCTTCGCAATTGATACTCTTCGTTAAAGTTAGGTTTCTTTGTTTAATGGCATATCAACCTTCGCTATGGAGGCGTGTGGTCTAATGGGTAGAGTCGTAGGAAATGGACTCGTCGACCCGAGTTCAATTCCGGGACGAAGCATTTCACTTAGCGCTAATACCCTTGGGAAAGGTATGAATTCAATTCTCCTTCCAGCTATGGGTAAATAGCAGGGCAGATTGGGCTCTTTAACCATGGCTAGGTAACCAGTCTAGGAGAAGGAAAACTCTGAATTCAAACCTGGTAAACTCCGCTTAAGAAATTGACCTTGTGTCACATCCTACTCGTGCAGAGGGGTTGGTATTATATATATATATATATCAACCCTTCGCTGGCTATCTAATGCCAAAGCCATCCTGGTAGAAAACATTAGTGGTACTATTTAACCCAGAGCTTGGGTGAGGGAGTGCATATCTTTCTCAAGAGTAATAGTCTGAAATTGGACGTAATAGCACGTCTGGAGTTTGAACTCGCTTACTACGATGTCGCAGTCCAGCACGTTATCCACTATGCCACGTTGACTTCCTCTGTAAAGTGTCCACTAGGAGAACTTCTGTATTAACAAATAATTCTAATTAAGTTAGATCATCTTAGAAAAATACTTTTATCTCAGATTCAAAGAGCATTTGTAGAATTCAAAGAGAATGAATGTAATGACATTTTGAAATACTTCCTCTTGTAGAATATCTTGAAACATTTTGGCTTTTATGGAATATCTTGAAACATTTGGCTTTTGTAGAATATCTTGAAACATTTTGGTGAGAATATCTTGAAGCATTTTGGCTTTTGTAGAATATCTGAAACACGTTGCTTTTATAGAATATCTTGAAACATTGTAGAATATCTTGAACAATTTGGCTTTTGTAGAATATCTTGAAAACAATTTGGCTTTTGTAGAATATCTTGAAACATTTCGCTTTTGTAGAATATCTTGAAACATTTTGGTTTTTGTAGAATATCTGAAACATTTTGCTTTTTAGAGTGAAACATTTTGGCTTTTGTAGAATATCTTGAAACAATTTGGCTTTTTGTAGAATATCTTGAAACATTTTGGCTTTTGTAGAATATCTTGAAAACATTTTGGCTTTTGTAGAATATCTTGAAACATTTTGCTTTTGTAGAATATCTTTTTTTTTTTGTAGAATATCTTGAAACATTTTGGCTTTTGTAGAATATCTTGAAACAATAGAATATCTTGAAACATTTTTTGTAGAATATCTTATGGCTCTTACATCTTGAAACATTTTGGCTTTTGTAGAATATCTTGATGTTTCAAGAAACCACTTGAAACATTTTGGCTTTTGTAGAATATCTTGAAACATGAATATCTTGAAACATTTTGGCTTTTAATGGTTTGACCGGTCTACTCTCTGGTTATCATCGTATGACGTTAGTATTACCCAACCGATGATATTTCTTTTATCTCTGTCTAAACTGAAGAGACTAAAATTACACAGATGGTAAATATTTCAAAAGAAGTTTTATATCATACTTGTGATTTAATTATTACTGAAGTTGAATAATTACAGAGTGGGAAGGTGAGATCAAAATACGACTTATAGAATAAATGAATGCCACTATCAATCGTTTGCTAAATATGTATAGAAATTTAAACTCAACATTTTATGATTTAAAGTGAAAATGTGCTGTCAATACGGCATCGACCCCCTCCCACAAATGATCATTCCTATCTTTGCTGTGCTTTATTCTGTTTATACTGTAATATATACCCATATAAAGGGCAGTTGTGTATATGTGTATGTCCGGAGGAAACTTCGAAAATAAAACAATTAACGACAAAATAAATATATATATACATTCACTATCACCAAGGCTTGGTTTTTGAGCAGAAATAATGAATATCTAATTTATATTTGGGAAGATATTTAAAGATTAAAATTTTTATAGTAACAGAAGGTAATTGAAATATGATGTTGATTGATTGAATTAATCACATCATTTATATTGTTTTGTTTTGTTTTTAATTGTAAATTATTGAATTAAAATTTCTTATTATATTGTTATATATTTACGTGGGGATTTTATGGGGCATCCAGTGAGGATCTAACTTGTGATAAATAATAATGAATCTGCGAGACTAACTTTTAAAAAATCCTCCCTCTACCCAGGTGACGCTTGGTAGCCACTTCTAGTTATGGATAAGAGGATTCTGATAACTGAATTTCGCCAACTTTGATACAAGATCATCTTCCTTGAACAACATTATTGTTGTCTCAAGAGACTTATGCGTTAACAACTGAACGAGAGAAAAATATCTGGACCATATGACCTTAAGGCACCCCTTTTGTATCTCGATTAAGAAAGGACATTATTAATACTGTTGGTCTATTCTACATTGTATTTACCTCGTACCCCACTTGTATGGGTTAGGCACAAGGCCCTATTAACGTGGAACCACCCACAAACCGAAGCTCATGGGTGTCAGGTGAAAAATTGCATCGATCCCGTCGGCATTCCCCCTCAAGGGCGGCGCCTCAGGCGCTGGGCAATAAACCCAGCCCTTCTCCTTTAAATCGAGGGGGGGTATTGCCTGGGGGGATAGCCCTCTGGGATCGACGCTATTAACTTGTAAAGATCCAGGGCCGAAGCCACTGGGCCCCTGGCGTTGGCCTATTCTACATACTAATAACATGCAATCGTTAATTTTAACTAGGGGTATAGGGTTAGGGTTGGGGTTTAGGGTTAGGGTTGGGGATTAGGATTAGTTTAATGGGAAAATAGATAAATAATTTAGGTTCTGTTTTTTCTGGGTTACCCTGTATACAGGATGACCCAGAAAAAAACAGACCCCTAACCCTAACCCTAACCCTAACCCCAACCCTAACCCTAAACCTAAATAATTTTGTAATAAAACTGTTAATTTTAACGAGAAGGATTTAGGGTTAGGGTTTATGGTTATGGTTGGTGTTGGAGTTAGGGTTAGGGTTGAGGTGGCAAATATTTTATTTTAAACCTGCTTGAAAACAGGTGGAATTCTTATATCTATATCTATTTATCAACGTTAGAAGGAAATTTAAATGAAAATCTAAATTTAAAGCACTTTTAGGGGCCAGTTTAACTCAGTCGGTAGCGCGTTCGACTAGTAACTGCAAGGTTCCGGGTTCGATACCGGCCCTCGCTAACTTAGCGTATGAGTAGTACAGGGATTTGTGTGGTAAAGTGAGGAGATGATGGTAGGTGTGGTGCTCCATCTCAGACGCCAAAAACAATCTCCTTGATCTAGTGCTAGTGAAAAGGGGATATACTCCCTCACTGTCTGGCTAATACCGACGTTAGGCCACTCCGATGACTTAGGTTTGTCAATTTATGCAGGAGTTTATGCATGTACTCGTGTTTATTTTATTCTTGTGAATTTGAAAGCAAAGAAGTGCAAATATTTGTGTATTTTCGCATCAATATATCTGTATGAGTTTCAAAGAATGTAATTAAATGACTCTCATTGTCTTATACCAAAGAACTTATCAGATAAAAACAAAGGAAAACAATATCAATGAAATTTTTTTCAACGAATTTATTGACCACTAATAAAGGATATTATGTCTGAAATTTGGTTTATAGTAAGATGAATGAATCAACCTAACTATTGGTAATGTGGTTATTTCCTAGTTGAGTAACATGATATAACAGGATGACCCAGAAAAAACAGAACCCAAATTATTTATTTTCCCATTAAACTAACCCTAACCCTAACCCCTCCCCATGTTGAGTAACATCATATTACAGGGTGACCCATAAAAACAGAACCCAAATTATTTATTTTCCCATTAAACTAACCGTAAACCCCAACCCCAACCCTAAACCCTAACACTAACCCTAAACCCTAACCATAAAGCCCCCTAGTTGAGTAGCATAATATTACAGGGTGACCCAGAAAAAACAGAACCCACAAATTTTGTAATAAAACTATTCATTTTGATTTTTTTAAGTTTAAGTCCAACAAGGGTTAGGGTTGGGGTTTAGGGTTAGTTTGATGGGAAAATAAATAAATAATTTGGGTTCTGTTTTTTCTGTGTCACTCATGTTACTCAACTAGGAAATAACCGGTAATGTTATGCACTGATTTAAACGGCGTTACTCCACCCCCACCCCCACCCCATCTTGGGTGTTTTACTTTCCTGTCTTGACTTTTATAACTTCCTGGTTTGGCCGTTATAACTTCCTGTTTGGCTGTTATATCTTCCTGCCTTCTTAACGCGTCTGTCTTGGTTGGTACCATTCAGGGAATTTTTAACTGAAATCGTTATTCAATTGCTTGAAGCAATGTTTTGTTAATCATTCTTGTTGCATGTTAACCATGATAATTCGCAGGGGTAACAACATAATTATAAAAGAAAGTAAATTATCCACTCTAATCCAGGGCGATTTTGAAGTTCTAGTTCCACATTCAAGAACCTTTTTATTTATTTCTAGGAAGATTTTTTAAATGAATTCCAAATAATATATATTCATTTTCAAGATAGATAGATAGATATGTAAAGAGAATTAACATTTATTTTGTCCTTTTTGTTATCTTATTATAATGTAACTTTCTTTCTGTAACCGAAACTACGTCACTGCTGACATCATGATTTCCCTAGTTATTTAAGTTATATTTTCAACGATTTTGAAATAGTCATTATTCAATCTTAATTAGCATCTTATTCATCAGTGATGTGTCTATTAAAGTCTAGCTGAGTTAGATTTGCCGCGAAACTACCCATATTATTAATGCATTTTAAATACTGAAATATATGTTATATATCTCTAAGTAAATTATCCACTCTGGGTACCAAGTTTCTTGGTATAAGGTGATTCTAAGCTGGTCCTATTCTCTACCAGTAGTTTGTTGTAGAGCTCAGGTTCCGTATGAGAGCTCAATGTTTAATTATTATAAAGAGAGTAAATTTATGTGTGAATAAAAAGGCCTTAGATACCATGGGCATCGTGATTATGGACCATTTCCACTCGTGGAGCCTACAGAGCTGTCTAAATAAAAGATAAACGTGGTCTGCCGAAGCTCTGTGGGCCCCATATACCCACGAGTGGAGATTGTCCATAATCACGATACCCATGGTATTTAAGGCCTTTTTATTCACAAATAAATTTATTCACAATATATATAATATATATATATATATATATATATATATATATATATATATATATATATTGCCATTGCTTGATAAAAATAAATAAATGAATAAATAAAAGTTCAAACAATATAAGGGTGAGCTTCAAAAAGTTCAACAATGAGCTGCACGAAAGTGGCTCTTTAGTCCTGCCAAAGTCTTGCACACCTTCCCACATTTACAGGTATTTCCAGGGAGCACAGGGTATTTTATTAGTCCATCCCGCCGATGCACAGATTGGTGACTGATCAGGCCAGCCTTGTTCGTACATAGCCTTCCACACTGGTCACATAGTAGACCGATTTGAAGCCCTTACACATATACACACGCACACTTTCATCGAAATTCCCTGATGGAACAAAGCAACAAAAAAAAAAGTACCAGAAAGCAAATTCTAATAAAGAATTAATATTAACTCTGATGTAAGAAATCCTAAGTACTTCATAATATAAATGAGAAACATTATGATAATAATGAAATTTATTGCGTACAGTACTCAGGTGCATCACAACTCATCAAAGTCTCGTGTATAGTACATAGAATAATGTACTACTATCAGAAAAATGAATAGCATACAGTAATAATACACATGTATGTGTGCGCGTGCGTGCATATGTGTGTGGAAGGGGTATCAGGTATAGTGTTGGTGAATTACAGGAAGCATGGAAGTTTTGAAAGATGCAGTGTTTCGGCAGCCTATTGATATAATGAACTACGTATTGATGACGTTTTTGCATATTTTACACATTGTTTATTATTATCTTTATGGGTCATATGACCTTTAGGCACCCCTTTTGCGATCTCGATTCTTGGGGACATTTTTTCCATTTACACCGTCAAAATCCGGTTGATTATTAACAGACGATTTTTAGAGTTTTTTTAAAAATTATAACACCTACCCTAACCCCTAATCCTAACCATAACCCATAACCATAACCCATAACAAACAACCGGATTTTGATGATGTAAATGAGAAAAGTGTCCTTGTGAGTCGAGATCGCGGAAGGGGTGCCTAAAGGTCATATGGTCTATCTTTCTTACTATTACTAGCAAAATAAAAAAAAAATAAAAAAACACCCTCCAGGTGATGTAAAAATAATTTTTGAAACATATTGCCTGAGGGGTAAAAAATTCAATGTCAGCGAGTTTGTACCCTAAGTAAGTAAAATCATCAAATTCATTAAAGGATTAAGAAATAAAACAATTTGAAATGTAAACTTTAAATATGTATTAAAATAAAACAAACTATATATAGATATATAATACCAGTCATGTATTTATTTAAACTTGTTTTAAAAAAACAATGAGGACTGTCTAATGTTGCATGTTCAAATTTTGAGTGTATTCAATGTTATGACGATTTTGGGTAATGTGACGTAAGCAGTGACGTAGTTTTTTTACAGACAAAAACCGGAAGCGAATCTCCATTATTAATAGAATATTGATTTAGTTGTTGTGAATTTCTGGTTACCGTTGATTTTTCTTTATTTATCCAAGGAACGACATACAAAAGTAAATTTAATTCTTTATTTTCTATTTTCGAAAGGTTAATTAGACATTACAGAGGTAATAACCTACTTAAAAGCTCATAGTGCAGCGTTGAATTATATTTCACAAGAAGCGGCTACCTAGCATCGCCTAGGTAGAGGGAGGACTTTTTAAAAGTTAGTCCTGCAAATCTATTATAACTGAATCGTGAGTTGGATCCTCGTAGGATGTCCCATTAAAATCCCTACGTAAAAAAGATCCAGCCACTGTGAAAAGAAACGTTATCTTCCCGAATATAAATAATATCTTTATTATTTTTGCTCAAAAAGCAAGATCTAGTGATAGTGAATGTGTATTTATATTTACTTTATCATCCGGACATACATACACACAACTGCCCTTTATATATATATATATATATATATATATATATATATATATATATATATATATATATACCAACCCCTCCGCACGAGCAGGATGTAACACAAAGTCAATTTCTTAACCGGAGTTCAACAGGTTTGGATTCATACCTTTCCCAAGGGTATTAGCGCTAAGTGAAATGCAATTTCCACATCCAGGATTTGAACTCGGGGCTACGAGTTCATTTCCAATGACTTTAAGCATTACACCACACGCTTCCTTTATATATGTCTTACTGCCCTTTATATATGTATAGAAAGTGTTAGCATATAAATAAACGTTTCTATCGTTTGCTTATTTTCTCTTTATGTCAAGTAGGTTTTTGCAGCAATATCAAAAATTAAAATGACATATTTTGTTTATTTTTAAGTTTGAGTGATTATTTCAAAAATATAAAAGTTACATGATTAAAAGAGTCTGTAAATCTTCTCTTTTTGTTTTTCCTTAATAAAAAAAAAGTCTTTAAAACGATGTCAGTTCTTTATGAGAATTGAGATAAATCTCTGTTCCTCGACGTCGAAATACGTCAAATAGTGCTGACCTATCTTTCACAGTCTTGTTGTTCAGTAGCGGGGCATTACCTCGATTGATCGACTCCACCTCTTAACCGACACTCAACCCTCTTTATGTTTGTTTAAAGTCTTTAGTCTTGCCTCGTAGATATCTCAGTTGATTTAGGTTACACTGAACTCATTTTCAGAAGTGTATATAAACCCCCCCCTAACTAAACCCACAATTCCTTCACAGTGTCAACCGTCCACAATATAATCTACGCTGCTTATATTAACCCAGAAATACTGGAATGTTTACCTTAATGAATCGACACAGAACATATTTGATCCAACGTTTCCTTAAACATTTCCTTACCATAGCAACGAATAGGAGATTCATCATTTTTCTAATCGCAAAGAATCTTTCTAACTTTGATTGCCTATTAAGTAAAAATTTTGAATCAACTATTTTTATGTTTAAATAAATAATTTGGGTTCTGTTTTTTCTGGGTCACCCTGTAATATCATGTTACTCAACTGGGAAATAACCATAATTTGGGTTCTGTTTTTTGTGGGTCACCCTGTAATATAATGTTACTCAATTAGGGAAGGTTATGGTTATGGTTAGTGTTAGGGTTTAGGGTTGGGTTAGAGTTAGGGTTAGGGTTAGGGTTGGGGTTTAGAGTTAGTTTAATGGGGAAATAAATAAATAATTTGGGTTCTGTTTTTTGTGGGTCACCCTGTAATATAATGTTACTCAATTAGGGAAGGTTATGGTTATGGTTAGTGTTAGGGTATAGGGTTGGGTTAGGGTTAGGGTTAGGGTTGGGGTTTAGAGTTAGTTTAATGGGGAAATAAATAAATAATTTGGGTTCTGTTTTTTCTGGGTCACTCTGTAATATCATGTTACTCAATTAGGGAAGGTTATGGTTATGGTTAGTGTTAGGGTTTAGGGTTGGGTTAGGGTTAGGGTTAGGGTTAGGGTTGGGGTTTAGAGTTAGTTTAATGGGGAAATAAATAAATAATTTGGGTTCTGTTTTTTCTGGGTCACCCTGTAATATCATGTTACTCAACTAGGGAGGGTTATGGTTATGGTTAGAGTTAGGGTTAGGGTTGAGGTCTAGGGTTAGTTTAATGGGGAAATAAATAATTTGGGTTCTGTTTTTTTCTGGGTCACCCTGTAATATCATGTTACTCAACTAGGGAGGGTTAGGGTTGGGGTTTAGGGTTAGTTTAATGGGGAAATAAATAAATAATTTGGGTTCTGTTTTTTTTCTGGGTCACCCTGTAATATCATGTTACTCAACTAGGGAAGGTTAGAGTTGGGGTTTAGGGTTAGTTTAATGGGAAAATAAATAAATAAATTGGGTTCTGTTTTTTATGGGTCACCCTGTAAAATTATGTTACTCAACTAGGGGGTTAGGATTGGGGTTTAGAGTTAGTTTAAAAGGAAAATAAATAATTTGGGTTCTGTTTTTTCTGGGTCATGTTACTCAACTAGGAAATAACCACATTACCAATAGTTAGGTTGATTCCTTAATCTTACTATAAAACCCAATTTCCAACATAATATCCTTTATTAGCGGTCAATAAACTCGATGAAAAAAATGTCATTGATATTGTTTTCCTTTGTTTTTATCTGATAATGTTCTGTACAAACTTCTTATCGTAAAATATTTTAACCTGTTATCTAATCTCAGAAAAACTTTATTTTATAAAAATTGAATTAATATATATATATATATATATATATATATATATATATATATATATATATATATATATATATATATATTATATATATTTGTGTGTGTGTGTGTGTGTACATATATATATATATATATATATATATATATATATATATATATAACAAAAAAGAAAAACGAAAAACCCATAATTTTGACTGTTGGAAAGAAAGTCGAGATAATAATCACTGGAACGCGCTTAAAACTTTCCTTTTTTGCATTTCTTTAGATAGATAGATAGATTGATAGATAGATAGATGAAATAAATGAAAACAAGAAAGGTTTTTGCATAAAAAATGCTCGATACTATTATAGCAGAGCAGATATAAGACCTAGGTAATATTTTCCACAGAACTTTTAAGCATCTAAATTGGAATTTAAAACAAAAAGATGTTAAGAAAAAATCCTTTATCAGAACAAACCCTATTCGAATATGGATTAAATGTTTGCTTTTCTTTTTTAAATTTTTCTGACATCATTCTTCATCATTCTTTAAATTAATTCCTGCAATTAAATGATTAATCATAAAACTACCATCGATTTTTTGGTAATCTTGACTAAATTCTTGCCATAAAATTATGCTTGCGCATTATTTGAAATGAAGTTAACTCTTACTAAAAACTGATGAAACAATGAGAGTGAAGTCCCTTTTTCTTTTTCTGTGAATTTGGGGAAGAAGCAAGTGTAAACAATGGCAGCCATCTTTTAACGTAATTTTCACGGAGAAAACACGCCAGTTTTAAAATCCATTATAATGCATTTTTTTACTCCAAAATATCATAAAATATGTTTTTAGTAACAGTTAACTTCATTTCAAATAATGCGCCAGCACAAATTTACGGTCAGAATTTAGTCACTTAAAGTTCAAGATTACCGATTTTTTTCTTTTCTTTTAAATTACAATGGACCATTTGACCTTTAGGCACCCTTTTGCGATCTCATTTCATAAGGACATTTTTTTTCATTTGCACCATCAAAATCCGGTTGTTTGTCAGGGGCTAGGGTTAGGGTTAGGGTTAGTTTTATAATTAAAAAAAACTTCTAAAAATCGTCTGTTAACAAACAACTGGATTTTGACAGTGTAAATGAAAAAAATGTCCTTATGAAACGAGATCACAAAAGGGGTGCCAAAAGGTCATATGGTCCATACAATTATTGGACCTTTTTGAGTTTTGACATCAGTGATATCTGTTGTCACTCGCTGGAGACGATTGACAGCAAATCTCTTTATGCAACATCTCAGTATTCTTGCTGGTTTTAGTTATACTGATGTCTGATTTAAATCATTGCGTAAATTATTAAGTAAAGCCGAGAACGTCCGCCGGTGTCAGGCACACCGAAACCAGAGATCAAGAGCTCGCCATAGCTCGGAACCCTTGTCACAACTTTGCCGATACACCCCGCCATCTTGCCACTCGGTACCAAATTGATAATTTAACCTAAAATAACTAGCTGTAGATCGCCAGTCAACTGACAAAGAAATATTATTCATTGTATAAAAAAAATAAATGTATATATTTTGTACCTAATCATCAGAAAGCGTTCCTGTTTGTTTTGTTTGATTGACCCCGTTGACAGTTTTTGGTAATTTGGTTATCATTTAACCCAACCGAGTTGATGAGAAAGCATAGAACCAGCTCTCCGTCAGGACACTATAGTACTAGAATCTGTGCTATGACCAGCATAGAATAATCCTCGGACACTATTGTATTATATTTGGTATCATCCAACCCAACGACTGTGATACTGAGTCGGAGCATCGTTCCATAAATTGAAATCCTGACCCAGCAAAATATTATATCAAAATTTATCATTGATTTTGTTTTATGCCAGTTTTTCAGGACTCTTATAAGTATTTTAGCCGACCTCAATTGTATCGTGGTCTGGGCGTACTCAGTCCTTCCTCAGATTAAAAACGAAATCTGGATTTCTAGCGTGAATTGGGGGATCCGTTTTGATCTAAAAAGCCGAGAAGAGTTTATCTAATTTTCCAGGATAGAATCTGATCTGTACTGATATCATTTGGCTATATAAGACAAATTTAGTCACTTGCACAATTTCCAGTGGATCACCTTCTACACTTAGTCGTGCCTGCTCTTGTACTCCTTATGTGCCAGTTTTTTTTTAATTCTCTCTCTCTCTCTCTCTGCTCTCTCTCTCTCTCTCTGCACTCCTAGTATCACCTTCTACATATAGTTGTGTCTGCTCTTATACTCCTTATGTCAGTTTTTTATTCTCTCTCTCTCTCTCTCTCTCTCTCTCTCTCTCTCTCTCTCTCTCTCTCTCTCTCTCTCTCTCTCTCTCTCTCTCTCTTGCACAATTCCCAGTGGATCACCTTCTACATCTAGTCGTGCCTGCCCCCTGTACTCTTTATATGCCAGTTTCTCTCTCCCTCCCTCCCCCCTCTCTCTCTCTTTCTCTCTCTCTCTCTCTCTCTCCCAGATACACACACACACACAAACACACACAGACACACACACACACACACACATGCACTCACTTTTCTCCTGAGTATTATCTATTCTATTCTCTCAGTCGGTAGAGTGTTCGGCTGCGAACCTCAACGTTCCTGGTTCGATACCGGCTCCCACCAACTCAGCGTATGAGTAGCACAGGGATCTGTGCGGTGAAGTAAGAGGTTAATGGTAGGTTTGGCGCTCCACCTCAGAAGCATAAATTATCTTCTTGGTCTAGCGCTAGTGAAAAGGGGATAGGCTTCCTCGCTGTCTGTCTGATACTGACATTAGGCCAATGCGACGACATTACTTTTTTAATTTATTATTGTATTCTAATTGGTTATTATACAATTACTTTGGGCTGCTATTTAAAGTGATTCGGTTTCTCTCTGTATAACCACATCTCTGTCATCTCGTCTACAATTTCCGTAGTTTGTCTTCTAAAGTGTCCATATAGTCGTTTTCCTTTCCATCTTCATTTTCTCGAATTCATAATTTCTATCGAGTTTTTCATTCCCGTATTAAACAACTACTGGTTTTCACTTAAGCTCAAGTGACAGCAAGTCTTCTCAGCTCATCAAGAATCTTCTCAGTTTTCTAGCTGATTTCATTAGTGCTGTGATCTGGGTTGTCTCGATTCTTCCTCGAGTTTCCGGTTTCTCCCAAATATCGAACCATATGACATTTAGGCACCCCATTTTGATCTCAATTAAGAAAGGACATGTTTTATTTACACCGTCAATATTTGGTTGTTTTTACGATTTTTAGATTTTAAAAAAATTATGAAACTAACCCCTAACCCTAACCCTAACAAACAACCGGATATTGACGGTGTAAATGAAAAACATGTCCTTTCTTAATCGATATCAAAAAGGAGTGCCTAAATGTAATATGATCCGTCTTTTCTAACAAAGATGGTCAGATTCATATAATTTTTTAAATTATAAAACTAACCCTTAACCCTAACCCCTAACCCCTAACCCTAACCTTAACCCTAACTCCTAACAAACAACCGGATATTGACGGTGTAAATGAAAAACGTGTCCTTTCTTAATCGAGATCAAAAAGGGGTGCCTAGAGGTCACAAATATTTTTCTGTTTTTTCGGGATTGCTATTACCTTCATGTCTCATAACTTTTTGAACTCACAGGTGAGGTTCAGGTATTTATCTAGTTTTTCACTTTCCTTTACTTTAACACAGTTTCTGAAACGGCGAAGTTTATTATTAATTGACTACTCTTTTTCTTTTTTATCAACTAAAACTAGATCAGGTCTTCCATCTTGGATTAACTAATCTCTTTTTATCTCAAAGTTCCAGAGACTTTTGTGCATTTCATTTTCTATGTCAATTTCTGGTGTGTGCATTATAGTCAAATTTTAGTAATTTGCAAAGTTCTCAGTGGATCACCTTTCCCTAGAAACAGTTTAGTGCATTCACTTATTATTATTATTATTATTATTATTATTATTATTATTATTATTATTATTATTTACTCCTTTTGAGTTTTCACATCAGCTTTAGCTGATGGTCTTTCATTGGAGTCTGGGTGACAGCAAGTATCCTCAGGTATCCAAGACTCTTCTGAGTATTCTAGCAGATTGCAGCAGTGTAGTATTCTGGGTGGTCTCAATCTTTCCTCTGATGTCCAGATTTTCCAATTCCTTTTCCAATCCCTTTGGGACCGTTCCAAGTGCACCAACTACAATTGGTATCACTTTCACTTTCATATTCCATAACTTTTTCAGTTCTCTGGCAAGGTCCAGGTATTTGTCCATTTTTTCATTTTCCTTTAGCTTCACCCTGTGATCTGCTGGAACTGCAAAATCCACCAGTTGACAAGTTCTTTCTTTTTTGTTAATCATTACTAGGTCTGGTCTTCTTGCTGGGGTAAGGTGATCCGTTTTTATTACAAAGTCCCTAAGAATTATTATTATTATTATTATTATTATTATTATTATTATTATTTGATCTTAGTTTTCTTTAAATGACCATCCGGGTCTCACCACAAGCCCTAGTAATGCAAATAATGGCAGCTTGAGTATATTATTCATATATGAATGAAATTCGAGCAACTATATATTTTATTGTATCGTTGAGGTGGTAAAAGATACACAGAGAAATAGTGTGCTTGAGATATATTTTATTCAGCACTTGTATCTGGTGCTAACAGATACTTATTACATAAAATCAAGAAGTAGAACAATTCACACAAAGACAAACTTACAAGAATGAGGAGGGTCAAATGTGTGTTGTCAAACGCAGTGATTTTGTCCGAATATAATTTTTCGTCTCTATCACTGCTACCTCGACTATTGTATGGCTATGAGCTAGTCCATCCTGTAGGGGTGTTAACCCCTCTACAGCATCCCCTTTTATGTCTCCTGGATGAGATATTTTCGTCTCTTATGGTATATTTCCATAGTACCCGTTAACTTCGTTTCCACTTACTTGATCGATTCTGTTGTATTGAGGCATAGATGCGCCGAACATATAAATCACTGTCATCGGTTCCTCCTTGCGTTGATCTACGTCCGAAATATATCGGTTTTTTTATTTGATTTAGATGTCTCTTAATCATATATATATATATATATATATATATATATATATATATATATATATATATATATATTTGATACACAAATACATATACTTACTTTGTTTTCATTTGTTCATAGTAATAATAATAATGTGCTTATAATGATGATGAGATGTGGGTAATAGAAGGGAAAACAATCTTTTGCACTTTAGGCTGTCCAGGTATGCTGTTGACGATGTTCTTTTTGAGTAGTCCCAGTACCCCAGTAACTACTGGTATTATTTTGTTTTTAGTTGCCTCATTCTGTCAATTTCCGAAAGCTTTTCAAATTATTTCAGAACAATGTTTTGATCAGCTGGAACAGACATTTCAATCAAGAGACATGTTTTACCCTCACAGATTTTCACTGTAATGGCTGTTATATTTCTGTTGGTGTAAATTGAAAAATTCCAGAATATTTTTGCCTCTGAGACTAGTTCAAAATGATGCTCATACTTAACATATATATATATATATATATATATATATATGTGTGGTGGTGTGTGTGGTGTGTGTGTGTGTGTGTGTGTGTGTGTGTGTAGAAAGTTTTGTAGAAAAAACAACAAGATGTTAAAATTTTTGCTGACAGAAATCTGTTTCGACATTATGAATATGTCTTTATCAAAGCAACATTGTAAGCGGAAAAACGAAATGATAAAAATGGTTATAATTTTTTAAAATAAAATTTATTTTATTTTTAACAATAAATACGTATTTTTAAAAATTTTTTGAAAATTCCGGTACTGATGAGAGCGTTCTGTGCCTCGCAATTAATGATATGTTTATTTCGTTTTTCCGCTTACAATGTTGCTTTGATAAAAACATATTCATAATGTCGAAACAGATTTCTGTCAGCAAAACTTTTAACATCTTGTTGTTTTTTCTACAAAACTTTCTACACATATTGTTGCATTCAATATCCATTTTTACCTTTCATATATATATATATATATATATATATATATATATATATATATATACCAACCCCTCCGCACGAGCAGGGTGCGACACAAGGTCGATTTCTTAAGCGAGTTTAACAGGTTTGAATTCAGATTTTCCTTCTCCTAGACTGGTTGCCTAAACAAGGTTAAAGAGCCCGGTCTGTCCTACTATTTACCCATAGCTGGAGGGAGAGCAGAATTCATACCTTTCCCAAGGGTATTAGCGCTATGTGAAATTCAAACAGTTTTGTCCCGGTTTTGAACTCGGGTCGACGAGTCCATTTTCCATGACTTTAACCATTACACCACGCGCTCCGTTTTTAACATAAAGGGCGTTGTATTGTTTCCAAATGGACTAGTGTAGATATTGTCCTATTCAGTCATGTCTTAATTTTTATTCATTCACTGACAGGGAAGAGTAACTCTATGACCGATTGTTTCAATTTTATCATTAATTAGTCTACATTTAGTATCAGAATTCTGTCTTTCTTTCTTTCTTTCTTCTTCTTCTTCTTCTTCTTCTTCTTCTCTTTCTTCTTCTTCTTCTTCTTCTTCATATTATTGTCATTATTATTATTCATCTATAGGGCCAGTTTAGCTCGGTCGGTAGAGTGTCGGACTAGGAACCACAAGGTCCCGGGTTCGGTACTGGCCCTCGTCAGCTCAGCGTATGAGTAGCACATGGATCTGTGCGGTAAAGCGAGGAGCTGATGGGAGGTGTGGCGCTCCACCTCAGATGACAAAAACAATATCCTGGGTCTAGCGCTAGTGAAAAGGAGATAGACTCCCTCGCTGTTTGGCTGATACCGACTCTAGGCCACCCCGACGACTTTACTTGTTTTTTTTATGACACAATACATTGTTGTTCTTATATTTCCTATTTTTGCTGAGTATTACATGTGTGGTCTAGCTTGGCTGTGCTCTTGTTTTTACTTATTTGTTCATTGTTGAGAAATCTTGGATATAAGGTGTGTGCTAGATCCCCGCCCATACTTATAGACTAGCCGAGATCATGTGATCTGTTCCTTGGCCAATCACTGGCAGTACTCTGAGGATGATACAATACTTAATCCACTCCACTGGTCATAATTACCGTAGCGTTCATCGAGGACGGACATAGGATTAAATCACCGGCCCTTTACCAATACGCAGGATAGGACTTATACGCTTACCAAAGGATTCCATAACATAGGACTTTCTTTAAGCCCTATTTTAACTGGCCAAGGATGGCCCTTAAAAACTTTACATTGAGACTTTGAAATATGTTAAATGATTGGATTTCTTGAGTTCCTATGCATAAAATATATGACAACTGATTTTGTTTGATATGAATATATCTTTAAACAACAAATAAGGTACTGAACAATGAAATTGAATAACTTCCTCTTATTACATTCATCACATGCAGTGATGCTGATAGCTTTTTAATTTACTGCATCCTGGGATGCACAGATTTGATGGAGTCCCCGGGAAATTTGATGTGTCATAACTAAAGTTTAATAAATTGTAGAGTTTTTATCTATGAACAACTAAAGCCTTCTACCCACTATCTTGTACCCCATACAGTGTAATTCATTTCCAAGAAAATATTGAAATGTATTTACAGTTAGCTGGCGACTCATGAACCTTAAGTATTGGCATGTTTTAGTGCATTTACCTATGTGCTAGATTTCATTGTTATTGAAAGTTCAAATCAGTTGAGGGAAGCTATGAGTCGATTCTAGAATAATAAGAATGTATTACCTTTACTGTGTTGTATAAACATTGTGCAAATATCACGTTTAATAAAACATACATTGTGTCATATTTCTCTGATTAGTATTATCTGCGTTATTCGGACTATTGTCCTCATCTTCATTGTTATCTGTACAACGTTTCGGCCGATGTGTCCTCCGGCCTTCTTCATGTATTTCTTGTCGGACTTGGGAACTTTTTTAGATTCGAGAACCATCTCAGACTCGGGAACCTTCTTTTTTTCTTTCTTTCTTTTTCTTTTTCTTTTTTTTTTTTTCTTTTTTTTTTAAACTCGGGAAAAGTCGTAATCGGGAACCTTCTTGTCGTAATCGGGAGCCATCACGGAATTTTGAAAAAAAGAAGGTTCCCGAGCCCTAGATGGTTCACGAGTCTGGAAAAAATATAATATTACACTACATGAAAAATATAATATTGAACTACATGAAAAAATATAATATTGCACTACATGAAAAAATATAATCTTGCTCTACATGAAAAAATATAATATCGAACTACATGAAAAAATATGATACTGCACTACATGAAAAATATAATATTGCACTACATGAAAAAATATAATATTGCACTACAGGAAAAATATAATATTGAACTACATGAAAAATATGATATTGCACTACATGAAAAAATATAATTTTGCTCTACATGAAAAAATATAATATCGAACTACATGAAAAAATATAATATTGCACTACATGAAAAAATATAATATTGCACTACATGAAAAATATAATATTGCACTACATGAAAAAATATAATCTTGCACTACATGAGAAAAATATAATCTTGAACAACTAGAAAAATATAATATTGCACTACATGAAAAAATAATATTAAAAAAGATCAAATATTCAATTCGTCAAAAATCCTTACTTTTCTTTATTTACTGTGACTGAAACGATCCGATTTATTCATAGAGAGAAAGGCAATAACTAAATAATACAGCTTAGTGCTGTACAAGGTGAAAGAGAAGGAAATCTTGACTAGCAAGTAGGCTCTATCGGCTTTGTTGGTCGGCTCAACGTGTTTTGTGTTACGCCGACCAACAAAGCCGGGAGGGCCTACCTGTTAGCGTTGAAAAAATATAGCCTAAATATATCCTAAATACTGGTTTATAACTGGTTGCACGAATACAGATAACTCTACTCGGTGGTACTAGTGAGGTCAGTCTGGGATTCAAGTTGAAATATAGCAATTTCATAGACACATTTCCTTCCCCATAACTTCCCAACTAAGAGGGGGACACAAGACACGATCAGAAAGGGTGAACCAGAAGGGAGAGTTTCTGCAGAGCTCTGAAGTCTCAGCCACTTTTATCATTAACCTTTCTGCGTAATTTGTTGTTACATTTGACTTAACAAAAGAAATGATCATTTTATATGAATACTACTTTATAAAAAATGGCATGCTGTATATAGTTGAGAGAATAATAAGCACCAAGGTACTAAGGATATATATATATATATAATATATATATATATATATATTAGTACCTTGGTGTTCATATATTATATATATATATATATATATATATATATATATATATATATATATTGGTTTTGTTGGTTGGTTTTGAAGGCTAAATAATATATACACAATGCTTCAAGCAAATTACAAAACCTTTTATATATATATATATTATATATATATATATATATAATATATATATAATATATATATATATATGAGGAAAAGGGGTTGGAATGAATCCGACAGAATGGGGTAAAATATGGAATGAAAGAACAAAACTCAAACAAAAATGTGTAGTATATTTCGCTGGAATATTGAATTCAGCTTCTTCTGCTTTTATTGCAGAAGAAGCTGAATTCCATATTCCAGCGAAATATCATAGTATATTATATTATATTTCTATACACATATATATTGTGGGGTGGAAAATGTGAACAAATGTGAACAAACTCGTTGTTCGGCAGTTTTTATGCAAGCATATCAACTGCAACTGCCAGTTTCACGTATTGTAAATGATTCAACTACATCTTAAAATTAAATGGGAAAAAAGAACAGATTAAGAATAGCCCGACAAAATGTGAGGAAATATATTCGAAAAGAGAATAACGAACACAACAATCAATTCAATTAATTATTTCATCTCTTTTGATTTCAGTCTGAAATTAACATGGACGAAATATTAATTGAATTGATTGTTTGTATTCGTTATTCACCTATCCAATATATTTTCTTATATATATAATATATATATATATATATATATATATATATATATATATACAAGTTGACACACCTTGTATTTTGAAATAAAGTAAGTTCTATTCATTGTTCCTTTCTATCTTGGTAAATATAGCTTCAATCTCGATACTTTTATGACACACCAAGTATTCTGAAAAAAAAAATCAACTTTCTCTTCATTGTTCATTTCTATCTTGGTAAATACAGCTTCAATCTCAATACTTTTATGACACACCTTGTATTCTGAAAGAAAATTAACGTTCCATTCATTGTTCATTTCTATCTTAGTAAATACAACTTCAATCTCGATACTTTTATAACACACCTAATATTCTGAAAAAAAATAACGTTCTATTCATTGTTCATTTCTATCTTGGGAAATACAACTTCAATCTCGATACTTTTATGACACACCTTGTATTCTGAAAGAAAATTAACGTTCAATTCATTGTTCATTTCTATCTTGGAAATACAACTTCAATCTCGATACTTTTATGACACACCTTGTATTCTGAAAGAAATTAACGTTCCATTCATTGTTCATTTCTCTCTTGGTAAACACAGCTTCAATCTCGATACATTTATGACACACTTTATATATATATATATATATTATATATATATATATATATATGTGTGTGTGTGTGTGTGTGTGTGTGTGTGTGTGTGTGTGTGAACATGCTTCGTGTTACTATAACAACCTAATTTTTCATTATTAAATAGATGCAAGGATATATATAATTATCATTATTATTATTGCTGATGTTTTTGTTGGTGTTGTTAATTGCAAATTTGTCAGTTTTAAGCTGTATATGTTACAATGATTACTTTATAATTATATATATATATATATATATATATATATATATATATATATATATATATATATATATTACAAGACGATTTGAAGTGTTAAAAACAACAGTAACTTGGTGCATTCAGAACAAAAAGGATTAGACTAAAAAGATTTAAAATCATAATATCCCTTAAGAAAATGATAAAAAGACAATCACAAATAATAAAATCGGTATTGGTATTTAATTCAAACTCCTCTGGTTGACATTTTTCATATCGAGGCTAAATAAACAGAATCAAGATTAGTTCAGACAAAAGAATTTTTATCATGGGAAAGAATTTCTGGTTTTGGTCGAGGGGTGATGCGAAATATTCGAACACTTATCAAATACGCGAAGAAAAGATTTAATGTTTGTTTGCTCACGGACTGCACTTTTCGACCAAATCTCCATTGATCTGTCTTATCAGGAGCATGGCAGCGTGGAGCAGTGGGTGAGACTAACAACCAATACATTCTGCCCTACTACTTTACAAGCCCCTTGAACTTGACCTCCCCCTCCTTACTCTCGACCCACAATCCATCAGCTCTTCTTTGCCTCTCATATTGTCACTGCTTTTTTTGTAGAAAAAAAAAAAACGTGTCCACAAGATATTTATTAAATGAAGGCAATTCTGAAAAGAATGTTTATAAGTTGAAATCAATATTAGTTAATTATTAGAATTTCGGGTTATTTCCTAGTTGAGTAACATAATATTACAGGGTGACACAGAAAAAAACAGAACCCAAATTATTTATTTTCCTATTAAGCTAACCATAAAACCCTAACCCTAACCCTAACTCTAAACCCCCTAGTTGAGTAACATATTACAGGCTGACCCAGAAAAAAACATAACCCAAATTATATATTTATTTTCCCATTAAACTAACCCTAAACCCCAACCCTAACCTTCCCTAGTTGAGTAACATGATATTACAGGGGGGACCAAGAAAAAACAGAACCCAAATTATTTATTTATTTTCCCATTAAACTAACCCTAAACCCCAACCCTAAACCCCCCTAGTTGAGTAACATGATATTACAGGGTGACCCAGAAAAAACAGAACCCAAATTATTTATTTATTTTCCCATTAAACCAACCCTTAACCCCAACTAACCCTAACCCTAATCTAACCCTAACCCTAACCCTAAACCCCTAGTTAAAATTAACAGTTTTATTACAAAATTTGTGGGTTCTGTTTTTGTCTGGGTCAACCTGTAATATCATGTTACTCAACTAGGGGGTTAGGGTTAGAGTTAGTGTTAGGGTTAGGGTTTAGGGTTAGTCTAATGGGAAAATAAATAAGTAATTTGGGTTCTGTTTTTTCTGGATCACCCTTATAATACCATGTTACTCAACTAGAAAATAACCGAATTTCGATTAGTTTTGCTAATATTTCGATATAAATGCGGACCATATGACCTTTAGGCACCCCTTTTGCGATTTCGATTCATAAGGACATGTTTTTCTTTTACACCGTAAAATCCGGTTGTTTGTTAGGGGTTAGGGTTAGGGGTTAGGGTTAGGTTTAGGGGTTAGGGTTAGGGGTTAGTTTTATCATTTTAAAAAACTCTAAAAATCGTCTGTTAAAAACCGGATTTTGACGGTGTAAATGAAAAACATGTGGTGGCCTAAAGACGGTATCAGCAAATCAGCGAGGGAGTCTATCTCCTTTCACTAGCGATAGACCAAGAAGATTGTTGTTTTTTGCGTCTGGGGTGGAGCGTCACACTTACCATCAGCTCCTTACTTTTACCGCACAAATCCCTGTGCTACTCATACGCTGAGTTGGTGAGGGTCGGTATCGAACTAGGAACCTTGTGGTTTCTAGCCTAACGCTCTACCGACTGAGCTAACCCCGGCCAGTGAAAATAGAACACACTAAAACATGCAAGTGTAAATTCAGTAAATGAGCTCACAACCGCCAGGGAAAATAGATTACTTTAACCACGGTTTTATCCATTAGACTTGTGGTTCTCAAACTTTATACAGTCTGGGTGCACTTACAATACTACAGATACTTGATAGCGCACTGTATACAAAATAGGACTAATATGTTATTAAGTTAACTATTAAATATATTAAAAAAATAACACATTTAACAAAAGCAAACTTAACATACCTCTATGAAGTTTATTCATTCCTGTGTTAATGAGAAACATGAGCTTGATGAAACCTTGCGACTTCTTCAATGTTTGGTCTTATGTTTGAGAGACAAACTCTCATTTCCTCATCAATGCATTGAAGAGTTCCTCTCTTTTTACATTTAATTGTTGCGAGGGTTGAAAATACCAGTTCACATAAATATGAGGTGGAAAATTGCAATAAAATAATTTTTCTCAATAAAATTGTTTAAAACCTGTGTTTTTATTTAGTTGCAAGAAAAGTAACTTATAATAATGTCGCAACGAAGCAAGCAGAGTGTTCGTAAAGAAATGGTATAATATAGTAACATTTGCTTTTCATATCGGGATAGATTTTTCAGGAATACTACGGAGCGCATCTGAAAAAGTTCTGGGGCGCACCAGTGCGCCCGGGCACCCTGTTTGATTTGTTTGTTTTGTTTTGTTTTACGGCATATCAACCTCAGTGGGTCATTTAATGCCGATAAAGTTTTGAAATAAATCAATTCTTAATGGATAATACAATTTTTTTATAAATACATTTTTCTATTTAACCCATAGATGGGACCCTAACAGGTACTACCACTCCGGGTCAGAGTGGATCAGGGAGCAATGGTGATGAAGGGTTGCTCCACATTCCCCAAACCTCCAAAACTGGAACCTCACCATCAGATAGAGTTTAATGTCATTCCCAGGACATGTAGACCCGCAGCCACCGCCTTCTAGCACCCATATGATAAACAGGGATTGGGGCTTGCCATAAGGGCAATAGGGTTGGGAAAATCATATAGGTGCTAGGGCTTGACGTGACCAGCCGTTTGATCGGAGGGGGCCTCTTCGACCGCCCGTCTAGCCCAAGATAGGGCCAAAGTGGAGTATTGCATGTTATGAACTGCTCATCAACCTGGGCTCTATCCTTAAGCATCACGGGTCGCCACCCACGGCCAACAGGTGGCCCCATTGGGGAGTCTTACCCCTCTGCAGAGGTGCAATCGGTGCATTCTAACGCCTTAGCCGACAGGGAGGGCACTGTTTGAGAACTACTGCATTAGACTATTATCCTGTAGGAAACGCCATGACGATATGATTTGAGCAATGATCCGAATACATCGATGTATAATAATCATAGTCTCTCTCATCTGAAAACGTCAGACAGAAATTTGTTCTAGTTGCAATTGTTCATTTTTTACTGAGTAATGTAATAAAATCATTATTGTTCATGACACAGTCTTCCACACACATAAACATTCAAACACTTCATGTAAGCATACACATACTACTCCCTCTCTCTCTCTCTCTCTCTCTATATATTATATATATATATATATATATATATATATATATATATATATATTTCTGCGTTGTGCATACATGAAAGAAGAAATAAGTTAACGACGTATGAATTGATGTTATGGATGAATATCTTCAAAAAATGAAGTCATTCTTCCAGCTAATTACCGACACTAATTCTCTACAATAAATTATTAGAACAGAAGAAAAGCCGAGAAACCTTGTCGATTGGTTCATATGTCCTTTGCTATATAATAATAATAATAATAATAATAATAATAATAATAATAATAATAATATAATAATAATAATAATAATAATAATAATAATAATAATAATAATTAATAATAATAAAAAATTGACAAATATCTGGACCTTGCCAGAGAACTGAAAAAGTTATGGAATATGAAAGTGAAAGTTATACCAATTGTAGTTGGTGCACTTGGAACAGTCCCAAAAGGATTAGAAAAGGGTTTGGAAAGTTTGGATATCAGAGGAAGGATTGAAACCATTCAGAACACTGCACTGCTGCAATCTGCCAGAATACTCAGAAGAGTCCTGGAGACCTGAGGAGACTTGCTGTCACTCAGACTCCAGTGAAAGACCGTCAGCTAACACTGATGTGAAAACTCAAATAATAATAATAATAATGATAATAATAATAATAATAATAATAATAATAATAATAATAATAATAATAATAATAATAATAATAATAATAATTAATAACTAGACCTTGCCGGAGAACTGAGGAAACTGTGGAAGGTGATGGTGAAGATCATACCAATTTTAATTGGTGCCCTTGGAACGGTCCCCCAAAGCTCTGAAAAAGAATTTGGGTGAATTTGGAAATCAGAGGAAAAATCGAGACCATCCAAACGACAGCACTGTTTAGATCAGCTAGAATACTCAGAAGAGTCCTAGAGACCTGAGAAGACTTGCTGTTACTCAGCCTCCAGTGAACCACCGGCTACGGCAGGTGTGAAAAACTCCATAATAATTCTATTCATAAAAAAAAACCGGTACAAATAAAACTAAATTCATACAAGAAAGTCGCTGAGTTTTGTAAATTTTTTTTTTTATTCAAACGTCTTAGATTTTTTTAACAAATTTTTAGTCCATTTGTTTTGTTTCCCTCCATCAAAGATGACTTTTCTCATTTTGCATATGATGAAGATGATAAAAAGATTTGGATTCAAAACTTCTTTGTTCTCTCCAAAAATTATAAACTCTTCGTATGAAGTGGGGTCAGTTTGGTGCATCATTTCTTCCTTATTCTACAGACTTTTTTTTAATAATAATATGTACTCTATACTTTGCTTATTATTTTTTCACACTGATGCATTAATGAAAAAAAAAAGAAGTCATTTTGTGAGTATCCTAAAATAATATTGTATTCATCAGATTGTTACTGACCCGTTTAAACGGGAGTATATTCTCTCTGTCTGTTGTGTATTTATAATAAATTGCGGTATGAGCCAAATAATCGGGTGAATAAAAAACACCGACTGATAATAATAATAATAATAATAATAATCTTATTATAATGGAGATTGTGTGTTTGTCTGTCTGTAACCGAAACTATATCCCTACTCAAGTCACAATTCCCTTACATCACATTCTCCATGATTTTATTTATATTTAAACCTTCAATTATTAATACAATTGTTTTACATTACTTACACTGTTGACCATATCTACATACTAATAACATGCAATTGTATTTATATATACAACAAAATAGAGGTTTACAGTATGAATGGGAAGGCTAATTTGCATATTGATCTTAAAAAATTGATTTTAATAAATATATGCGTAGTATTATTGATTTCTAATTGTTTAGTTTTATCTTATTGAATATGAGCAAAAATCTCTTCAATAAATCTTAAAAGAAATCCCTCAACAAGAAGAAATAACTGTAATATTATTCTTTACTTCCTATTTTAACTAAACAGTTTAATTAGGAAAATTTATCAATGAAAGACGGGAGTAACGGAAAATGATGGAAGAGTTAGTTTCAAAGTTGTTTTATTTTTCAATCATACCCCTCTGTTCAAAATCTTTTTATCTACATTCTTAATCAGTTTCATTAGCCTTTCTAATTTAACATGATATTTTATTATAAAATTTAACTAAAATACTTGCACCAGGAGGGTGCATATATTTGCTAGTAATAATAATAATAAACCTTCACTGTCTATGATTTATTATAATTGATATTTTTGTTCTTAGCTTATTTTCTCATGAAAATTAAATCCTATTTACATATACAAGGTGTGTCAAAAAAGTATCAAGGTTTTTTTGACACACCACGAAAATACAGCATCCTTCTCCTTTACAAAATGTGTCTTTTTGTATGTCTGTCTTTCAGCATGGTACTTTAATTTTTAATCCCAATTAGGCTATACACATTAGACAATTTGAAATGCATTTTTGAACTAAGTGAATAACACATACAAAACTCAGATCTATGGTGACGATTGTAACTTACAATAATTAACTCGAGTTGGTATTTTATTTTACTTTAAAACAAATCAATAGTTGCGCTCGTGAATAAATGTCAGAGACTTTTTTATATGATGAGAGACTTTTCTGTGAGATTTAAATCTTTCACTTAAGTACTCATCAAGAATTAATCTTCATTAAATGACCCACTGAAGTAAAATAACTTTCTAAGGACATGAATGGTTAATGGAAGACTATTGTTATAATTTGAAATTCTTAATAGACTAAAATTATAATAGTTATTACAGGTTATTACAATGTTAAAGTTATTATTACAGTTATAATGTTAAAGTTATTATAATAGTTATAATGTTATTACACTGTTAAAGGTATTATAATGTTAAAGTTATTACGTTATAATGCAGTTATCACAGTTATTTTTCTTTTTTTATTTGTGAAAAATATATATGCGCCATTGAGTAAAAAAAAAATGCTCTAGAGACATTTAATGACAAAATAACCAACACTGCTGCTGCTGCTGTTGCTACTGCTGCTGCTGCTGCTGATGATGATGATGATGCTGCTCTGCTGCTGCTGCTGATGATGATGATGATGATGATGATGATGATGAAAAAATTACGAAGAAGAAGAAGGAGATGCTACTGCGGCTCTTTCTGTTGCTATTTCTGCTGCTGCTGCTGCTGCTGATGATGATGATGATGATGATGATGATGATGATGGTGGTGATGATGCTGATGCTGATGATGCCTCTGTTGGATTAAAGGATTTTTAGCTGATCTAATTAGATCTTGTGTGAAGAATATTTAGAGAGTTATCCGGTACTATTTCTCGTAAACATTTCTTTTTTTCCCCCCTGATATATTTGATGGAATATTCGCAAGGACAAAACGGATGAATGACAGGAAATTATTGGGCTCAGATCAATGACGACGACGACGACGACGACGACGATGGCGATGGGGGGAAAAAGCGTTCGTCAACGAGACAAGCGTTGAGTGATAAACATTGACTTCGGGGAGGTCTGATAACGCAATTATCGGACGGGACTACTAAATTGGCGCGAGAAAGAAGTACATGCATTCTTCGAAGCCAAAGTATGACCAGCCAAGACCAGTTATATTAACAGTGCGTGATTCAATAATGCTCTTCTAAACACAGCAGCCAAGTCGTCCCGATAACTTTTCAGATATCTTCAGCTTTCATTATCCAAAAACAACGCTAGTTTGTAACAATCTAATGGACGTTCGCGTGACGCGATAATGTACTGTGTCATTACTTTAGTGTCGCCAAATCTGGGGACAGTAAGAAGGACTTCGATAATAAAAAAATAAATAAAATAAAATAAAATAAATAGGAATAGTTCTAATTGCTTTCGTTTAAATCATGATAGAGCATGGTATAATTGTAGGAGCAGCAACAAAAGAGGAAACGAATTGCCAGTTCACTGTTTTGCAACGAGACAATTTCCTCTTGCTGATTAAAATATGTCATGTGGAATTAGGTTCATGAAAATTATCGTTAAAATACAAAAATGATATTCTATCATTCATCAAGCTCGCCTGTTTGTGTGCATTTTGAATACAATTCTTTTCATTGTATCTCTGCTAAAAAAAAAAATTCCCCTTGTCCGCATCTATCTCTTCTTGTGTGTATACAGCTGATATTTTGTCTCTATGTGTGCATTAGACGTTGCAAGTTAAGTGTTTGCATGAATAGAAAATGATTCTCTTTAGACTATTGTCTATTAAAATCTGATAGTAAATTAAAATATACATAAATCACATTACTTTATGAGGATTTCATTAAAAATTGTCTTATCTTTAAGAAACTTTGCAGACATAGTGAAACTGGTGATATAGGGGGCCGGGTTAGCTCAGTCGGTAGAGCGTTCGGCTAGAAACCGCAAGGTTCTTAGTTCGATACTGGCCCTCGCCAACTCAGCCTATGAGTAGCACAGAGATCTGTGCGGTAAAGTAAGGATCTGATGGTAGGTGTGGCGATCCACCTCAGATGCCAAAACAATCTCCTTGGTCTAGCACTAGTAAAAAGGGGATAGACTCCCTTGCTGATTGTCGGATACCGACTATAGACCACCCCGACGACTTTACTTACTTTATATATGTTTACTTAGTTGTTAATTATTTTATTTTCGTAGTTTCCTTCGGGCATACATACACACCAACTGTCCTTTATATATATGTATAGATTAAAAATTGTCTTACCTTTAAGAAACTTTGCAAACATGGTGAAACTTGTGTCAAAATAAATTGTTAGATATATAAATTAGGAATACTAGCAAATATATGCACCTTCCGGGTGCAAGTATTAATGTCATAAAATATAATATTATATTAAATTAGAAAGTCTAAAGAAACTAAATAAGAATGCAGATAAAATTATTTGAAACAGAGAGGGGTATAATCGAAAAATATAACAGCTGAAGCTTCCTCTTCCATCACCCCCGTCTTTCCTTGCTAAACTTTTCTAATTTAACTATTTAGTTAAATTAGGAAGTAAAGAATAAAATTACAGTTATTTCTTTTTGTTAATTGATTTCTTTTAAGATTTATCTCCGAGATTTTTGCTCATATTCATTAAGATAAAATCAAATAATTAGAAATCAACAATACCAAGCACATATTTATTAAAATCAAATTTTAAATATCAATATGCAAATTAGGCTTGCCGTTCACACTGTAAACAGCCATTTGCTGTACATATAAATACAATTGCATGTTATTAGTACGTAGATACGGCCAGCAGTATTAATAATAAAAAAAACAATTTTATTAATAATTGAGGTTTGAATAAAAATGATTCATGGAGAATGTGATGTATAATAACTAAATGGATAGTGACTTGAGTAGTGATATAGTTTCGGTTACAGACAAATAAACCCACAATCTCCATTATAATATGATGATATTGTGCAAATACATTCCTAATTTAACCGCTGTAAACTTGTGTTTGGCAAGTTCGACTTGCTGACTATGTAAACTATTAAATCTTGATTTGCTGACTTACAGTAAATTAAAATATACATAAATCACATTACTTCGTGAGGATTTTTTTAAATATTTATATTTCACTAGAAGTGGATATCCAGCGTCGCTAGGCTAGAAGGAGGGATTTTTTTAAAAGTTTGTCTTGCAGATCCATTGTCACTGAATCGCGAGTTGGATCCTCACTGGCTGCCCCATTAAAATCCATATGCAAAAAAAAAAAAGAATTTGAGTTGATTCGGTTTGGTGGGACGTCAGAATCAAAAGTGCACAGACATTCTGAAAAGAACAAAATTAATGTCTCCTAGTTAAAATATTAAATGCAAAAAAAATTCAATGCTGTTACTATTTAAAGTTTATTTTTTTCTAATTATCTTCACGAATATAAATCAAATATTCATTACATTTGCTTAAAAAGCAAGTTCTGGTGATATTGAATGTGTATATATGTTTACTTAGTTGTTAATTGTTTTATTTTTGTAGTTTCCTCCGGACATACATACACACCAACTGTCCTTTATATATGTATAGATTAAAAATTGTCTTATTTTTAAGGAAACTTTGCAGACATGGTGAAACTTGTGGCAAAATAAATTGTTAGATAAATTGTGAATAGATTATGCTAATACATTCCTAATTTAATCGCTGTGAACTTGTGTTTAGCAAACGCGACTTTCTGACTAAGTATTTACCACGTACCCCACGTGTACAGGTTAGGCACAAGGCCCTATTAATATGGGACTACCCACAAGCTGAGATTCATGAGTGGCGGGTTTTTTTAAATACGTTGATCCAGTCGGTATTCCCCCTCAGGCACTGGGCAATAAACCCAGACCTGCCCCTTTAAATTGAGGGGGCAGTTGTTAACTTGTAAGGTCCGGGACCGAATCCACTGGATCCCCAGCCCAAAGCCATTGGACCCCCAGCTCCAAAGAGCCAATGCTGACTTTTTTTATCTATTAACTCTTGATTTGCTCTTACACTTGTAGTCTTGCACTAGATTTACCCAAGGGTATTAAAAAAAAAAAGAAGTAAAGTCGTTGGAGTGGGGATAAAGTCGGTATCAGCCACACAATAAGGGAGTCTATCCCCTTTTCACCAGCGCTAAACCAAGGAGATTGTTTTGCATCTCAGGTGTAGCGCCACACCTACCATCAACTCCCCACTTTACAGCACAGATCCCTGCGCTACTTATACGCTGAGTTGGCGAAGGCCGGTATCGAACCCGGAACCTTGTGGTTTACTTGTCGGACACTCTACCGACTGAGCTAACCAAGGTCACTGAAATTCAGGTCGAAAGGCAAATTAAATTGAATTCCTTTTTAAACAAATCCATTCGTAGATATGTACATGAATTTGTAAATGTTATAGGTGATATAACCTATGTACATAAATGGAATGCGCCGACGACTACTATAAGTAGCAGGAACAATTGTGGCTTGAGACGAGGCAACGCAAGTCAGCTTCCAACTGTATGGTCGGACGCAATCTCCACTTTCTTTGCTGTAATTTCTACTCCTTTTTGTTCAATACATTTGTCTACATTTTTACCAGTCGTTTGTCTTATTTTTTACCCTTAAAAACCCCACAACAATAAATTATGCATTTCGTTATAAAAAATTAAAAATATTCCTAACAAAACTACAATTTCTCTTTCGTATTTTTATTTGCAGAAATTATCGCATCATCACGGAAGAAATCTTAAGACGATGGCAATGACAACCCTTTCTTCAAAAATGGAAATAAAAATGGGTATAAAGATATTTTCTTTGCCCCCTTATTTCCTTCCTGATAGGTATGATATAATTTTGATTTGATTTTGATACATTGCGTATTTATTTGTTTCCGGTTCTTCATCGACACTTAACTCTTCTTACTTTACCAACTTCATTCCCGTCCTGTCGGCTGAGGCGTTAGAATGCACCGACTGCACCTCTGCAGAGGGGTAAGACTCCCCCAATGGGGCCACCTGTTGGCCGTGGGTGGTGACCCGTGATGCTTAACGATAGAGCCCAAGTGGATGAGCAGTTCATGACATGCAATACTCCACTTTGGCCCTATCTTGGGCTAGACGGGTGGTCGGAGAGGCCCCTCCGATCAATCGGCTGGTCACGTCAAGCCCTAGCACCTATATGATTTCCCAACCCTATTACCCTTATGGCAAGCCCCAACCCCTTTTTATCATATGGGTGCTAGAAGGCGGTGGCTGCGGGTCTACATGTCCTGGGAATGACGTTAAACTCTATCTGATGGTGAGGTTCCAGTTTTGGAGGTTTGGGGAATGTGGAGCACCCCTTCATCACCATTGCTTCCTGATCCACTCTGAAAAATGTATTTATAAAAAAATTGTATCATCCATTAAGAATTGATTTATTTCAAAACTTTATCGGCATTAAATGACCGACTGAGGTTGATATGCCGTAAAACAAAACAAACAAACACTTAACTGAATTCACTGTTTTTCTTTGTTCTTCAATCAACGAATAATCTTGATTAAGATATTTTTTTCTTCTCACTAATCAGCGAAAATGTATTGAATATTTTTCTATAAATCCTTTGGAAACATGCAAAGAAAAAGCATTTTATAATTTGCTTGAAGCATTGTGTTTATATTTGTTTGGTGGTTTGTTTTGAAGGCAATCACAATGCAAGTGTAAAGAAAAATAATGCTGTTGTTTGTTAACCTTTAATCTATTCTTAATATTTCGAAATATACTCATCTTGCAACACCCTCTGTTTAAAGACGAGACCATTCAAATCGTCCAAGATGAAATGCAAAAATGTGAATCCTGATTATCTGGTGTTGCTTTAATACTGAATTCTTATTTCTTATGAGCGTCGTCACCTCAGCTAAATAATGGACTATCTCCGTTTATTAAAGAAGAAAGAAAGAAAAAAGAGAGAGAGAGAGAGAGAGAGAGAGAGAGAGAGAGAGAGAGAGAGAGAGAGAGAGTTAAATCAAGATTATTATTGTGTTTAGCAAGCTCGACTTCTGACTATATCAACTATAGAAGTTATCATAATCATCAAGTTATCTCTGATCTGGATCTATCAATAATGGAATGTTAGATAAAGATTATTATTGTTTAGGAAGTTCGACTTCTATAGAAGTTATCATAATAAATAATGGAATGTTAAATTATTATTGTGTTTAGAAAGCTCGACTTCTGGCTATTCAACTAAGGTTGATATCAACCTACTTGAAATTGTTACAATTGAGGTGGAATAAACTAGAGACAGAGACATTAACGCAATGTTATATATCCACTGCTGTCCATTTAGCTGGTCAGATAACAGTCATAAGCCTCTTTCTAAGGAAATAGCTTTCAGGTTAAGGAACTCCCGGTGTGAGTTCCGTTCGCTCGTTATTGAAATCACCGTGAATTTTGGCAGCCATCAATTACAAGCATATTGTCGCTATTCTGTGCACCCCAGGAGAATTGCCGATTTTCTTTCGAGAGTGCCTTCAACAGCGTCGGTTTTAAATAGGTCTCTGCACAATGTCATGGGTCGAAGCAGCGACCGTTGCGTGTCATCATTGTTGTCGGGGTCTGAATGTGTCCTTTAGCTTCGCCCATCAACAACGCTCTGTGTGGCCACAGAGAAGGTCATATGTCTGTCAATCATCTTTTCTAAAGCATAACGCTCCAGGAACCGGGAAGAAGTGTAAGAGCGACAAAAAAAAGAAAGAAAAGAAAAGAAGAAAAGAGTCTTTTATTTTTTTCGCGCCACCACTTGGCAGTCATAACAAATAAAACATGCAGTGATAAATTTGTACGAGTGAATTTTCCAGCGTATTTTGCTGAAACAACATATTCCTTAAGGGTTACAGGGTTCTAGAATTTTACTCACACATTTTTTTTGGGGGGCGGGGTTCATTTTTGTTTTCTGTTTTATATATTTGTTTGTTATAGAAACAGATAGTCTGTTTCTGTCAGTCATTTTTTTTTTTCAGTCCTATTTCTGTTCGTCTATTTCTGTTGAAAGAAAACGAAATATTTTCCCTTTTTTACCTTTTTCTAGGCTGGTTGTGTCATATTGAGGTTTATTGAGATGGGTTATACAAAGTTATAGAATTTTACTCACATATTCTTTTTTTTAATTTTTTTTTGTTTCTGATTTATATATTTGTTTGTTGTATAGTCTGTTTCTGTCAGTCAGTTTTTTTGTTTTGTTTGTTTGTTTTTTTTTTGTTTTTTTTTTTTTTTTTTGTTTTTTTCAGTCCTTAGTCTATATCTGCTCGTCTGTTTTTGTCGAAAGAAAACGAAATATCTTCCTTTTATATATCTTCCCTTTTATATATCTATTTACCAGCTTATTTTGCTGAAACAATTCCTTAAGGGTTACTGAGTTTTAGAATTTTACTCACACATTCTTTTTGTTTTTTCTGTTTTATATATTTGTTTGTTATAGAAACAGATATTCTGTTTCTGTCAGTCATTTTTTTTTTTTCAATCCTTAGTCTATTTCTGTTCGTCTGTTTCTGTGGAAAGAAAACGAAATATCTTCCCTTTTTGACCTTCTTTTAGGCTGGTTGTGTCATATCGAGGTTTATAGAGATACATATTCCTTAAGGTTACAGAGTTCTAGAATTTTGCTCACATATTCTTTTTTTAAATTTTTTTGTTTTTGTTTTCTGTTTTATATATTTGTTTGTATATAAAACAGAGAGTCTGTTTCTGTCAGTCAGTTTTTTTTGTTTTGTTTGTTTGTTTTTTTGTTTTTTTCAGTCCTTAGTCTATTTCTGTTCGTCTGTTTTTGTCGAAAGAAAACGAAATATATTCCCTTTTATATATCTATTTACCAGCGTATTTGCTGAAACATTTCCTTAAGGGTTACAGAGTTCTAGAATTTTACTCACACATTCTTTTTGCTTTTTCTGTTTTATATATTTGTTTGTTATAGAAACAGATAGTCTGTTTCTGTCAGTGAGTTTTGTGTTTATTCAACCATTAGTCTATTTCTGTTCGTCTGTTTCTGTCGAAAGAAATCGAATTATCCTCCCTTTTATATATCTATTTACCAACCCCTGAGCATGAGCAATATGTAACACAAGGTCAATTTTTTATGCAGAATTTAACAGGTTTGAATTCAGATGTTTCCTTCTTCTAGGCTGGTTGTGCCATATCGAGGTTTATTGAGATACATATTCCTTAAGGGTTACAGATTTCTAGAATTTTACTCACACATTCGTTTTGTTTTCTTTTTTGTTTTCTGTTTTATATATTTGTTTGTTATAGAAACAGATAGTCCGTTTCTGACAGTCAGTTTTTTTTTGTTTTTTTTTTCAGTCCTTAGTCTATTTCTGTTCGTCTATTTCTGTCAAATGAAATCGAAATATCTTTCCTTTTATAAATCTATTCACCAACCCCTGAGCATGAGCAGGATGTAACACAAGGTCAATTTTTATGCGGAATTTAACAGGTTTGAATTCAGAATTTTCCTTCTTCTAGGCTGGTTGTCATACCGAGGTTAAAGAGATCAGTCTGCTCTACTAATTACCCATAGCTTAAGGGAGACTTTTTGGATGCATACTTTTTCCCAAGTGTATTAGCGCTATGTAAAATACTACCGGCCTCGTACAGGATTCATTGTGTTTATTTCCTACGACAATAAGCGTTACACTACGAACGCTTCCGATCTTTTCTTTTATATAAACAAACACTAGATGGGTAGAAACAATTTTGAGTGCCGTTACAGTATGTGGCCTACCCTTTTGATTCTGTTATAGTATGTGGCCTACCCGGTTTGAATGTGTCCTACACCAGTAAGAGTATATTTATTGATATAAATATAGATAAAAGGATATGAAAATACACAATGCTGTTAAAATGAAAATATTTTATATCATATTCATAGCTAATATTGAACAATATTTTGATTTATAATAATCATCATCAGAGCAATCCGGACTCATCGAGAGAGAAGCAGAAAATAATTTAAATTCAAAACGAAAGCATTGATGTTCCAAAAAGCGTGCAAGTCATGCAATCGTTTCGTCATTTTCGCTCGCGTTTCTCCGCCAACGACATGATTGTATATCTTTAGTGTAACAGTTTTAGAAAGAAGACGTAGTAGGCAATTTATTGAAACTAATTATTTTTTTCATATATAATCAATTTCAAGAAATGCAATTCAGTCATAAGCTGTATATAGTAATTAAGAATAATTAAAAAAGAATTTATCCATAATTTACATGAATCAGAGATCTATTTAATTCTAAAATATTCTAAAATTCTGAAATAGGGTTAGGGTTAAGGTTACCAGTTATTATTATAACCTTATAATATGCTTTTTATGGTAGGCCACATACTATAAGACAGACATGATTTCGTAGGCCACATTCAAAAGGTAGGCCACATATTATAAAGGTAGGCAATTGTGTTAAGTCAGCAGTAAAAACAGCTAAAAACAACCCACTTGATACACACTTTAAAATACCTTTTACAGACTTAAAAAGAACCATAAACATATACACAAAACAAAAATGGCAAAATTATTGGAATAACTTCCAAAACAACAAACTACATGAAATAATGCCACAAATAGGAAAACTTCAAATAAATCAAACCAAAATATCCAGAAAAGAAGAAGTAATATTATCCAGACTAAGAATAGGACACTCATACATTACCCATTCATACCTCCTCAAAAAAGAAGCAGACCCATATTACATACCATGCCAAAAACCCTACACAATCAAACACATTTTAACAGAATGTAGCAACCTAAAACAAATACGAAAAAAATACTACCAAACAACAAATCTAAAACAGATATTCTATCAAATAAACCCAGAAAAACTACTCGGATACATAAAAGAGGCACACATCTACAACAAAATCTAAAAATCTTCCCAAAAAAAAATGAAAACACAAAAATATATGTTAAAAAGAATCATCTAAAAGTTCCATTCACAAAAAAATATGTCAAAAACAAAAGATCTTTAGAAAATTAACCATTATCACCAATTCATTTCAAAAACGTAGTCGGCATTAAATGACCCATTGAGGTTGATATGCCGTAAAACAAGAACAAAATCAAATCGACGATCGTTAAAAACTGTTCACTTTCACTTTCACTTTCACATTTGATTACACCACTTCGGTAAAAACAAATATTGTTGCGTCACATCTCTGAGAGAGAAAAAAGAATTATCACTATATGTTTCAATTAAACACAATGTGTCTATATATTTATATTGTATGCTTATTATGCATTGGTTATGCAGCCTGGTTTTACTGCAGAAGAATGATAAATGCCGAGGTTATGGTAACATAGGGCATCGTTCGACAATGAACATGCCTCGTGTTACCATAACCTAATTTCTCATTATTAAATAGATGCAAGGATATTTTTCAGCATCAAAATTGACAGAATTTGGAGCAAAAATTAATATCAATAGAACATATATATAAAAAAAATAAAACAAGATTTGTTTCACCACACGCACACACACACAGCAGAAACACACACACACAAACACACACAGCAGAAACACACACACACACATATACATATACAAACATATATATATATATACAATTATTATTATCATAATTGCTGTTTTTGTTGGTGTTGATAATTGCAAATTTTGTCCGTTTTAAGCTGTATATGTTACAATGATTGCTTTATAACTCATTGGTATATATATTATATATATATATATTTATATATATATATATGTGAGTGTGTATATATATATATATATATATTATATATATATATATATATATATATATATATGTATATATGTGTGTATATATATATATATATATATATATATATATATATGTATATATATATATATATATATATATATATTTGGTTTAACTCTAGTGACAATTCTTGTCGTACAAGTTTTTGTTCAGTCCTTTCAAGGTGTCTGGCCATCTTTTTGGTGTCAGGGTGGAACTGGTGTAGCAATCCACCAAAGGTGTCTCTACGAGCGCTTTCGGCATGTTGGTCTGCCACCTTCAGGTTGGAAACTGATGGTATGTCTCGTTTTTAAAGAAAACGAGCAGTAGCGTAGGAATATATATATATATATATATATATATATATATATTTATATATATATAATATATATATATATATGAAGAGTAAAGTGTTGGATAAATCCGACAAAATGTGGTTAAAAATAGAGGAAACTTTAAATAAACAACATAACAACTAAATTGAAAAGGAATGTTGCATCGGTCTTTTACGAAGATTTGTCGATTTTTGGAAAAAGTCCGAGGCGAAATATCATTTGAATTTAGTTGTGTTGTTTTATCCGCATTTTTTCTCTATTTTCAACCTCACACACACACACACACACACACACGCATATATATATATATTATATATATATATATATATATATATATATATATATATATATATTATATATATATGGGAGTAAATATGGAAATTAAATCCGACAATATAAAGAAAATTTGAAAAAACAAGTATTCCGAAATTGGGATGAATTTAATAATCGATGTTTAAAACATTTCGGTTACATTGAACCTTCATCATATAAAAACATCCATCATTTTCTTCACACCAAGAGACATCCTGATGAAGGTTCAATGTAACCGAAATGTTTTAAACATCGATTATTAAATTCATCCCAATTTCGGAATACTTGTTTTTTCAAATTTTCTTTATATATATATATGTATATATTACCTCATATATATATATATATATATATATATATATATATATATATATATAATATATATATATATATATATATATATATATAATATGAGTAAAAATATAACAAAAGACTTAGAATTTTTGCATTATTGTCTATTTCAGGAAGCTTAGATAAAGTGTTTAACTCTCCCAATATTTGAAAAGAGTTTGTTTTTAAATTTGCTCTGTGACTCTAACAATAAGAGTATACATTGAGCTCTGCAATCTGCGACACGTTTTTTTTTTTGTAAATCCTATGTCGTAGGGAAGATTTTCTTCTCCGGATTTTTGGATTATATATATATATATATATATATAATAAAAATATATATATATATATATATATATATATATATATATATATATATAATATAGAATGAATAGAGAATAAATGAGAAAAGTATTGGCATAAAAAGGTGCTCAATGCTAATAAAGCAGAGCAGGTTTACAATCAATAATAATGATATTATGGATGTTATAAACATATAACTATAAGTTTCATGCTTACGCAATCTTCAGATGAGTCAAATGGTTGAGATTTTAAAAACCAGTAGTTTTTTAGCGTTTATATAAACGTGAAGTGTGTTCACGCGATGGAATGTTATAAATTACAATGTTAACATTCCATCGCGTGAACACGCTTCACGTTTATATAAACGCTAAAAAACTACTGGTTTCTAAAATCTCAACCATTTGACTCATCTGAAGATTGCGTAAACATGAAACTTATTGTTATGAGTTTATGATATCCATAATATCATTATTATTGATATATATATATATATATATATATATATATATATATATATATATATATATATATATATATATACCCGAGTAGAGGAGAACAGATACTACATTTGAATCTTTGCCAGAAGGCCGATAATCAGAGCCAGACGTGCTGGGGAGCAATCCTTCGATTCTAGACGAAGCGTATTCATATTACACCCTTCCTACACAGAAGTGTCATCCATGCATAAATAATCAGGTAATTATGACGGGAATTATGTTATCATAAATATAAATACTTTTATGCACAGCAACGAAACATATAAAAGTTTGATTATCTACCCCACTCTGCCCCTGTCTCTGTCTGTCCGTCTCTCTCTCTCTCTCTCTCTATATATATATATATATATATATATATATATATATATATATATATATCATAGAAAGGAAGGAAGAACTCCACACCGTAATTCCATAATAAATTTATTTCGACCAAAATTCTTCAACTGAATTTTGTGAAGCTATATTAAATCAACTTAGATTTATATAGGCCCCAATTTTGGTCGAAATAAATTTATTATGGAATTACGGTGTTGAGTTCTTCCTTCCTTTCTATAATAAATATTGCTCTGTATATAATCTAAAAAGTTTATTATACATTGAGCTCTCTTTAGTGATTTAAAGATTCGCTGTATTTATACATACTGGATCATACAATATTAATATAGTGTATCTTAGAAATCACATATAGAATCATCCCTTACTACCAAGTTTGGGATAAATCTCATATATATATATATATATATATATATATATATATATATTGGTGTGTGTGAGGTGTGTTTATATCTGTGTGTGTTGCGCGTGTATGTTGCCCATGTGGTTGTTCATATAAAGAGGCAAAATTTATCTAATATATCAGTTATTCTCTCTCTCTCTCTCTCTCTCTCTCTCTCTCTCTCTCTCTCTCTCTCTCTCTCTCTCTCTCTCTCACACACACACACCCACACACACACACACACACACTCTTTTTTTTAATTTATGTCTTTCTTTTCATTATGCTCGATTGAAAGATTAGCATTATCGCTTCCGCTCATTCTCTCTCTCTCTCTCTCTCTCTCTCTCTCTCTCTCTCTCTCTCTCTCTCTCTCTTTCTCTGATATATGTTTTTCTAGTTATGTTTATTCTAATATCAAGCAGTAGCGTCAATTTCTATATTTTATCTAATGCTGCTAGATTTTTTTAAACTAATACGTTTTGTATTTTTATGTATTTTTTTTTCGATTATATATCTTGTAAAATATATTTTCTTTGATTATTTTCTTTTTATTATAAAAAAAAAAATGTTTTTATTACAAGTGTCTTCAAATTTAAGCAAATTCATGGTTATGATATACGGTTGCATGTCCCTCTGTTGTGCTTTGAAAATAAACCCCACATTTCTTTCATCCTTCACGTCTTTCTCTTTATATGCATATGATGACTGCAAAGTATTTGTTACCATTTCATACTGGCCGCTCATCCACTTTATCCATACAGGAACTTCATCTTTCTCATCCTCGTGTATAATTTGATCTAACCTACTCTGAACTCCAATGGAATTACATGTCGGACATGAACAAAATCTGTGAGTCGGATGTGACAACACGTTCAACAAAGCCTCTTTCCTCTCCAATCCCTTTTCTGATCAACAAATTGCATTTTCTCTCTTCTTCATCTCCAGGGAAGATCTTTCCATAAGATCACTTTAAACTTTTGTTTTAAGCCATTTAATCTCTCTCCTCTTCTTTTTTTTTTTTCTCCCATTTCTCTTCCAATATCTTTTCCACGTATAACTTCTATTATGGATTCGCGGTTTTTTTTTTTTGGTTTTTTTTGTCTTTTAGGGTTGTTGTTTTTTTTTTTTTTTTTTTTGAGGGGGTTGTGTGGCGTGTTTTTTTTTTGCTTTAAAAATGCATTGGAAATGGTTTTTGCTATAAAAATGCATTGGAAATCGTTTTTGCTATAAAAAAGCATTGGAACTGTTTTTTGCTATGAAAATGAATTGGACTATGGTTTTTGCTATGAAAATGCATTGGAAATGGTTTTTACTATGAAATGCAATGGACAATGGTTTTTACTATGAAAATGCATTGGACAATGGTTTTTTACTATGAAAATGCATTGGACAATGGTTTTTGCTATGAAAATGCATTGGAAATGTTTTTTACTATGAAAATGCATTGGACAATGGTTTTTACTATAAAAATTAAAAACCACCCCTCGCCAACCCAGCATAATTTGTTTTTTTAAGGAAAAAACAATGAACAGACACTCAAAGAAACGATAATTTTGATAATATTCAAAAGATTTATTCCACAATGTTTTATCATATTCAAAAACTTTCGAATAGCTCAATCGGCAGAGTGTCCGGCTAGGAATCTCAAGGTTCCTGATTCGATACCAGGCCTCGCCAACTCAGCGTATGAGTAGCACAGGGATCTGGCAAAGTAAGGATCTGATGTTAGGTGTGGGGCTCGACCTCAGATGCTAGAATAATCTTCTTGGTCTAGCGCTAGTGAAAAGTGGATAGACTCCTTCGCTCTGTGGCTCATACCGACATTAGGCCGCCTTGACTACTACTGCTACTACTACAACTACTAGTAGTAGTAGTAAATCATCATCATCATCATCATCATCATCATGTCGCGCTGTTAGCACGGATATCCATGACAATCTCTCTCCCTCCGCCCCTATCGCTCATCATTCTCGGGAGGATCTCTATGCAGCATCATATATCCGCACAGAGCTGGTCAATGTACGTCTTTGCTGGTCGGCCCACACTGGCGTGCCCATGTGCTGGCTTCCACAGAAGGAAGTCGCTTATGAGTTCGTCCTTGCTTCTCTAGTAGTGTCCTGCGTGTCTTGTCCGTCTTACTCGGATGGTTTGGGTGATATTTGGCAGGTGGCCGTACAGCTGTTTTCTCGTGGGGTGTTGTTTCCACGTCTTGTTCAGGATCACATGCAGCCAGGCCGTTGTTGTGTCAGTACTGCTGTATGGCTGCAGTACCTGGACCCTAACGAAACGACTAGAGAATAAACAAGTAGTAAATAGAATAGGAAGAAATACCCGAACTTTGTTTTCTCCATCATAATTTACACAACATTTCATGGCCATTTCGAGATTATTTCAATTAAATTAACACAATATATTTTTTACAGAAATTGCAGACCGATTCAAAGCTGTAGAAAACTTTAAGTTTCCATATCTGAACATTGGAAGATTCTAAATTACCCTACCTCGACCCGGATATATATAAGATCTCCACGCCTATGTAAACCTGGGAGGATACTAAAAGGTTTGGACATGGATAATGTAGCATCTTTCAGAGTGAAGACATGAGAATTTAAATTTACGCGCGAAAAAAAAAATTTAAATCTGTTATCAGAATATAAGATTAACATTGTGACAAAATTCTTTACAAATAAAGTGGATATCTATTTTTCGCGCGTTATTTACACTCCAAATTAATTTGATGATTTATTTTTCTAAATTGTTTTCGATGTCTGCTTTTAAATTTTTTTATTTTTTTTACACTGAAAACACTGGAACCTGCTACATCTGAGTATTTAACAATTATTTTATTTATACAAACTAGTACAAAATTTAAAAAACACCCTTCGGGCGATGTAAAAGTAGATTTTTGAAATATATTGCCTGAGGGGTGGGAGTAAAAGTTCAATGTCAGCGAGTTTGTACCCAAAGTAAGTAAAATCATCGAATTCATTAAAGAATTAGAAAATAAAACAATTTGAAATGTAAACTTTAAATATGTATTAAAATAAAACAAACTATATATAGATATATAATACCAGACATGTATTTATTAAAACTTGTTTTAAAAAACAATGAGGACTGTCTAATGTTGCATGTTTAAATTTTGAGTGTATTTATTCTATTTTATGACGATTTTGGGTAATGTGACGTAAGCAGTGACGTAATTTTTGTTACAGACAAAAACCGGAAGCGAATCTCAATTATTAATTGAAGATGTATAAAGCTCCTGTGTCTTTTTTTTTTTTTTTTTTACCTTTTTGTTCAGATCCAGGTCTTACATAAGATTAAGTAGAGAAAACAACTTCTTGCCTCAAACAAGTTTCTAAGCAGCTCACTATATAACTTGACAAATAAATAAATAAATAAAAAATAAAAGATAAATAAAAGTAAACAGGTTATTATAAAAGATAAGATTCATTTTCAATCTTATATTTTGAATAACCTGTTTTTATTTTTTATTTTTGAATAAGCGATCATATTGTTGATAGCTTTTGTAATTTTTTCGGCTGCGAAAGTTTTGCTATCAACTTCGACTTTTTCCTGAACCAGCAACGTTAGCCTCAGTTCAGATCAAACCGCCCACCTAAAAAGTTAAACTTTTTCTCAGAAATAAGACAAATATATTTAAGTATTTTAAAAGAAAACACATGTTTCCAAACATCCAATTCGTGGGACTATTAAAAGTATTGGCGGCTCCTTCGTAAGACTCGTGTATCTTATTATAATGGAGATTGTGGGTTTTTCTGTCTGTAACCGAAACTATATTTGTATACAAGTTATAATTCCCTTTGTTATTTACATGACATTCTCCATGATTTTATTTTTATTTAAACCTCAATGATTAATAAAATTGTTTTACATTATTAATACTGTTGACCATATCTACATACTAATAACACGCAATTGTATTTATATATACAACAAAATAGCGGATTACAGTGTGAATGGGAAGGCTAATTTGCATATTGATCTTAAAAAATTGATTTTAATAAATATATGCTTAGTATTATTGATTTCTAATTGTTTGGTTTTATCTTAATGAATATAAGCAAAAATCTCGGGGATAAATCTTAAAAGAAATCCATTAACAAGAAGAAATAACTGTAATATTATTCTTTACTTCCTATTTTAACTAAATAATTAAATTAGGAAAATTTACCAATGAAAGACGGGAGTAATGGAAAATGATGGAAGAGTTAGTTTCAAAGTTGTTCTATTTTTCGATTATACTCCCTCTGTTCCAAATCTTTTTATCTGCATTCTTATTCAGTTTTATTAGCCTTTCTAATTTAACATGATATTTTATTATATTAAAACTTAAAACTTGCACCCGGAGAGTGCATAAATTTGCTAGTACTTATAACACTGCTAAAAGTTTACAATTAATAAAACATAAGGAAATGCTAACAAAACTAAACACCCTTTTCTACCATAAAATGCATTTTACACTCACAATAAGCCGGGATTTCAAGACAGGATAGGATCAATATTAACAGGCTTTGAAATCATACCGCTACAATCTCTGACTAGAAGTGGACAGTTTGCTTATTTAAAAAAAATTAATCTTCAAGTTTTTATTCAAAGTAAGATACATAGTCTTACATTTTGGTTTCTTATGGTGGATTGTTTAAAGTTTATTATAGAAGACTAGCAACAACAAAAAAAATGAGAATTAAAATTTACGCGCGAAAATTTTTTTTAAATCTGTTATCAGAATATAAGATTAACATTGTGACAAAATTCTTTATAAATACAAGTGGATATCAATTTTTCGCGCGTTATTTACACTCCAAATTAATTTGATGATTTATTTTTCAAAATTGTTTTCAATGTCTGCTTTTTATTTATTTTATTTTTTTTTTACACTGAAAACACTGGAACTTGCTACATCTGAGTATTTAACAATTTTTTTATTTATACAAACTAGTACAAAATAAAACAGACCCTCCGGGCGGTGTAAAAATTGACATTGATTTTTTTACTCCCACCCCTCAGGCAATTTTTATTTTTATTTTGTACTAGTGTAGATTTATTTACGTAGATAAATTAGTTTTTTTTCTAAGATTCTATTGTTATTTTCTTTACATTTTATTCAAGGCTTATACATTAAGAAACCAATTGTGACTCAGTTTCTTGTTCATTTTATGAATTATCAAGACATTTCAGTATAAATATATACATACATAGGCATATATGCATATACACATATTAATAAGTATATGGATAAGATATTCGACAAAATGGAATTGAAATCAGAAGTAGATACCAATTTGATTTTAGAAGGGTAATTTGATAATGCATTTATAAAGTGATTATAGATGATCATTTTTAAAAGTGGAATTGACCCAAGTATATCATCATCATCATCATATCATATCATAATCAATTTTGTAAGATACATATTAATTATTACGTTAAAATGTCATAAAATGTTCATTTTTTTGACATTTCACATCGTTAGCATTAGAAATTTAGAATATAGTGAAAAACTGGTCCCATCACTTTCTACGTTTTCCCCAGTGAAAGAAAACAAACAATTTCCTTTTAAATTAAAAAAGGTTTTCGCATGCCATATATATTTATATATATATATATATATTATATATATATATATATATATATATGTGTGTGTGTGGTGTGTGTGTGTGTGTGTGTGTGTGTGTTGAAAGGAAAACTAAACAAAGGAAAGAAAATGCTGAATGGATAAAATAGATTTGATTTTATTAACACGTGTTTCGGCTAGGAGTTGGTTCATTTATACATGTATTCTATTTATTATCATTTTAAATACAAAATATAATAATAATAATAATAATAATAATAATAATAATAATAATAATAATAATAATAATAATAATAATAGAAAACTACAAGATCTTTAAGTACACAAAGAATAACGGCCTTCGTCAGAGTACTTTTGATTTTGTAGTTTTTTATTATTATTTTATTTTATATATCTTATTTTATAGTTTATTATTATCATTTCATTTTATATTTAAAATAATGATAAATTGAATACATGTATACATGAACTAACTCCTGGCCGAAACACGTGTTAGAAAAATAAAAACTATCTTATCCATTCAGCATTTTCTTTCCTTTGTTTATTTTTCCTTTTAACATACCATCGGATCGCTTCCATTTTTAACTTACATTATATATATATATATATATATATATATATATATATATATATATTCAAAATAAATTTCACTCTGATGAAGGTCGTATCTTCTCTGTGTGCGGAATATTTTCACACAGATGAACTGACCGAAACACATGTGTAAGTGATATTGATTAAATTCATCTTTTATTATCCATTCTGTTCTTTCTTTTCGTTATTCATTCTTCCTCATAATGTCGGATTCATTTCCAATTTCCATTTTTACATACATACATATATATATATATATATATATATATATATATATATATATATATAACTGCGTTACATGACACCTATGTTTAGAACATAACATCTAAGTCTAATAATTGTTCTCTCACGCACGCAATTCTTGATGAATTGCAACATTTTCAAATGTCACCCTGATCATAATTTTTCTTGGTAACAGCAGCCTGCAACATTATACATGCACACGTCTTTTGATAAGACCAGCTTCATTTGACTCATTGGCGAGCTAACTTTGTTAATTAAGTCCCCTCGATGTCGATTTTTTTTTAAATGTCCACAATTAATAAAATAAGACTAGTAGTCAGGAATTTCTTTTTAAGGAACCCAATTTTGCAAATTTATTCGTTTTAAACTCTTGCTGCAAGTCTATTATTCACAGACGAATTTTTGTCTTCCAATTTTTTTTCCTTCTTTTTTAATTTTTGTTATTGAATGGCGAGGTCTTGCTCTTTCGCTCAGCCCATTGTCGTTTTCGTGTCTTTCTCCAGAAAGCGAAAGTTTTTTTATTTCTAGTCTATAGAAAAATCAATGGACTTCTATCATCAGCGCGAATAAAGCCCACACCCGCTTTCGGTCATGAATACAAGGACATTCATAACATTAGCATTCGTAGACAAACGTTGCCACTCCTTTATGAAATGCGAGTTGTATCCGGATCAAAACCTTATAACCTTACTTGATATGGGTTCGGACAAAGTGGATAAATTTCTCTTTTCAAGAATTGTTCTTTCTTGGAAAAAAATCTTCCTTTCTTTTTGTTTGTAGAGATTTATATTTGTGTTTGTTTGTTTGTAACGAAAGATATGGAATGGCTAACGTTTAAATTTTTATCTATTTATTTATTAATATATTCATTTTATTATTTTTTTAATTATTTACATTGTCTTGTTTGGTTTTGTTGAAATAATGTAAAATATGTCTTTAGGTGAATAATCATGCAAAGATTTGTGCTCGTCTAACTTTCAAATGCCTAATTATTAAATGACCTGTATGTAAGACTTTAAATTATTTCAGGAAAATTGAAATAAGGTAAAAAAAAATATTCCATTGTTAAATCAGATACTAGCATTATAAAACGTAGACGTAGTTTGGTCAAAGTGGATAAATTTCTCTTTTCAAGAATTGTTCTTTCTTGGAAAAAAATTCCTTTCTTTTTGTTGTAGACATTTATATTTGTGTTTGTAAGGATTTTAATCAAGAAAAATCTCTGATTTCGAGATTATATATTCTTCCTTTCAAGCAAAAATATTTTGGAAAAATAAAAAATATTGTGATAAAAAAAAAAAAAATTTAAACTGTCAATGGAACATAAAGATTGATACCGATCTTCATTTTTCTCTGATTTATTGTTTATTTTCATTATCATTGAAAAAAAAATGTTCTCTTGGAAAATTGCTGAATTTTATTAGTTTCAATCTTAATAATTCTTATGAGATTTATTATCGATCCTATTCAACACTCAGTTAATTTTAAAACTATGTTAAAATAGATTTGTTACAGTCATTTGCATACGTGTGGGATACCAAAGAAAGAAAAATCAGAGCTTCTTTTGAAAATCCCGATACTTCTTGTTTTTCTTTCAAAAATCTATAGAAATTCAAAAGATTCAAAAGAACAGAATCGGAAAATCAAGTTCTCTTTGAGAATGCTTTTATAGCTTTTATAGCTTTTTATAATAATTTCTTACGCATTTCAACATAATCATGTCCTTGTCACTGGCATGTCACAATCATAAAGAAAAACATTGGTGAGTAAAATCATGATTAATCTACTCTTATAACAGTTGTTCTCAAGATTCCTGCTGCATGATACTGGGAAAGGAGATGGGCATTACCGAATAATCTTCTTTTTTTTTCACTAAATACAATGAAGAATAAGATATTGAAATTGTACTCAATGGAGCTTCTACGACGAGATGTTTCTCTATCCCTTGAAAAAATATATATTAAATTAAACTGGGACGGTCTATGAGTGATGCTTCTGGTTCATGTCGGGTCTTAACATCAGATCCTCTCGCCGGGTCAACCCTGTCCCGTTCTTGAGCAAGTGATAGATTTCCAATTATATAGAAGGAGGACCATTTCAGCAGCCAATCATATCCGCCGGAAGTTCTTCCCAATATTTGAGGGTATACCAGGTTGTATTTAGAACCCCCCCACCACCACTCCATTTATTACTATTAATTCCTTCTTTTTTCCTTTTTTCTCTTTTTTCCCTTTTCATTCATTTATATATATATATATATATATATATATATATATATATATATATATATTTATATATATATATATATATATATATATATATATATATATATATATATATGATTATTTTGGTATATGTATCCGTTTGTGGGAGGTACATATATATCAGGTTTGAGAATTTGTATGAAGCATTAAAGAATTAAATATCAGAAACTCGGCTGTTTTTTAGTAGAGTTTTGTTTATTTAGTAGTAGTAAATTTTCCGGATTTTTATGCTCCCTTCTTCTGACAATGTAAGGAAGTAGAGTTGCAATACAAAAATTTTCTTTCTTTAGAAAAGAAAAAGAAATGAACAATTAAAAAACATAACATATTGAAGTAACAAACAAAATTTAATCTATTTTGTCAAATAGAAAACTGACTAATATTTTTCTTCTTTTTGTTTTCTTCTTCAGTCTTAAGAAAACTGTTTGATGTTATTATGAGAAAATTAAACGAGGACAGTTTTGTATGCTTGAAAACATTCTTAAATATCGATCATAATAACATTTTGAATGTTTACATACTAGTTGCTTAAGGTTTAATCAGGTGTTTGGTTTCGAATACTCATTTTTTATAAAGATATGCATGAAAGTCTACCTACCCACATTAAACTCTACTGTTCGATCTTGTGGAACACTAAGTTAAGAAAATATAGAATCTAAGAAGATGGCTGTGTCTGGTGATATTTATAAAACAACTGATTACGAAATTGTGATGATTATTTATAGATAAGTCAATAATGTTTTTGCCATTTTCTATATGTTTTTATTTATTGTATTTGAATTAGTGTCTTGTTTATTTTAGTTTTATTTGATAATAATAATAAACATCGTTTATTTAGGATTCAAAATTCAATAACAATTTTAAAAGTGTAGTGATAAAAGTGCAATCCTATGAGAGGACTGTTATAAAATGTTGGTGTTGTTTTTACTCATTATTCATAAAGTCGTGCATAATCTAGTTAGTGTCTTTAGTCTAGTAGTTGGAAAACTCGGGACTAGAAAATTGTTGACTGTCTAAAAAATGTTTTTATTTCAACAGTTTTGATTTTATTTTATTTCTAATTATAAATATATATTATTCATATTTTTCTGAGGTTTTCTTTTTATAAAAGTTAACATTTAAAAAGAGGAAAAAAACGAAAAAAAAAAGAAAACGAAAAAAACAAATGAAAAAAAAAAACGAAAAAAAAAAACAGAAGAATATATATTATTCATATTCTTCAGTTTTTTTTATATAGAAGTCAACATTTAAAAGAGAGGGGAAAAAACGAAAAAAAAACGAGAAAAAAAACGAAAAAGAAACAGAAGAATATATATATTATTCATATTCTTCTTGTTTTTTTTATAGAAGTTAAAAATTAAAAAAGAGGAAAAAAAACGAGAAAAAAAACGAAAAAGAAACAGAAGAATATATATATTATTCATATTCTTCTTGGGTCTTTTTTATAGAAGTTAACAATTAAAAAAGAGGGAAAAAAACAACAAAAAAAAGGAAAAAAAAAGAAGAATATATATTATTCATATTCTTCTTGTTTTTTTTATAGAAGTTAACAATTAAAAAAGAGGAAAAAAACGGAAAAAAAAAGAAACAGAAGAATATATATATTATTCATATTCTTCTTGGGTCTTTTTTTTATAGGAGTTATCAATTAAAAAGGAGGAAAAACACGAAAAAAAAACGAAAAAAAAAAGAACAGAAGAATATATATTATCCATATTCTTCTTGTTTTTTTTATAGAAGTTAACAATTAAAAAAAACGAAAAAAAAAAAACGAAAAAAAAACGAAGAAAATAAACAGAATAATATATATTACTCATATTCTTCTGGTTTTTTTTGTTTGTTTTTTCGTTTACTTATTTTTTTTCTTTTTCGTTTTTCTTTTTTTTTTTTTCTCTCTCTTTTAAATGTTAACTTCTATACTTTTCCAACTGCATGATGAAATATATTCATTCATATATATATATATAAACCATAAATTCCGTACAATAAAAAAATAAACCAGATTCAGTCATGCTAGACTTTATAAAAATAATTTTCAAAGACAAAATTGAGTAGGCGTTTCTAAATGTAGATATTTTTTTGCGTGAATGATCATATTATTGATGACAAAATCTGAACATTCATTTCCTTTATCCAAAAATATTAAAACACCTGACGGAACAATCCGTCAACAAGACAAGTTTGGTGTCCTGAACCGTTGGATATATTGAGGCAGTTTTTTTACACCAAATTAGTTATGAGCGCTTGATCAAAAACTTTCCAATCATAACATATACAAGAAAATATTTCAAAATCTATTCGAAAATCTTCCGTATCTGCAACCCTTATGAGCTGGAATCAGTTACGATTTCTGACCGAGTAACCTATATAATAATATGTATAAAAGCCAGAAGTAATTGGGAAAAGTGATAAAAAGAAGAGAGAAAAAGAAGGTATGAAAGGGTAAAAGAGAAAAAGGATAGGAAAAGAGGGTATGAAAAAAGAAAGTCAGAATGTTACAGAAAACCAGATGAAAGGAAAATATATAAAAGAAGAGAGAGGGGGACAGAGAGTGAAAGAGAATAGGGGTTAGAGAGAGGGGTAGAAAGAGAGGGTGGAAGGGAGGGAGGATAAGGATAGAGATTATATGAAAAACACAAAGTAACGGCTCTACTATCTGAATATCAAAAGAGAATGAGCGAAAGGTTAAAAATCAGGAAGAGACTTAAGGGTGAAAATCCCTTAAGCCTCTACTTAATTTTGAATAATATAATAATATAATTATGATACATTATATAACGTATCAAATTATATATTATGTTATATGAATATATATATATATATACTAGCAAATATATGCACCCTCCGGGTGCAAGTATTTTAGTTAAATTTTATAATAAAATATGATATTAAATTAGAAAGGCTAATGAAACGGAATAAGAATTCAGATAAAAATATTTTGAACAGAGGGGGTATGATTGAAAAATAGAACAACTTTGAAATTACTCTTCCATCATTTTCCGTTACCCCCGTCTTTCATTGGTAATGTTTCCTAATTAAACTGTTTAGTTAGAATAGGAAGTAAAGAATAATATTACAGTTATTTCTTCTTGTTAAGGGATTTCTTTTAAGATTTATTGAAGAGATTTTTGCTCATATTCAATAAGATAAAACCAAACAATTAGAAATCAATAATACTAAGCATATATTTATTAAAATCAAATTTCTAATATCAATATGCAAATTAGCCTTCCCATTCACACTGTAAACCGCTATTTTGTTGTATATATAAATACAATTGCATGTTCTTTGTATGTAGATGTGGTCAACATTCAAAATGATGCAAAACAATTTTAATAATAATTGAGGTTTAAATAAAAATAAAACCATGGAGAATGTGATGTAAATAACAAAGGAAATTGTGACTTGTATAGTAATATAGTTTCGGTTACAGACAGAAAACCCCACAATCTCATATCTATATATATATATTTATTTATTTTGGGAGATTATGTGCTTAATTAAAGCCATACCTAATTTGTTAATTAATTAATTATAATTAAATGAATTGTCGGCCTTCGCCATTTCAATCACATTGTTTGACCACTTCATACTGTCGTGCTATAAGTCACCCAAAAAGTGCGATATACATATCGGTTTAAAATGAACGAGAAATTCTGGGGAAACCTGCTAGTGTAATGGTTAGAATCTCCGCCTGTCAGCCTGACAGGTAGAGTTCGAATCACGCACAAAGCACTGCCCTGTCTATAGCTCTGCTGATGAGGCCTAATAGGCTGAAATGTACATACAGAGATCGACTTTTTCTCGATTTGTTTACGCTTTACATTTAAACCGATATGCACGTCTAATTCATTTAATTATAATTAATTGATTAACAAATTAGGTATGACTTTAATTAAGCACATAATCTCCCAAAAATTGTCGGCCCTCGCCATTTCAAACACATTGTTTGTTCACTTCATATATATATATATATATATATATATATGTGTGTGTGTGTGTGTGTGTGTGTGTGTGTGTGTGTGTGTGAATTTACACTACCCCTCCGCACGACTAGGGTACGACACAAGGTCAATTCTAAAGCAGAGATTATCAGGTTTTGATTCAGATTTCTTCCTCCCAGATTGGTTGTTATATCAAGGCCTTAATATTTACCCATACCTGCTCGAGTTTCACCATAAGTATCTACAGGGTTAAATCCACTGAATTAATCAAGATATTGATTAATTACAGCTAACTGCAGGAGTTTATGTTGTTATGGTAAGTCATCCCATTTTCGTATATATATATATATATATATATATATATGTGTGTGTGTGTGTGTGTGTGTGTGTTCAACAGTAATATTACAGATTTTCTGTAGTGAAAGCTCAATGTGCTTAGTACCCCTTCCTTCCTTCCCAAGCCAACCCCCAAAGATATTTAAAACCATGGAAATACCAGAATAAATTCAGTAATAACCATAGTTTTGTTCTGTCTGCTGCATTTTGCAATTGAAATAAATCATTATATGAATCAAATTTAAAGTTTTCTTCCTTCATTCACTATATATATATATATATATATATATATATATATATATATATATATATATATATAATTTAAGTTTAACTATATATATATATATATATATATATATATATATATAATAAGATGACTTACCGGGGAATAGATATCGAGTTAATCGCATTATCGACGGCCGATACAAATATTCAGCGAATAAGTTATAAAGAATATAAAGTTCTCAACACGTTAGTAGAACGGATATATATAATATATATATATATATATATATATATATATATGTGTGTGTGTGTGTGTGTGTGTGTGTGTGTGTGTGTGTGTGTGTGTACCTTACTAGGTACAATCAGGCCCGCTCACATAATCAATTCCGCCGATCTCCTAAACACACACACACACACACACATATACATATATATATATATATATATATATATATATATATATATATATATATATATATATATATATGAGAAGATATAGTACAATGATGCGAAAGTAGCGGAGGCATTAGTTAATGGACAATCTTAGTGGTCAACAGCTTTGTAATTTATACAAGTCCTGCAATTTTAAACATTGGGTTATGATTAAATAATTTGCGTGCACTGTTTTTGAAGTAGTTAGTGTTAAATAGATAAAATCAAATTGTAATAATTTGTATTTAATATATTTGAAGCAGTCTGCCTCAGGTGAATACTTGAAAGAAATTTTTAAAAAAGAGAGAATATACATTTTCATAGATTCCCAATCAGTTAGACAATAGAAGGGTCGAATGAAACATCACTTAGTCTGAAGTGAAATTTTCAGTTGGTTTTTATATAAGCTATTAATTTTTGGTTTGTTTGTCTGTTTTTAATATTTCAATATATAGAATTACCTTGATTTTTAGAGTGCCCCATCTTATGAGTTTTCTGAGTTACGTACTGACACTCACGCATACATTTGCTAGTTTCTTTAATAGAGGTTTAAATATCAGAAGTAATATAGAGCAATTAAATTCATATGCCCTCTGTTATTTAAAAACAATAGAAACTTAAAATGAGTTCAGTGTTTATAATGTCACATGTCATATTCACCATTCTTTATATG
>CM042148.1:17877232-17879478 GCA_023376005.1 Doryteuthis pealeii
GTGCCTAAAGGTCATATGGTCAATTGTTTCTATATTCTTTCTTCTTTTTTTTTCGCTTTTTTTATTGCTTAATCTTAGATTGATTGTCCTATGCATCTCGAATGAATACAGTTTAAAGTAAATGCAATAACTGTACTTTAAAACAGGGATTCATATAGTTATTTAATAAGCTTAGTTTAAGTGCGGCACAAGGCCAGAAATATGGGGCGCCCAATGGGAATCGAACTCACTAACAATGGTCTGCGAATCCACCTTGCTAACCATTACACCACGTAAGGTGCCCAAAAGAGGTTCATATAGAATGACCGATATTGAAACAAAAGATTTATGTTTTGTTGTGTCAGTATAAGCGGGCCACCGTAAAGGGGACAAAATATTATCAATAAAGAGTACAAACAGCACTTGTCCGCTCAGAAATCAGGTCGAGGCGGGAATTAACCGTGAAATCGAAAACTGCATTATTCTTTTTCATTGCAAATGAGACATGAATTCAAAAATTAACAAACAGAATGTTGCCTTATCCTTTGTTACAAGTAGATTTATTAAATACCGAAATGAAACTCTACTTAATCAAAGTAGGTGCGTAGTGTAATGGTTAGAGTCGTAGGAAATGGATTCGTCGACCAGAGTTCAAATCCTTGACGAAGCTATAGTTCATATAGCGCTAATACCCGTGGGAAAGGTATTAATCCTACTCTCCCTCCAGCTATGGGATGACTTACCATAACTACAACATAAACTCCTGCAGTTAGCTGTAATTAATCAATATCTTGATTAATTCAGTGGATTTAACCGTGTAGCTCCTTATGGTGAAACTCGAGCAGGTATGGGTAAATATTAAGGCCTTGGGTAAATAGTAGAACAGACTGGGCTCTTTAACCTTGGTTTGGTAGTAAGTCTGGGAAAATGAAAACTCTGAATTTAAATCTGTTAAACTCCGCTTGGGAGTTTAAAGATGGTCAGTACTAGAATAGGCTAATGAAAAAAAGCGAAAAGATTGACAAATACTTAGACCTTGCCAAAGAACTGAGGAAGCTGTGAAACGTGAAGGTGAAGGTCGTACCAATCGTAATTGGTGCCCTTGGAACAATCCCCAAAGCTCTGGAAAATAATTTGAATCAACTGGAAATCAGAGGAAGAATCGAGACCGTCCAGACTACGGCACTGTTGGGATCGGCTAGAATACTCAGTCCTGGAGACCTGAGGAGACTTACAGTCACCCAGCCTCCAGTGAACCACCAGCTACGGCAGGTGTGAAAAACAAAATAATAATAATAATAATAATAATAATAATAATAATAATAATAATAAGGGTTTGGAAAATCTGCAAATCAGAGGAAGGATTGATACCATTCAGAACACTGCACTGCTGCAATCTGCCAGAATACTCAGAAGAGTCCTGAAGATCTGAGGAAACTTGTTGTCACTCAGACTCCAGTGAAAGACCATTAGCTGAAGCTGATGTGAAAACTCAAAAGGAGTAAATAATAATAATAATTCAATCATGGAAAGAGCTTAGAAAATGATACAATGCATTGAATGTAGATGATTGCAAAACAAGGTAAATCCTGAATATTTTGAATATATTCTTATCCATTTAATCTCAGAACTGACTCAATTCACGGCTAAAACGTGGTAAGATTTCCTGATGGTTGGAACAGAGTCTAAAAATCATCTGACATACAGGTAAACCCATAATTACATAAAATGATGAAAAGGGAGGAAAATTATAAATAATTGCCCACCAAACTCAGTAGGAAACGAACCAAACGTTTGAAGTTTTGGCGATGGCCTATAAAGGCGAAAAAGCTGATGAGGCGTGAGCGGTCACAAACCAACAGCGAATGAGTGGAGATAAAAGAAGAGCTAGCTCTCTCTCTCTCTCTCTCTCTCTCTCTCTCTCCTCTTTCTCTCTCTCTCTCTCTCTCTCTCTCTCTCTCTCTCTCTCTCTCTCTCTTTCCCCATTTTTTGTATTATTTTGTATTTTTTCTCTTTCTCTTTTCTTTCTCTACTTGATTTTCATTTCCTCGGAAACATTGGCGAGGAGGAGAGGAGAAAGCGGTTGAGATCTGGTGAGGTGCGAACAGTGGTTGGGAACAGGGGCGATGGAATTTAGAGATTGGTTATCACTGGACAGAGGATATTACATTTCACATCCTTTGATATTCACTCAGCACGGTTTAAGTGCGATCCGAACGTTGGAAAATTCAGAGCTGATTGGCACGCTTCATGTTAATTTATAATGA
>CM042148.1:17879578-17912078 GCA_023376005.1 Doryteuthis pealeii
AATCCAGCACATATTTAATTAAAATTCAAAATTTATAAAATATCAATATGCAAATTTAGGCTTGCCGTTCACACTGTAAACAGCCATGCTGTACATATAAATACAATGCATGTTATTAGTACGTAGATACGGCCAGCAGTATTATAAAAAAAAACAATTTTATTAATAATTGAGGTTTGAATAAAAATGATTCATGAGAATGTGATGTATAAATAACTAAATGGATAGTGACTTGAGTAGTGATATAGTTTCGGTTACAGACAAATAAACCCACCATCTTCCATTAAATATATGATATTGTGCAAATCATTCCTAATTTAACGCTGTAAACTTGTGTTGGCAAGTTCGACTTGCTGACTATTAACTATTAAATCTTGATTTGCTGACTACAGTAAATTAAAATATACATAAATCACATTACTTCGTGAGGATTTTTTAAATATTTATATTTCACTAGAAGTGGATCCAGCGTCGCTAGGCTAGAAGGAGGGATTTTTTTAAAAGTTTGTCTGCAGATCCATTGTCACTGAATCGCGAGTTGATCCTCCTGGCTGCCCCATTAAAATCCAGTATGCAAAAAAAAAAAAGAATTTGAGTTGATTCGTTTTGGGGGACGTCAGAATCAAAAGTGACAGACATTCTGAAAAGAACAAAATTAATGTCTCCTAGTTAAAAATTTAAATGCAAAAAAAATTCAATGCTGTTACTATTTAAAGTTTTATTTTTTCTAATTATCTTCACGAATATAAATCAAATATTCATTACAATTTGCTTAAAAAGCAAGTTCTGGTGATATTGAATGTGTATATATGTTTACTTAGTTGTTAATTGTTTTATTTGTAGTTTCCTCCGGACATACATACACACCAACTGTCCTTTATATATGTATAGATTAAAAATTGTCTTATTTTAGGAAACTTTGCAGACATGGTGAACTGTGGTGTAAATTGTTAGATAAATTGTGAATAGATTATGCTAATACATTCCTAATTTATTCGCTGTGAACTTGTGTTTAGCAAACACAACTTGCTGACTAAGTATTTACCACGTACCCACGTGTACAGTTAGGCACAAGGCCTATTAAATATGGGACCACCCACAAGCTGAGATTCATGAGTGGCGGGTTTTTTTAAAAATGCATCGATCCAGTCGGCATCCCCTCAGGCACTGGGCAATCACCCAGCCCTGTCCCTTTAAATTGAGGGAAAGGTATTGCTTGTAAGGTCCAGGGCCGAAGCCACTGGAAGCCCCAGCCCCGAAGCCATTGGACCCCCAGCTCAAAGAGTCAATGCTGACTTTTTTAACTATTAACTCTTGATTTGCTCTTACACTTGTAGTCTTGCACTTACCCTCTAGATACCAAGGTATTAAAAAAAAAAGTAAAGTCGTTGGAGTGGGGATAAAGTCGGTATCAGCCACACAGTAGGGAGTCTATCCCTTTTCACCAGCGCTAAACCAGATTGTTGTTTGAATCTCATGTAGCGCCAACACCTACCGTCAACTCCCCACTTTACAGCACAATCCTGTGCTACTTATACGCTGAGTTGGCGAAGGCGGTATCGAACCAGAACCTTTGTGGTTTACTTGTCGGACACTCTACCGACTGAGTAACCAAGGTCACTGAAATTCAGGGACTAAAAGCAATTTATTGAAATAATTTCATTTTTTTAAACAAATCATTCGTAGATATGTACATGAATTTGTAAATGTTATAGGTGATATAACCTATGTACATAAATGGAATGCGTCGACGACTACTTAAAGTAGCAGGAACAATTGTGGCTTGAGACGAGGCAACGCAAGTCAGCTTCCAACTGTATGGTCGGACGCAATCTCCACTTTCTTTGCTGTAATTTCTACTTCTTTTGTTCAATACATTTGTATCATTTTTACCAGTCGGTTTGTTCTTATTTTGACCCCTTAAAAACCCCACAACAATAAATTATGCATTTCGTTATAAAAAATAAAAAAATATTCCTAACAAAACTACAATTTCTCTTTTGTATTTTTATTTGCAGAAATTATCGCATCATCACGGAAGAAATCTTAAGACGATGGCAATGACAACCCTTCTTCAAAAATGGAAATAAAAATGGGTATAAAGATATTTTCTTGCCCCTTATTTCCTTCCTGATAGGTATGGTATAATTTTGATTTGATTTGATACATTGCGTATTTATTCGTTTCCGGTTCTTCATCGACACTTAACTCTTCTTACTTTACCAACTTCATTCCCGTCCTGTCGGCTGAGGCGTTAGAATGCACCGACTGCACCTCTGCAGAGGGTAAGACTCCCCCCAATGGGCCACCTGTTGGCCGTGGGTGTGACCCGTGATGCTTAAGGATAGAACCCAGTGGATGAGCAGTTCCATGACATGCAATACTCCACTTTGGCCCTATCTTGGGCTAGATGGGCGGTCGGAGAGGCCCCCTCCGATCAATCGGCTGGTCACGTCAAGCCCTAGCACCTATATGACTCCCCAACCCTATTGCCCTTATGGGAAGCCCAACCATTTTACATATGGGTGCTAGAAGGCGGTGGCTGCGGGTCTACATGTCCTGGGAATGACGTTGAACTCTATCTGATGGTGAGGTTCCAGTTTTGGGTTGGGGAATGTGGAGCACCCCTTCATCACCAATTGCTTCCTGATCCACTCTGAAAAAATGTATTTATAAAAAATTGTATTATCCATTAAGAATTGATTTATTTCAAAACTTTATCGGCGTTAAATGACCCACTGAGGTTGATAATGCCGTAAAACAAAAACAAACAAACACTTAACTGAATTCACTGTTTTTCTTTGTTCTTCAATCAACGAATAATCTTCATTAAGATATTTTTCTCTTAGAATAATTCTCACTAAGCAGCAAAAATGTATTGAATATTTTTTTATAAATCCTTTGGAAACATGCAAAGAAAAAGTATTTTATCATTTGCTTGAAGCATTGTGTTTATATTGGTTTGGTGGTTTGTTTTGAAGGCAATCACAATGCAATTGTAAAGAAAAATAATGGTGTTGTTTGTTAATCTTTAATTTATTCTTAATATTTCGAAATATACTCATCCTGCAACACCCTCTGGTTAAAGACGAGACCATTCAAATCCTCCAAGATAAAATGCAAAAATGTAAATCCTGATTATCTGGTGTTGCTTTAATACTGAATTCTTATTTCTTATGAGCGTCGTCACCTCAGCTAAATAATGGACTATCTCCGTTTTTATTATAAAGAAAGAAACGGAAGAAAAAAGGACAGAGAGAGAGAGAGAGAGAGAGAGAGAGAGAGAGAGAGAGAGAGTTAAATCAAGATTATTATTGTGTTTAGCAAAGCCCACTTCTGACTATATCAACTATAGAAGTTTTCATAATTTAAATAATGGAATGTTAAATCAAGATTATTATTGTGTTTAGCAAGCTCGACTTCTGACTATATCAACTATAGAAGTTATCATAATCTAAATAATGGAATGTTAAATCAAATTATTATTGTGTTTAGCAAGCTCAACTTCTGACTCTATCAACTATAGAAGTTTCATAATGTAAATAATGGAATGTTAAATCAAGATTATAAATAATAATAAAATAACGAATGTTAAATCAAGATTATTATTGTGTTTAGCAAGCTCAACTTCTGACTCTATCAACTATAGAAGTTATCATAATGTAAATAATGGAATGTTAAATCAAGATTATTATTGTTTAGCAAGCTCAACTTCTGACTCTATCAACTATAGAAGTTATCATAATCTAAATAATGGAATGTTAAATCAAGATTATTATTGTGTTTAGCAAGCTCAACTTCTGACTATATCACTATAGAAGTTATCATAATTTAAATAATGGAATGTTAGATAAAGATTATTATTGTTTAGGAAGTTCGACTTCTGACTATATCAACTATAGAAGTTATCATAATCTAAATAATGGAATGTAAATCAAGATTATTATTGTGTTTAGCAAGCTCGACTTCTGGCTATATCAACTAAGGTTGATATCAACCTACTTGAAATTGTTACAATTGAGGTGGAATAAACTAGAGACAGAGACATTAACGCAATGTTATATATCCACTGCTGTCCATTTAGCTGGTCAGATAACAGTCATAAGCCTCTTTCTAAGGAAATAGCTTTCAGGTTAAGGAACTCCCGGTGTGAGTTCCGTTCGCTCGTTATTTGAAATCACGTGATTTTGGCAGCCATCAATTACAAGCATATTGTCGCTATTCTGTGCACCCCAGGAGAATTGCCGATTTTCTTTCGAGAGTGCCTTCAACAGCGTCGGTTTAATAGGTCTCTGCACAATGTCATGGGTCGAAGCAGCGACCGTTGCGTGTCATCCATTGTGTCGGGTCTGAATGTGTCCTTTAGCTTCGCCCATCAACAACGCTCTGTGTGGCCACAGAGAAGTCATATGTCTGTCAATCATCTTTTCTAAAGCATAACGCTCCAGGAACCGGGAAGAAGTGTAAGAGCACAACAAAAAGGAAAAGAAAAGAAAAGAAGAAAAGAGTCTTTTATTTTTTTTTCGCGCCACCAACTTGGCAGTCATACACATAAAACATGCAGTGATAAAATTTGTACGAGTGAATTTTCCAGCGTATTTTGCTGAAACAACATATTCCTTAAGGGTTACAGGGTTTCTAGAATTTTACTCACAACATTTTTTTGGGGGGGGTTCATTTTTGTTTTCTGTTTTATTATCATTTTGTTTGTTATAGAAACAGATAGTCTGTTTCTGTCAGTCATTTTTTTTTCAGTCCTATTTCCTGTCGTCTATTTCTGTTGAAAGAAAACGAAATATTTCCTTTTTTTACCTTTTTCTAGGCTGGTTGTGTCAATATTGAGGTTTATTGAGATGGTTTATACAAAAGTTATAGAATTTTACTCACATATTCTTTTTTTAATTTTTTTTGTTGCTGATTTATATATTGTTGTTGTATAGTCTGTTTTCTGTCAGTCAGTTTTTTTGTTTGGTTTGTTTTTTTTTTTTTTTTGTTTTTTGTTTTTTTTCAGTCCTTTAGCTATATCTGTTCGTCTGTTTTTGTCGAAAGAAAACGAAGTATCTCTTTATATATCTTCCCTTTTATATATCTATTTACCAGCTTTATTTTTGCTTGAATACAATTCCTTAAGGGTTACTGAGTTTTAGAATTTTACTCACACATTCTTTTTGTTTTTTTCTGTTTTATATATTTGTTGTTATAGAAACAGAATTTCTGTTTCTGTCAGTCATTTTTTTTTCAATCCTTAGTCTATTTCTGTTCGTCTGTTTCTGTGGAAAGAAAACGAAATATCTTTCCTTTTTGACCTTCTTTTAGGCTGGTTGTGTCATATCGAGGTTTATATAGAGATACATATTCCTTAAGAGTTACAGAGTTCTAGAATTTTGCTCACATATTTCTTTTTTTTATAAATTTTTGTTTTTGTTTTCTGTTTATATATTTGTTTGTTATAACAAACAAATAATTAAAACAGGAGTCTGTTATCCTGTCAGTTCAGTTTTTTTTTGTTTTGTTGTTGTTTTTTTGTTTTTTTCAGTCCTTAGTCTATCTGCGTCCTTCTGTCTCTGTCAATAAAGTAAACGAAATATAAATAACTAAGGTGGATATATACTATTTTACCAGCGTATTTTGCTGAAACATTTCCTTAAGGGTTACAGAGTTCTAGAATTTTACTCACACATTCTTTGCTTTTTTTCTGTTTTATATATTTGTTTTGTTATAGAAACAGATAGTCTGTTTCTGTCAGTGAGTTTTGTGTTTTATTCAACCATTAGTCTATTTCTGTTCGTCTGTTTCTGTCGAAAGAAATCGAATTATCCTCCCTTTTATATATCTATTTACCAACCCTGGCATGAGCAATATGTAACACAAGGTCAATTTTTTATGCAGAATTTAACAGGTTTGAATTTCAGAATGTTCCTTCTTCTAGGCTGGTTGTGCCATATCGAGGTTTATTGAGATACATATTCCTTAAGGGTTTTACAGATTTCTAGAATTTTACTCACACATTCGTTTTGTTTTCTTTTTTGTTTCTGTTTTATATATTTGTTTGTTATAGAAAACAGATAGTCCGTTTCTGACAGTCAGTTTTTTTTTGTTTTTTTTTTCAGTCCTTAGTCTATTTCTGTTCGTCTATTTCTGTCAAATGAATCGAAAATATCTTTCCTTTTATAATCTATTCACCAACCCCTGAGCATGAGCAGGATGTAACACAAGGTCATTTTTTATGCGGAATTTAACAGGTTTGGAATTCAGAATTTTCCTTCTTCTAGGCGGTTGTCCTACCGAGGTTAAAGAGATCAGTCTGCTCTTACTAATTACCCATTAGCTTAAGGGAAGACTTTTTGGATGCATACTTTTTCCCAAGTGTATTAGCGCTATGTAAAATACTACCGGCCTCGTACAGGATTCACTGTGTTTATTTCCTACGACAATAGCGTTATACTACGAGCGCTTCCGATCTTTCTTTTTATATAAACAAACACTAGATGGGTAGAAACAATTTGAGTGCCGTTACAGTATGTGGCCTACCCTTTTGCTTCTGTTATCAGTATTGTGGCCTACCCGGTTTGAATGTGTCCTACACCAGTAAGAGTATTTTTTGATATAAATATAGAATATAAAAGGATATGAAAATACACAATGCTGTTAAAATGAAAATATTTATATCATATTCATAGCTAATATTGAACAATATTTTGATTTATAATAATCATCAATCAGAGCAATTCCGCGACTTCATCGAGAGAGAAGCAGAAAATAATTTAAATTCAAAACGAAAGCATTGATGTTTCCAAAAAGCGTGCAAGTCATGCAATCGTTTCGTCATTAGCACATCCGCTACGCGTTTCTCCGCAACGACATGATTGTATATCTTTAGTGTAACAGTTTAGAAAGAAGACGTAGTAGGCAACTTTATGAAACTAATTATTTTTTTTCATATAAATCAATTTCAAGAAATGCAATTCAGTCATAAGCTGTATATAGTAATTAAATAATTAAAAAAGGAATTTATCCATAATTTACATGAAATCAGAGATCTATTTAATTCTAAAATATCTAAATTTGAAATAGGGTTAGGGTTAAGGTTACCAGTTATTATTATAACCTTATAATATGCTTTTTATGGTAGGCCACATACTATAAGACAGACATGATTTCGTAAGGCCACATTCAAAAGGTAGGCCACATATTATAAAGGTAGGCAATTGTGTTAAGTCAGCAGTAAAAACAGCTAAAAACAACCCACTTGATACACACTTTAAAACTACCTTTTACAGACTTAAAAAGAACCATAAACATATACACAAAACAAAAATGGCAAAATTATTGGAATTAACTTCAAAACAACAAACTACATGAAATAATGCCACAAATAGGAAACTTCAAATAAATCAAACCAAAATATCCAGAAAAGAAGAAGTAATATTATCCAGACTAAGAATAGGACACTCATACATCTTACCCATTCATACCTCCTCAAAAAGAAGCAGACCCATATTACATACCATTGCCAAAAAACCCTACACAATCAAACACATTTTAACAGAATGTAGCAACCTAAAACAAATTTACGAAAAAATACTACCAAACAACAAATCTTAAAAAACAGATATTCTATCAAAATAAACCCAGAAAAAACTACTCGGATACATAAAAGAGGCACACATCTACAACAAAATCTAAAAATCTTCCCAAAAAAAATGAAAACACAAAAATATATGTTAAAAAGAATCATCTAAAAGTTCCATCAACAAAAATATGTCAAAAACAAAAGATCTTTTAGAAAATTAACCATTATCACCAATTCATTTCAAAAAACGTAAGTCGGCATTAAATGACCCATTGAGGTTGATATGCCGTAAAACAAGAACAAATCAAATCGACGATCGTTAAAAACTGTTCACTTTTCACTTTCACTTTCACATTGATTACACCACTTCGTAAAAACAAATATTGTTTGCGTCACATCTCTGAGAGAGAGAAAAAAGAATTATCTATATGTTTCAATTAAACACAATGTGTCTATAATTTATTATTGTATGCTTATTATGCATTGGTTATGCAGCCTGGTTTTACTGCAGAAGAATGATAAATGCCGAGGTTATGGTAACATAGGCATCGTTCGACAATGAACATGCTCGTGTTACCATAACCTAATTTTCATATTTAAATAGATGCAAGGATATTTTTCAGCATCAAAATTGACAGAATTTGGAGCAAAATTAATATCAATAGAACATATATATAAAAAAAATTAAAACAAGATTGTTTCACCACACGCAACACACACACAGCAGAAACACACACACACCAAACACACAGCAGAAACACACACACACATATACATATACAAACATATATATATATATACAATTATTATTATCATAATTGCTGTTTTTGTTGGTGTTTGATAATTGCAAATTTTGTCCGTTTTTAAGCTGTATATGTACAATGATTGCTTTTTAACTCATGCGTATATATATTATATTTATATTTTATATATTATATATGTGAGATGTGTATATATATATATATATATATATATATATATATTATATAATATATATATATGATATTGTGTGTTATTATATATATTATTATAATATATATATATATATATATATATATATATATATATATGTATATATATATATATATATTTGGTTTAACTCTAGTGACAATTCTTTGTCGTATACAAGTTTTTGTTCAGTCCTTTCAAGTGTCTGGCCATCTTTTTGGTGTCAGGTGGAACTGGTGTAGCAATCCACCAAAGGTGTCTCTACGAGCGCTTTCGGCATGTTGTCTGCCACCTTCAGGTTGGAAAACTGATGGTATGTTCTCGTTTTTAAAGAAAACGAGCAGTAGCGTAGAATATATATTATATTATTATATATATATAATATATATATATATAATTATATATAATATATATGAGGTAAAGTTTTGATAAATCCGACAAATGTGGTTAAATTGAGGAACTTTAATAAAACAACATACAACTAATTGAAAAGGAATGTTGCATCGGTCTTTACGAAGATTTGTCGATTTTTGGAAAAAGTCCGAGGCCAATATTCATTTGAATAGTTGTGTTGTTTTATCCGCATTTTTCTCTATTTTCAAACTCACACACACACACACACACAACACACGCATATTATATATATATATATAATCTATATATATATATATATATATTATATATATATATTATATATGGAGTAAATATGGAAATTAAATCCGACAATATAAAGAAAATTGAAAAACAAGTATTCGAAATTGGGATGAATTTAATAATCGATGTTTAAACATTTCGGTACATGAACCTTCATCATATAAAACATCCATCATTTTCTTCACACCAAGAGACATCCTGATGAAGGTTCAATGTAACCGAAATGTTTTAAACATCGATTATTTAAATTTTCATCCAATTTCGGAATACTTGTTTTTTCAAAATTTTCTTTATATATATATATGTATATATTACCTCATCTATATATATATATATATATATTATATATATATATATATATATAATATATATATATATATTATATATATTGAGTAAAAATATAACAAAAGACTTAGAATTTTTGCATTATTGTCTTATTTCAGGAAGCTTAGTAAAGTGTTTAACTCTCCCAATATTTGAAAAGAGTTTTGTTTTTAAATTTGCTCTGTGACTCTAACATAAGAGTATACATTGAGCTCTGCAATCTCGACACGTTTTTTTTTTTTTGTAAATCCTATGTCGTAGGGAAGATTTCTTCTCCGGATTTTTGATTATTATTATATATTATATATATAAAAATATATATATATATATATATATATATATATATATATATATATATAATATAGAATGAATAGAGAATAAATGAGAAAAGTATTGGCATAAAAAAGTGCTCAATGCTTAATAAGCAGAGCAGGTTTACAATCAATAATAATGATATTATGGATGTTATAAACATATAACTATAAGTTTTCATGCTTACGCAATCTTCAGATGAGTCAAATGGTTGAGATTTTAAAAACCAGTAGTTTTTTTAGGTTTATATAAACGTGAAGTGTGTTCACGCGATGGAATGTTATAACTTTTACAATGTTAACATTCCATCGCGTGAACACGTTCACGTTTATATAAACGCTAAAAAACTACTGGTTTCTAAAATCTCAACCATTTGACTCATCTGAAGATTGCCGCGTAAACATGAAACTTATTGTATGAGTTATGATATCCATAATATCATTTATTATTTTTAATTATATATATATATATATATATATATATATATATATATATATATATATATTATATATACCCGAGTAGAGGAGACAGATACTACATTTGAATCTTTGCCAGAAGGCCGATAATCAGAGCCAGACGTGCTGGGGAGCCATCCTTCGTTCTAGACGAAGCGTATTCATATTACACCCTTCCTACACAGAAGTGTCATCATGCATAAATAATAAGTAATTATGACGGGAATTATGTTATCATAAATATAAATACTTTTATGCACAGCAACGAAACATATAAAAGTTTGATTATACCCACTCTGCCTGTCTTGTCTGTCCGTCTCTCTCTCTCTCTCTCTCTTATAATATATATATATATATATATATATATATATATATATATCATAGAAGGAAGGAACTCCACACCGTAATTCCATATAGATTTTATTTCGACCAAAAATTCTTCAACTGAATTTTGTGAAGCTATATTAAAATCAAACTTAGATTTATTAGGCCCCAATTTTGGTCGAAATAAATTTATTATGGAATTACGGTGTTGAGTTCTTCCTTCTTTCTATTAATAAATATTGCTCTGTATATAATTAAAAGTTTATTATACATTGAGCTTCTTTTAGTGATTTAAAGATTCGCTGTATTTATACATACTGATCATACAATATTAATTAGTGTATCTTAGAATCACATATAGAATCATCCTTACTACCAAGTTTGGGATAAATCTCATATATTATATATATATTATATATATATAATATATATTGGTGTGTTGTGAGGTGTGTTTATATCTGTGTGTGTTGCGCGTGTATGTTGCCCATGTGGTTGTTCATATAAAGAGGCAAAATTTATCTAATATATCAGTTATTCTCTCTCTCTCTCTCTCTCTCTCTCTCTCTCTCTCTCTCTCTCCCTCTCTCTCTCTCTCTCATCTCACACACACCACACACCCAACACACAACACACTCTTTTTTTTTTAATTTATGTCTTTCTTTATTATGCTCGATGAAAGATTAGGCTTATCGCTTCCGCTCATTCTCTCTCTCTCTCTTCTCTCTCTCTCTCTCTCTCTCTCTCTCTCGTCTCTTCTCTGTTTCTCTGATATATGTTTTCTAGTTATGTTTTATTCTAATATCAAGCAGTAGCGTCAATTTTCTTATATTTTATCTAATGCTGCTAGATTTTTTAAAACTAATACGTTTTGTATTTTTATGTATTTTTTTTTCGATTATATATCTTGTAAAATATATTTCTTTGATTATTTTCTTTATTTATAAAAAAACTGTTTTTATTACAAGTGTCTTCAATTTAAGCAAATTCATGGTTATGATATACGGTTGCAGTCCCTTGTTTGCTTTGAAAATAAACCCCACATTTCTTTTCATCCTTCACGTCTTCTCTTTATAGCATATGATGACTGCAAAGTTATTTGTTACCATTTCATACTGGCCGCTCCTCCACTTTATCCATACAGGAACTTCATCTTTCTCATCCTCGTGTATAATTTGATCTAACCTACTCTGAACTCCAATGGAATTACATGTCGGACATGAACAAAATCTGTGAGTCGGATGTGACAACACGTTCAAACAGCCTCTTTCCTCTCCAATCCCTTTTCTGATCACAAATTGCATTTTCTCTCTTCTTCATCTCCAGGGAAGATCTTTCCATAAGATCACTTTAAACTTTTGTTTTAAGCCATTTAATCTCTCTCCTCTTCTTTTTTTCTCCCATTTTCTCTTCCAATATCTTTTCCACGTATACTTCTATTATGGATTCGCGGTTTTTGTTTTTGGTTTTTTTTTGTCTTTAGGGTGTGTTTTTTTTTTTGTTTTTTTTTTTGAGGGGGTTGTGTGGCGTGTTTTTTTTTTGCTTTAAAAATGCAATTGGGAAATGGTTTTTGCTATAAAATGCATTGGAAATCGTTTTGCCTATAAAAAAGCATTGAACTGTTTTTTGCTTATGAAATAGAATTGGGACTATGGTTTTTGTATGGAAAATGCCTATTGGAAATGGTTTACTATGAAATGCAATGGACAATGGTTTTTACTATAAAAGCAATGGACAATTGGTTTTTTACTATGAAATGCATTGGACAATGGTTTTTGCTATGAAATGCATTGAATGTTTTTTTACTATGAAATGCATTGGACAATGTTTTTACTATAAAATTAAAAACCACCCTCGCACCCAGGCATAATTTGTTTTATTTTAAGGAAAACAATGAACAGACATCAACGAAACGATATTTTGATTAATATTCAAAAGATTTATTCCCAATGTTTTACATATTTCAAAACTTTCAATAGCTCATCGCAGGTGTCGGCTAGGACTCAGGTTCCTGATTCGTACCGCTCGCAACTCAGCGTATGAGTAGCACAGGGATCTGGCAAAGTAAGGATCTGATGTTAGGTGTGGGGCTCGACCTCAGATGCTAGAATAATCTTCTTGCGTCTAGCGCTAGTGAAAAGTGGATAGACTCCGTTCGCTTCTGTGGCTCATACCGACATTTAGGCCGCTTGATGCTACTGCTACTACTACAACTACAAAATAAAAAAAAAAAAAAAATATATAGTGTAGTAAAATCCTCATTCATCATCATCATCATCATGTTTCGCGCTGTAGACGGGATAGTCCATGACAATCTCTTCCTCGCCCCTATCGCTCATCATCTCGGGAGGTCTCTATCACATCATATATCGACAGAGTGGTCATGTACGTTTGCTGTCGGCCCACACTGGCGTGGCCATTCGCTTCCACAGAAGGAAGTCGCGTTATGAGTTACGTCCTTGTTCTCTAGGTAGTGTCCTGCGTGTCTTGTCCGTCTTACTCGGATGGTTTTGTGATAGATTTTGCAGGTGCCGCTTCTCTCTCTCTCTCTTCTCTCGTTAGGATCATTCTTCGCCCGCTCTCGGTTAGGGGTGCTTCCCGCTCTGCTTGTCGGCGCTAGCGCTCAGACTGTGCGTAGTTAGTTATACAGCACGTAGTAAACTCATCTCTCAAGCATATAGGCAACCATATAGATCTTCCTATTTCAATGTACACAACATTCTCTCATGGCCATTCGAGATTATTCAATTTTAAATTAACACAATATATTTTTTAAGAAATTGCAGACGATTCAAAGCTGTAGAAAACTTTAACGTTTCCATATTCTGAACATTGGAAAGATTCTAAATTACCTACCTCGACCTGATATATATAAGATCTCCACGCCTATGTAAACCTGGAGATACTAAAAGGTTTGGACATGATAATGTAGCATCTTTCAGAGTGAAGATTGAGAATTTAAATTAGCGGAAAAAAAAAATTTAAAATCTGTATCAGAATATAAGATTAAATTGTGACAAAATTCTTTACAAATAAAGTGGATATCTATTTTCGCGCGTTATTTACACTCCAAATTAATTTTGATGATTTATTTTTCTAAATTGTTTTCGAGTCTGCTTTTAAAATTTTTTTAATTTTTTATTTACACTGAAAACACTGGAACCTGCTACATCTGAGTATTTAACAATATTTTTATTTATACAAACTAGACAAAATTTAAAAAACACCTTCGGCATGTTAAAAGTAGATTTTTTTTTGAAAATATATTGCCTGAGGGGTGGGAGCTAAAATCAATGTCAGCGAGTTTGTACCCAAAGAAGTAAATCATCGAATTCATTAAAGAATTAGAAATAAACAATTTGAAATGTAAACTTTAATATGTAGTAAAATAAAACAAACTATATATTAGATATATAATACCAGACATGTATTATTAAACTTGTTTTTAAAAAACAATGAGGACTGTCTAATTTGCTGTTTAATTTGAGTGTATTTATTCTATTTGATGACGATTTGGGTATGTTGACGTAAGCATGACGTAATTTTGTTACAGACAAAACCGGAATGCGATCTCAATTATTATTGAAGATTTAATAAAGTCCTGTGTCTTTTTTTTTTTTTTTTACCTTTTTGTTCAATCCAGGTCTTGAATAAGATAATAGTGAGAAAACAACTTCTTGCTCAAACAAGTTTCTAGCAAGCTCACTATATAACTTGACAAATAAATGAAATAATAAAATTAAAGATAAATAAAAGTACGGTTATTATAAAGATAAGATTCAATTTTTCAAATCTTATATTTTGAATAAACCTGTTTTTATTTTTTATTTTTTGAATAGCGATCATATTGTTATAGCTTTTGTAATTTTTGGCGATGCGGAGTTTTGCTTTCAACTTCGGACTTTTTCTGAACCAGCAACGTTAGCCTCAGTTCGATCAAATTCGCCCACTACATAGTGTGCTGAATCTTAAGACAAATATATAAGTATTTTAAAAGTAAAACAACATGTTCTCCAACAATCCAATTCGTGGACTTATTAAAAGTATTGCGGCTCTTCGTAAGACGCATGTATCTTATTATAATGGAGATTGTGGTTTTTTGTTCTGTAACCGAAACTATATGTTACAAGTTATAATTCCCTTTTTATTTAATGACTTCTCCATGATTATTTTATTTTAGACCTCAATGATAAAAATGTCTTTACATTTTAATACTGTTGCCATAATCTACATACTAATAACACGCAATTGTATTTATATATACAAAAATTAGCGATTATCACGTATGTCTGCTATCGAAGGATACTTTGCATATTGATCTTAAATAGATTTTAACTCCGTTTGTATATGCTTTTCTTGTATTATTGATTTCTATTGTTTGGTGTTATCTTAATGAATATTAAGCCAAAATCTCGGGATAAATTTAAAAGAAATCCATTACAAGAGAAAATGTTAAGCTGTAATTTTTTCTTTACTCCTATTTATAATTAATTAAAATAGGAAAATTTACCAGAAAGACGAGTAATGGAAATGATTGGAGATAGACATTAACCTTGTTCCCAATCTTATTACTGCCATTTATTCCGTTATTGCTCTTTCTAACTTTACTTGACATATTTTATTATATTAAAACTTTAACACTATGACCCGGAGAGTGCACTACATTTGCTACTCTCATATACACGCTAAAAGTTTACTCTCAATAAACATAAGAAATCGCTAACAACTAACACCCTTTTCTACCTAAAATGCATTTTAAACTCACAATAAGCTGGGATTTCAAACAGGGGATAGGATCAATATAACAGGCTTGAAATTCATACTGCTACAATCTCTGACTGAAGTGGACAGTTTGCTTATTTAAAAAAAATTAATCTTCAGTTTTTATTCAAAGTTAAGTGTACATTTGGTTTCTTAGTGTGGATTGTTAAAGTTTATTAGAAGACTAGCAACAACACAAAAATATAGAATTAAAATTTACGCGCGAAAAATTTTTTTTAAATCTGTTATCAGATATAAGATTAACATTGTGACAAAATTCTTTATCTACAAGTGGATATATATTTTTCGCGCGATTATTTACACTCCAAATTAATTTATGATTTATTTTCAAATTGTTTTCAATGTCTGCTTTTTATTTATTTTATTTTTTTTTACACTGAAAACACTGGAACCTACTACATCTGAGTATTTAACAATTTTTTATTTCTACAAACTAGTACAAAATAAAACAGACCCTCCGGGCGGTGTAAAAATTGACATTGATTTTTTTACTCCCACCCCTCAGGCAATTTTTTTTTTTATTTTGTACTAGTGTAGATTTATTTAGGTAGATAAATTAGTTTTCTTTTACAGTTTTTTTCTAAGATTCTATTATCATTTTCTTTACATTTTATTCAAGGCTTATACATTAAGAAATCAATTGTGACTCAGTATTTTTCTTGTTCATTTTATGAATTATCAAAACATTTCAGCATATACATATACATACATAGGCATATATGCATATACATATAAGAATAAGTATATGGATAAAACATTCGACAAAATGGAATTGAAATCAAAAGTAGACACCAATTTGATTTTAGAAGGGTAATTTGATAATGCATTTATAAAGTGATTATAGATGATCATTTTTAAAAGTGGAATTGACCCAAGTATATCATCATCATCATCATCATATCATATTATAATCAATTTTGTAAGATACGTATTAATTATTAGGTTGAAATGTTATGAAATGTTCATTTATTCCCGTTTTGACATTTCACATCGTTAGCATTAGAAACTTAGAATATAGTGAAAAACTAGTCCCATCACATTCTACGTTTTCCCAGTGAAAGAAAAAAATTTCCTTTTAAATTAAAAAAAGGTTTTCGCATGCCATATATATATATATATATATATATATATATATATATATATATATATATATATATATATATATATGTGTGTGTGTGTGTGTGTGTGTGTGTGTGTGTGTTGAAAGGAAAAACTAAACAATGGAAAGAAAATGCTGAATGGATAAAAAGATTTTATTTTACTAACACGTGTTTCGGCCAGGAGTTAGTTGATGTATACATGTATTCTATTGATTATTATTTAATATAAATATAAATAATAATAATAATAATATAATAATAATAATAATAATAATAATAATAATAATAGAAAACTACAAAATCTTTAAGTTACACAAAGAATAACGGCCTTCGTCAGAGTACTTTTGAGTTGTAGTTTTTTATTATTATTTTATTTTATATATCTTATTTTATAGTTTATTATATCATTTCATTTTATATTTAAAATAATGATAAATTGAATACATGTATACATGAACTAACTCCTGGCCGAAACACGTGTTAGAAAAATAAAAACTATCTTATCCATTCAGCATTTCTTTCCTTTGTTTTTTTCCTTTTAACATACCATCGGATCGCTTCCATTTTTTTAACTTACATTATTATATATATATATATATATATATATATATATAATAATATAACATTTCACTCTGATGAAGGTCGTATCTTCTCTGTGTGCGGAATATTTTCACACAGATGAACTGACCGAAACACATGTGTAAGTGATATTGATTAAATTCATCTTTTATTATCCATTCTGTTCTTTCTTTTCTTTATTCATTCTTCCTCATAATGTCGGATTCATTTCCAATTTCCATTTTTACATATATATATATATATATATATATATATATATATATATATATATATATATATAATGCGTTACATGACACCTATGTTTAGAACATAACATCTAAGTCTAATAATTGTTCTCTCACGCACGCAATTCTTGATGAATTGCAACATTTTCAAATGTCACCCTGATCATAATTTTTCTTTGTAACAGCAGCCTGCAACATTATACATGCACACGTCTTTTTGATAAGACCAGCTTCATTTGACTCATTGGCGAGCTAACTTTGTAATTAAGTCCCCTCGATGTCGATTTTTTTTTAATGTCCACAATTAATAAATAAGACTAGTAGTCAGGAATTTCTTTTTAAGGAACCCAATTTTGCAAATTTATTCGTTTTAAACTCTTGCTGCAAGTCTATTATTCACAGACGAATTTTGTCTTCAATTTTTTTTTTTTCCTTTTTTTTTAATTTTTGTTATTGAATGGCGAGGTCTTGCTCTTCGCTCAGCCATTGTCGTTTTCGTGTCTTTCTCCAGAAAGCGAAAGTTTTTTTTATTTCTAGTCTATAGAAAAATCAATGGACTTCTATCATCAGCGCGAATAAAGCCCACACCCGCTTTCGGTCATGAATACAAGGACATTCATAACATTAGCATTCGTAGACAAACGTTGCCACTCCTTATGAAATGCGAGTTGTATCCGGATCAAACCTTATAACCTTACTTGATATGGGTTCGGACCAAGTGGATAAATTTCTCTTTTCAAGAATTGTTCTTTCTTGGAAAAAAATCTTCCTTTCTTTTTGTTTGTAGAGATTTATATTTGTGTTTGTTTGTAACGAAAGATATGGAATGGCTATCGTTTAAATTTTTATTTATTTATTTATTTATTCATTTTATTATTTTATTATTATTATTTACTTTATCTTGTTTGGTTTTGTTGAAATAATGTAAAATATGTCTTTAGGTGAATAATCATGCAAAGATTTGTGCTCGTCTAACTTTCAAATGCCTAATTATTAAATGACCTGTATGTAAGACTTTAAATTATTTCAGGAAAATTGAAATAAGGTAAAAAAAATATTCCATTGTTAAATCAGATACTAGCATTATAAAATGCGGTCGTAGTTCGGACAAAGTGGATAAATTTCTCTTTTCAAGAATTGTTCTTTCTTGAAAAAAATATTCCTTTCTTTTTGTTGTAGATTTTTATATTTGTGTTTGTAAGGATTTTAATCAAGAAAAATCTCTGATTTCGAGATTATATATTCTTCCTTTCAAGCAAAAATATTTTGGAAAGAAAAAAATATTGTGATAAGAAAAAAAATTAAAAATTTAAAAAACTGTCAATGGAACATAAAGATTGATACCGATCTTCATTTTTCTCTGATTTATTGTTTATTTTCATTATCATTGAAAAAAAAATTTCTCTTGGAAAATTGCTGAATTTTATTAGTTTCAATCTTAATAATTCTTATGAGATTTATTATCGATCCTATTCAACACTCAGTTAATTTTAAAACTATGTTAAAATAGATTTGTTACAGTCATTTCCATACGGGTGGGATACCAAAGAAAGAAAAATCAGAGCTTCTTTTGAAAATCCCGATACTTCTTGTTTTTCTTTCAAAAATCTATAGAAATTCTTTTGAATTCAAAAGAACAGAATCGGAAAATCAAGTTCTCTTTGAGAATGCTTTTATAGCTTTTTGTAATAATTTCTAACGTATTTCATAATAATCATGTCCTTGTCACTGGCATGTCACAATCATAAAGAAAAACATTGGTGAGTAAAATCATGGTTAATCTACTCTTATAACAGTTGTTCCCAAGATTCCCGCTGCATGATACTGGGAAAAGAGATGGGCATTACCGAATAATCACTTTTTTCACTAAATACAATAAAGAATAAGATATTGAAATTGGACTCAATGGAGCTTCTACGACGAGATGTTTCTCTATCCCTTGAAAAAATATCTTATTATAATGGAGATTGTGGGTTTGTCTGTCTGTAACCGAAACTATATCACTATACAAGTCACAATTCCTTTAGTTATTTACATCACATTCTCCATGATTTTATTTTTTATTTAAACTTCAATTATGGATAAAATTATTTTATATCATTAAGACTGTTGACTATATCTACAAACTATTAATATGCAATTGTATTTATATATACAACAAAAGAGTGGTTTACAGTGTGAATGGGAAGGCTAATTTGCATATTGATCTTAAAAATTTGATTTTAATAAATATATGCTTAGTATTATTGATTTCTAATTGTTTGGTTTTATCTTATTGAATATGAGCAAAAATCTTGGGATAAATCTTAAAAGAAATCCATTAACAAGAAGAAATAACTGTAGATTTATTCCTTACTTCCTATTTTAACTAAAGAGTTAAATTAGGAAAATTTACCAATGATAGACGGGAGTAATGGTAAATGATGGAAGAGTTAGTTTCGAAGTTGTTCTATTTTTCAATCATACCCCCTCTGTTCTAAATCTTTTTATCTGCATACTTATTCAGTTCCATTAGCCTTTCTAATTTAATATGATATTTTATTATATTAAAACTTAAATACTTGCACCCGGAGGGTGCATATATTTGCTAGTATATTAAATTAAACTGGGACGGTCTATCAGTGATACTTCCGGTTCATGTCGGGTCTTAACATCAGATCCTCTCGCCGGGTCGACCCGTCCCGTTCTTGAGCAAGTGATAGATTTCCAATTATATAGAAGGAGGACCATTTCAGCAGCCAATCATATCCGCCGGAAGTTCTTCCCAATATCTGAGGGTATACCAGGTTGTATTTAGAACCCCCCACCACCACTCCATTTATTATTATTAATTCCTTCTTTTTTCCTTTTTTCTCTTTTTTCCCTTTTCATTCATTTATATATAATATATTTGTGATTATTTTGTTATATGTATTCGTTTGTGGGAGGTACATATATATCAGGTTTGGGCATTTGTATGAAGCATTAAAGAAAGAAATATCAGAAACTCGGCTGTTTTTTAGTAGAGTTTTGTTTATTTAGTAGTAGTAAATTTTCCGGATTTTTATGCTCCCTTCTTCAGACAATGTAAGGAAGTAGAGTTGCTATACAAAAATTTTCTTTCTTTAGAAAAGAAAAAGAAATAAACAATTAAAAAACATAACATATGTGTAAGGGTAATTGAAGTAACAAACAAAATTTAATCTATTTTGTCAAATAGAAAACCGACTAATATTTTTCTTCTTTTTGTTTTCTTCTTTTTGTTTTCTTCTTTTTGTTTTCTTCTTCAGTCTTAAGAAAACTGTTTGATGTTATTATGAGAAAATTAAACGAGGACAGTTTTGTATGCTTGAAAACATTCTTAAATATCGATCATAATAACATTTTGAATGTTTACATACTAGTTGCTTAAGGTTTAATCAGGTGTTTGGTTTCGAATACTCATTTTTTATAAAGATATGCATGAAAGTCTACCTATCCGCGTTAAACTCTACTGTTCGATCTTGTGGAACACTAAGTTAAGAAAATATAGAATCTAAGAAGATGGCTGTGTCTGGTGATATTTATAAAACAACTGATTACGAAATTGTGATGATTATTTATAGATAAGTCAATAATGTTTTTGCCATTTTCTATATGTTTTTATTTATTGTATTTGAATTAGTGTCTTGTTTATTTTAGTTTTATTTGATAATAATAAACATCGTTTATTTAAGATTCAAAATTCAATAACAATGTTAAAGAATAGTAATAAAAGTGCAATCCTATGAGAGGACTGTTATAAAATTTTGGAGTTGTTTTTTACTCATTATTCATAAAGTCGTGCATAATCTAGTTAGTGTCCTTAGTCTAGTAGTTGGAAAACTCGGGACTAGAAAATTGTTGACAGTCTAAACAATGTTTTTATTTCAACAGTTTTTTTTTTTTTATTTCTAATTATAAATATATATTATTCATATACTTCAGGGGTTTCTTTTTTAGAAGTTAACATTTAAAAGAGAGGGAAAAAACGAAGAAAAAAAAACGAAGAAAAAAACGAAAAAAAAACAAACGAAAAACGAAAAAAAAACAGAAGAATGTATATTATTCATATTCTTCAGGTTTTTTTTTTATAGAATTAACATTTAAAAGAGAGGGAAAAAAACGAGAAAAAAACGAAGAAAAAACGAAAAAAAAAAGAAGAATATATATATTATTCATATTGTTCTTGTTTTTTTTTATAGAAGTTAACAATTAAAAAAGAGGAAAAAAACGAAAAAAAACGAAAAAGAAACAGAAGAATATATATATTATTCATGTCCTTCTTGTTTTTTTTTATAGGAGTTAACAATTAAAAAAGAGGGAAAAAAAGAGGAAACAAACGAGAAAAAAACGAAAAAAACAGAAGAATATATATATTATTCATATTCTTCTTGGTTTTTTATAGAAGTTAACAATTAAAAAAGAGGAAGAAAAAAACGAAAAAAAAAACGAAAAAGAAACAGAAGAATATATATATTATTCATATTCTTCTTGTTTTTTTATAGAAGTTAACAATTAAAAAAGAGGAAGAAAAAAATGAAAAAAAAACCGAAAAAGAAACAGAAGAATATATATATTATTCATATTCTTCTTGTTTTTTTTATAGAAGTTAACAATTAAAAAAGAGGAAAAAAACGAAAAAAACTAAAATAAACAGAAGAATATATATATTATTCATATTCTTCTTGGGATTTTTTATAGGAGTTAACAATTAAAAAGGAGGAAAAACACGAAAAAAAAAAACGAAAAAAAAAACCAGAAGAATATATATTATTCATATTCTTTTTGGTTTTTTATAGAAGTTAACAATTAAAAAAGAGGGAAAAAACGAAAAAAAAAAACAGAAAAATATATATTATTCATATTCTTCTTGTTTTTTTTTATAGAATTTAACAATTAAAAAAGAGAAAAAAAAACGAAAAAAAACGCAAAAAAATCGAAAAAAAAGACAGAAGAAATATATATTACTCATATTCTTCTGGGGTTTTTCTTTTTTCGTTTTTTTTTTTTGTTGTTTGTTTTTGCTTTTTCTTTCTTTTTTTTTTTTTCTCTTTTAAATGTTAACTTCTATACTTTTCCAACTGCATGATGAAATATATTCATTCATATATATATATATAAACCATAAATTCCGTACAATAAAAAAAATGAACCAGATTCAGTCATGCTAGACTTTATAAAAATAATTTTCAAAGACAAAATTGAGTAGGCGTTTCTAAATGTAGATATTTCTTTGCGTGAATGATCATATTATTGATGACAAAATCTGAACGTTCATTTCCTTTATCCAAAAATATTAAAACACCTGACGGTACAATCCGTCAACAAGACAAGTTTGGTGTCCTGAACCGTTGGATATATTGAGGCAGTTTTGTTACACCAAATTAGTTATGAGCGCTTGATCAAAAAACTTTTCAATCACAACATACACAAGAAAATATTTCAAAATCTATTCGAAGATCTTCCGTATCTGCAGCCCTTATGAGCTGGAATCACTTACGATTTATGACCGAGTAACCTATATAATAATATGTATTAAGCCAGAAGTAATTGGGAAAAGTGATAAAAAAAGAAGAAAGAAAAAGAATGTATGAAAGGGTAAAAGAGAAAAAGGGACAGAAAAAGAGGGTATGAAAAGAGAAAGTCAGAATATTACAGAAAACTAGATGAAAGGAAAATATATTAAAGAAGAGAGAGACAGACAGAGAGAGAGAAAGAGAATAGGGGTTAGAGAGAGGGGTAGAAAGAGAGGGTGGAAGGGAGGGAGGATAAGGATAGAGATTATATGAAAAACACAAAGTAACGGCTCTACTATCTGAATATCAAAAGAGAATGAGCGAAAGGTTAAAAATCAGGAAGAGACTTAAGGGTGTAAAGCCCTTAAGCCTCTACTTAATTTTGAATAATATAATAATATCATTATGATACATTATATAACGTATCAAATTATATATTATGTGATATGAATATATATATATATATACTAGCAAATATATGCACCCTCCGGGTGCAAGTATTTTAGTTAAATTTTATAATAAAATATGATATTAAATTAGAAAGGCTAATGAAACGGAATAAGAATTCAGATAAAAAGATTTTGAACAGAGGGGGTATGATTGAAAAATAGAACAACTTTGAAATTACTCTTCCATCATTTTCCGTTACTCCCGTCTTTCATTGGTAAAGTTTCCTAATTAAACTGTTTAGTTAAAATAGGAAGTAAAGAATAATATTACAGTTATTTCTTCTTGTTAAGGGATTTCTTTTAAGATTTATTGAAGAGATTTTTGCTCATATTCAATAAGATAAAACCAAACAATTAGAAATCAATAATACTAAGCATATATTTATTAAAATCAAATTTCTAATATCAATATGCAAATTAGCCTTCCCATTCACACTGTAAACCGCTATTTTGTTGTATATATAAATACAATTGCGTGTTCTTTGTATGTAGATGTGGTCAACATTCAAAATGATGCAAAACAATTTTAATAATAATTGAGGTTTAAATAAAAATAAAACCATGGAGAATGTGATGTAAATAACAAAGGAAATTGTGACTTGTATAGTAATATAGTTTCTGTTACAGACAGAAAACCCCACAATCTCATATATATATATTTATTTATTTTGTGAGATTATGTGCTTAATTAAAGCCATACCTAATTTGTTAATTAATTAATTATAATTAAATGAATTGTCGGCCTTCGCCATTTCAAACACATTGTTTGACCACTTCTTACTGTCGTGCTATAAGTCACCCAAAAAGTGCGAAATACATATCAGTTGAAAATAAACAAGACATTCTGGGGAAGCCTGCTAGTGTAATGGTTAGAATGTCCGCCTGTCAGCCTGACAGGTAGGGTTTGAATCACGCACAAAGCACTGCCCTGTCTATAGCTCTGCTGATGAGGCCTAATAGGCTGAAATGTACATACAGAGATCGACTTTTTCTCGATTTGTTTACGCTTTACATTTAAACCGATATGCACGCCTAATTCATTTAATTATAATTAATTGATTAACAAATTAGGTATGACTTTAATTAAGCACATAATCTCCCCAAAATTGTCGGCCCTCGCCATTTCAAACACATTGTTTGTTCACTTCATATATATATATATATATGTGTGTGTGTGTGTGTGTGTGTGTGTGTGTGAATTTACACAACCACTCCGCACGACCAGGATACGACACAAGGTCAATTCTAAAGCAGAGATTATAGGGTTTTGATTCAGATTTTTTCCTCCCAGTTGTTATATCAAGGCCTTAATATTTACCCATACCTACTCGAGTTTCACCATAAGGAGCTACAGGGTTAAATCCACCGGATTAATCAAGATATTGATTAATTACAGCTAACTGCAGGAGTTAATGTTCTTGTTATGGTAAGTCATCCCATTTTCGTATATATATATATATATATATATATATATATATATATATGTGTGTGTGTGTGTGTGTGTGTGTGTGTGTGTGTGTGTGTGTGTGTGTCGATGAGGATCATCCAGGTAGAGTTCAACAGTAATATTACAGGTCTTCTGTAGTGAAAGCTCAATGTGATTAGTACCCCTTCCTCCCTTCCCAAGCCAACCCCCAAAATATTTAAAACCATGGAAATGCCAGAATAAATTCAGTAATAACCATAGTTTTGTTCTGTCAGTCGGTAGAGCGTTCGGCTAGAAACCACAAGGTTCCTAATTCGATACCGGTCCTCGCCAACTCAGCGTATGAGTAGCATAGGTATCTGTGCGGTAAAGCAAGGAGCTGATGGTAGGTGTAGCTCTCCACACTCAGACGCCAAACACAATTTCCTTGGTCTAGCACTATGGAAAAGGGGATAGACACCCTCGCTGACTGGCTGATACCGACTTTAGGCCACACCGATGACTTTACTTACTTTATATATGTTTACTTAGTTGATAGATAAATTATGAATAGATTATGCAAATACATCCCTAATTTAACCGCTGTGAACTTGTGTTTAGCAAGTTCGACTTGCTGACTATGTCAACTATTAAATCTTGATTTGCCGACTTTAGGCCCCCCGTTGACTTTACTTACTATATATATATATATATATATATATATATATATATATATATATATATATATATATCATTTAAGTTTTCGCGTATGCTGCTAAATTATTTAGTTAAAAATTAATAGTAAAATGAATGAATGAGAAAAACTTTCTATCAGGGACCCCACTCTCAAAAAGTGTTTTAATACTTTTGAGAGGGGTCCCTTGGAAAGGATTTTTCATTTATCCCCCTCGTTTCGTTCATTTTTATTTTATCCATTCATTCATTTTACCATTAATTTTTAACTATATAATATATATATATATATATAATATATATATATATATATATATATATATATATATATAAGATGACTTACCGGGAATAGAATATCGAAATATCGAGTTAATCGCAATATCGACGGCCGATACAAATATTCAGCGAATAAGTTAGGTTTATAAAGAATATAAATTTCTCAACACGTTAGTAGAGCGGATATATATATATATATAATATATATATATATATATATATATATATATGTGTGTGTGTGTGTGTGTGTGTGTGTGTGTGTGTGTGTGTGTGTGTGTGTGTGTGTGTGTGAGAAGATATAGTACAATGATGCGAAAGTAGCAGAGGAATTAGTTAATGGACAATCTTAGTGGTCAACAGCTTTGTAATTTATACAAGTCCTGCAATTTTAAACATTGGGTTATAATTGAATAATTTGCGTGCACTGTTTTTGAAGTAGTTAGTGTTAAATAGATAAAATCAAATTGTAATAATTTGTATTTAATATATTTGAAGCAGTATGGCTTGTGTGAATACTTGAAAGAAATTTTTAAAAATAAAAAGAATATACATTTTCATAGATTCCTAATCAGTTAAACAATAGAAGGGTCGAATGAAACATCACTTAGTCTGAAGTGAAATTTTCAGTTGGGTTTTTTTATATAAGTTATCAGTTTTTGGTTTGTTTGTCTGTTTTTTAATATTTCAATATATAGAATTACCTTGATTTTTAGAGTGCCCCATCTTATGAGTTTTTCTGAGTTACGTACTGTCACTCAGACGGTTGCATACATTTGCTAGTTTCTTTAATAGAGGTTTAAATATCAGAAGTAATATAGAGCAATTAGATTCATATGCCCTCTGTTATTTAAAAACAATAGAAACTTAAAATGAGTTCAGTGTTTATAATGTCACATGTCATATTCACCATTCTTTATATGCGTGATAGGGTAGTTCGATTTTTCACTTTTTTAGAATATCAAATTTTCCATTTTTCATGAGTACAACTAGAATTTTCATGCGAATAATTAACAAAGAAACCATATCAGTGCTAGTGAATTACGTATTAGGGTAGGTCGATTTTTCACTTTGTGAAAATATCAAATGTTCCATTTTTCATAAGTACAACTAGAATTTTAATGCGAATATTTAACAAAGAAACCATGTCAGTCCTAGTGAATTACGCATTAGGGTAGGTCGATTTTTCACTTTTTAAAAATATCAAATTGTCCATCTATGCTAAAGTTGTGTGTTAGTATACTGAATACTGATACCAAAAATTAGATCTTTTACATCTACCATTGTTTGAGGAAATAGCATCAAAGATCGTCTGTTACAGCTTAATTAATGAGGTAAAAAGCAGCATATCAGAGGTGTCGGTGGTGATGGGAGGGGACACATTTTCAATTTGAATTCTATTTATAATATTTAATTCGTTTCATTTTAATAAAATAAAATAACATTTCAGATTTAAATATTGAAAACGGTAAATTTTCTAACCAATTTCTAGGCTAAATTTTGCGAGGACGAGGATCTTTGATGCTATTTCCTCAAACAATGATGCAAGTAAAAGATCTAATTTTCGGTATCAGTATTTAGTATACTAACACACAACTTTCGCATAGATGGACAATTTGATATTTTTTTAAGTGAAAAATCGACCTACCCTAATGCGTAATTCACTAGCACTTTGTTAAATATTCTCATTAAAATTCTAGTTGTACTTATGAAAAATGGAAAATTTGATATTCTAAAAAAGTGAAAAATCGACCTGCCCTAATACGTAATTCACTAGCACTGACATGGTTTCTTTGTTAAATATTCTCATTAAAATTCTAGTTGTACTTATGAAAACTGTTCAGATAAATAATAGAAGAACATAAATCACTTTGTGCAATTATCTGCTCGTAATATAAATAGTCTGCAGTTAAAAGCTGTCTTGTTATAGCAGTATCAAATGTTATGTTTTATCTCCCATACTTTCGTTGTCATGTTGACTCTCTTATCAGACAAACAAAACATACAATGACAATGCAGGGCCGTCGGAAATGTTTATACAAGAAAAGCAGTCCTTTTAGAGGTTATTTTTCAACTGTCCATATCATTAATGTTCCAACAATCATCTACCAAAGGGACACACACACACACACACACACACATACATATATATATATATATATATATGTGTGTGTGTGTGTGTGTGTGTGTGTCTCTGTGTGTGTGTATGTGTGTGTGTGTGTGTGTGTGTGTGTGTGTGTGTGTGTGTGTGTATGTATCAAGGCTTTGCATTGTGGTTTAATCCACTTGTACTGGGGATGTATTTTATACAAGAATAGTCAAAACTTATAATGTACATCAGAAATTATTATTATTATTATTATTATTATTATTATTATTATTATTATTATTATTATTATCAATGACTAGTCAATGAGAATTGTTGAAATATCGTCAAATCTATTTTCTTGGTATAGTTCGTTCTTGTTAATAATTCTTCTGTAATATATTTAAATGGAGACTTATGATTTAAATAATATTTACTAAAATTTATTGAGTTTTTAATAAATGCTCAAAACTAACTGAATATATATATATATATATATGTGTGTGTGTGTGTGTGTGTGTGTGTGTTTATATATATATATATATATATATATATAAACACACACACACACATATATATATATGTGTGTGTGTGTGCGTATGTGTGTTTTATATATATATATATATATATATATATATATATATTATATATATAATTACATATCTAAACACACACACACACACATATATACATTCCTTTAAAAGGTATATATATATATATATATATATATATATATATATATATATATATATGTGTGTGTGTGTGTGTGTGTGTGTGTGTGTGTGTGTGTGTGTGTGTGTGTGTGCATCTTTTAATTTTTGCCTCCGAAAATATACAAAAGTTTCCGAACGTCACCAGTTATTGAAGACATATTTTCTAGTAACGAATGAGAATCTTATCATGCTTAAGTTCATATAAACTATTTCCTCACTAGTATAGTATAAAAATATTTATCAATTCAATACCATTCCTATAATCGACGAGTTAATTCACGTTCTTGTAAAATCATGAAATACTACTCTTATTATTAGGATAAAAGATGCAAGTTCTGAAGTACTACCTCTCTTTTTCAAACAAAGAATAACCTTACATTTAACAAATATTTATTAAAACTTTACACTATACAACTTAGGCGCCTAACATACACTAAAGGTAAGAGTATGATGTACCTATGCGGCTATGAGTGAAAGCTTTGTTAGGCTAACATATACACATACATATGTTGCTGATATGGGAACATGTATGGATGTTTTAATAAAACACTCACATTGTTTGTACATATTTGCATTTTATAGAGTGGATCTATGAGTGCGGAATTGAATGAGATCGTGTACACACAAGCCTGTGTGTGGATGTATTCATATCCATCAATGAGTATTGGAAGACGATGTGAGAGAAAAGAGAGACGCCAATGAATGAATGAATGAGAGGAAAAGGAAGAGGTAAACAGAGAGAATCATATAATAGAGCACTTAATGAATAGGCCAGTGAATTAAAGCATTTTCCAAGGGAAGACAAATGAAAGCTTCTATCACAAAATCGATCGACCAAACACATGTCAATCCCTGAAATTCCATTTTTATGAATCCTTTCTCTGCTTCAACGCCACGTTCCCTCCACTTTTTTTTTTCCCGCCTCTCGTTTTTATGGCTCTTTTTGTCTTTCATTTAACTGTGCGCAATTCACATCCCATCATTTTTTTTTTTTATCTTCTCACAAATTCTAGTTCTTATTCTTTCTTTTTTTTTTCGATCTGATTGGTTTTAGCAATTCCATTTTGAAGGCAAAGATAAACTTCATTTCTTCAGCTAAAACCTCCACCGAAATCTCCCCTAAATAAATTCACCTTTCTATCAGTTATTTTTTTTTTTTTTTTTTTTGTTTTTTTGGTTTGCACAAAGTAAAATACATTAATGTATTTAGTACAGTGTTGATTTTACAAGTAAGCCTGCCGAATTTCATTTGCAATTCATTTTAACGTATTATAATTTGGTTTGGTTTGATTTCTTTGTTTAATGGCATATCAACCTTCCTGGGTTATTCAATGCCAAATCCATCCTTGTTAACGAACAGTAATGGTACTAACTAACCCATAGCTAGAGGGATAAAAGTGTCCATAGAATAAATTAATGTATTTAGCACAGTGTTGATTTTACAAGTAAGCCTGTCGAATTTCATTTGCAATTCATTTTAACGTGTTATAATTTGGTTTGGTTTGATTTCTTTGTTTAATGGCATATCAACCTTCTTGGTATATTCAAAGCCAAATCCATCCTTGTTAACGAACAGTAGTGGTACTAACTAACCCATAGCTAGAGGGATAAAAGTGTTCATAGAATAAATTAATGTATTTAGCACAGTGTTGATTTTGCAAGTAAGCCTGCCGAATTTCATTTGCAATTCATTTTAACGTGTTATAATTTGGTTTGGTTTGGTTTCTTTGTTTAATGGCATATCAACTTTCCTGGGTTATTCAATGCCAAATCCATCCTTGTTAACAAACAGTAGTGGTATTAACCCATAGCTAGAGGGATAAAGGGGTTCATAAAATACATTAATGTATTTAGCACAATGTTGATTTTGCAAGTAAGCTTACCGAATTTCATTTGCAATTCATTTTAACGTGTTATAATTTGGTTTCTTTGTTTAATGGCATATCAAGCTTCTTGGGTTATTCAAATCCAAAGCCATCCTTGTTAAAGTGGATAAAGGGGTTCATAAAATACATTCATATATTTAGTACAGCGTTGATTTTACAAGTAAGCCTACCGAATTTCATTTGCAATTCATTTTAACGTGTTATAATTTGGTTTCTTTGTTTAATGGCATATCAAGCTTCTTGGGATATTCAATGCCAAATCCACCCTTGTTAAAGAACAGTAGTGGTACTATCTAACCCATAGCTAGAGGGATAAAGGGATTCATACCTTTCCGAGTGTATTTGTCCAAAAAGGCAAATGAAGTCCGAAGTCGCTTACTACGATGTAACAGTCCAGTACATTAACAACAATGTCAAGTGGACGCCACAGTTATAGTTTGGATTTCATTGAGATACACGTAATGTTATGGGAGTAATGGAAACGCGTGGTATAATGGTTAAAAGTTTCTAACACACTAATTCTAATAGAATTGAAAGCAAAACAATTGTTTCGAAACATATGACCTTTAGACACCCCTTTTTGATCTCGATTAAGAAAGGACATGCTTTTCATTTACACCGTCAATATCCGGTCGTTTTAACAGACAATTTTTAGATTTTTTTAAATTATAAAACTAACCCCTAACCCTAACCCCTAACAAACAACCGGATATTGACGGTGTAAATGAAAAACATGTCCTTTCTTAATCGAGATCAAAAAGGGGTGCCTAAAGATGATATGGTCCATTGTATCTATATTCTTTCTTTTTTTCTTTTTCGCTTTTTTTATTGCTTAATCTTAGATTGATTGTCCTATGCATCTCGAATGAATACAGTTTAGATTAAATGCAATTACAGAACTTTAAAACAGGGGTTCATATAGTTATTTAATAAGCACAAGGCCAGAAGTATGGGGCGCCCAATGAGAATCAAACTCATTAACAATGGTCTGCGAATCCACCTTGCTAACCATTACACCACGTAATGTGCCCAACAGAGGTTCATATAGAATGACCGATATTGAAACAAAAGATTTATGTTTTGTTGTGTCAGTGTAAGCGGGCCACCGTAAAGGGGACAAAATATTATCAATAAAGAGTACAAACAGCACTTGTCCGCTCAGAAATCAGGTCGAGGCGGGAATTAACCGTGAAATCGAAAACTGCATTATTCTATTTCATTGCAAATGAGACATGAATTCAAAAATTAACAAACAGAATGTTGCCTTATCCTTTGTTACAAGTAGATTTATTAAATACCGAAATGAAACTCTACTTAATCAAAGTAGGTGCGTAGTGTAATGGTTAGAGTCGTAGGAAATGGACTCGTCGACCCGAGTTCAAATCCTGGACGAAGCTATGGTTCACATAGCGCTAATACCCGTGGGAAAAGTATTAATCCTACTCTCCCTCCAGCTATGGAATGGCTTACCATAACTACAACATAAACTCCTGTAGTTAGCTGTAATTAATCAATATCTTTATTAATTCAGTGGATTTAACCCTGTAGCTCCTTATGGTGAAACTCGAGCAGGTATGGGTAAATATTAAGGCCTTGGGTAAATAGTAGAACAGACTGGGCTCTTTAACCTTGGTTTGGTAGTAAGTCTGGGAAAATGAAAACTCTGAATTTAAACCTGTTAAATTCCGCTTGGGAGTTTAAAGATGGTCAGTACTAGAATAGGCTAATGAAAAAAAGCGAAAAGATAGACAAATACTTAGACCTTGCCAAAGAACTGAGGAAGCTGTGGAACGTGAAGGTGAAGGTCGTACCAATCGTAATTGGTGCCCTTGGAACAATCCCCAAAGCTCTGGAAAATAATTTGAATGAACTGGAAATCAGAGGAAGAATCGAGACCCTCCAGACTACGGCACTGTTGGGATCGGCTAGAATACTCAGTCCTGGAGACCTGAGGAGACTTACAGTCACCCAGCCTCCAGTGAACCACCAGCTACGGCAGGTGTGAAAAACAAAATAATAATAATAATAATAATAATAATAATAATAATAATAATAATAAGGGTTTGGAAAATCTGCAAATCAGAGGAAGGATTGATACCATTCAGAACACTGCACTGCTGCAATCTGACAGAATACTAAGAAGAGTCCTGGAGACCTGAGGAAACGTGTTGTCACTCAGACTCCAGTGAAAGACCTTCAGCTGACGC
>CM042148.1:17914578-17929578 GCA_023376005.1 Doryteuthis pealeii
TATATATATATATATATATATATATATAGAGAGAGAGAGAGAGAGAGAGAAATGTGTGTCTTTAAGCCCAATTATACTGTATATGTGTGTCTGTGAATGCCTTCAACTTATAATTCAAAATTCAACATCCACCGTTGATTGACTGATATGAAAGTCACTCAACCAAACGAATGATGGTGCATCCATATTTTCTAAGTAAATATCAAATAAAACAGAAAAGCAGATTGTTTATGTTCTACTTTTAAAAAAAAACAAAAAAAACAAGAGTTATTTGCAGACATCCAGATAGTCACAGACCAGAGTCAAATTTAATGTCGCATCTGCAAACAGAGATGAAATTAAAAACAGATTCCGTTTAATATATTTATTTTTCCTTCGATTTATGTGTTATATAGTAGTATTGAGCTTCATTTATAATTTCACTAGAAGGGGCTACCCGGCGTTGCCTAGGTAGAGGGAGATTTTTTTAAAGTTAGTCTCGCAGATCCATTATTACTTATCACAAGTTAGATCCTCACTGGATGTCCCATAAAATCTCCACGTAAATATATAACAATATAGTAAGAAATATTAATTCAATAATTTACAATTTAAAAAAATGCAATATAAATGAGGCGATTAATTCAATCAATCAACATCATATTTCAATTACCTTCTGTTACTATACAAATTTTAATTTTTAAATATCTTCCCAAATATAAATAAAATCTTCATTGTTTTTGTTCAAAAACCAAGCCCTGGTGATATTTAATGTGTATATATATTTACATTGTCGTTAATTGTTTTATTTTCGAAGTTTCCTCCGGACATACGGGTTCACACAACTGCCCTTTATATATGTATAGATGGTGACTAAAGCGCTAGACTCCGAAGTCGTAGTAAGCGTGTTCGAATTCCAGTCGCGGTATTATGTTCTCTTTCAGACCAATACCCTTGGGAAAAGTATGAACACCCTCATCCCCCAAGCTATGGGTTAAATAGTACCACTGTTGTTCTTTTACAAGGATAACTTTGGTATTAAATAACCCACGTAACCTTATAACTTCACCAATGCGTGTTTTCGCGTTCAAAAATATATTTCTCTTTGTATAAATATATTCATATGAGTAGATTTTTTTTTTTTTACTTTGTACGGGTTAGGCACAAGGCCCTATTAACGTGGGCCCACCCACAAACCGAAGCTCATGGGTGGGAAAGAACAAAAATTGCGTCGATCCCTTCGGCATTCCACCTCAAGGGGGCGCCTCAGGTGCTGGGCAATAAACCCAGCCCTGCCCCTTTAAGTCAAGGGGGCAGGTATTGCCTGGAGGATAGCCCCTTGGGATCGACGCTATTAATTTAACATGACCGGTCCAGTGGCCGAAGCTCACTGGACCCCTGTCCCGAAGGACGGGTATTCATATGAGTAGATTGATATACAGTGAAATCTCGTTGTAAAGACGCTAGATCTAACGGTACCACGAGACCCGATTCATTGTTTATTATTCATACTAGAAAAAATCACCCTCCGGGAGTGTAAAAATAAATCTTTGAAAGATATTGCCTGAGTAGATGTGGGAAAATTAAATAAAATAAAACTTTTAATATTTAAAAAAAATAATTACCTACTTAACAAGCATCATATTTACACCATTCCACTGAGATATTTGTTTTGTTTTACGACATTATATTCGAAATTTTAGCCTCCGGTGATATAATTTAAACAAGTAAGGATCCCGACACTACGAATTTGTCATCATTACAGATTCCTGAAATTTTCCATCTTCATCAATTGTACTGTTGGACTTATTATATTTTTAAACTTTCTTTTGTAGTCGGAACATTTTCCTGAACATTTTCATATTTATATACATTTTTACTTCAAACTCTTTTGAGCTTTTTTTATGATAAAAATGCTTCTGATTTTTAAAAATAAAATTTATTTTATTTTTAACATAGAATACGCATTTTTTTTTTTAATTTTGAAAATTCCGACCCTGGTCGAGAGCGTTCTGTGCCTCGTGATTAACGATATATTTATTTCGTCTTTCCTTTTACACATAGTTGCTTTGATAAAGACCGCTTCATATGGTCGAAACAGATTTCTGTCAGCAAAACTATTAACATCTTGTTTTTTCTACAAACTTTATATATATATATATATATATATATATATATATATATATATATATATATATATATATATATAAGGTATCCAAAGCTGGTAGTAAGGGATGATTCTACATGGTATCTTCAAAATCTCACTGTATAATTATTGCATGTTTTAGTAGGTGCAAACACAGGGATTTTTATATAAATCCCTAGAGAGGCTCAATGTATAATAATCTATAATTTAGATTAAATACAGAGCAATATTTACCTTTGAAAGGAAGCAAAAGCTCAATAAACCGTCATTTTGTAATAAATTTATTTCGACCAAAACTTAAAAGGCTTTTAGAAATTTAAATAAATAAATTCCTAAAACTACCAAGAAGTTCAGTCTCATGCTTTCTGTCCGATGAGACTGAACTTCTAGGCAGTTTTAGGAATTATTTATTTAAATATTTCAGGTCAATTAACTTTGAACCATGTATGTTTGTGAGTCTGTGTTACGCCTCAAAGATACGTGGTTTTGGTCGAAATAAATTTATTACAGAATGACGGTTTATTGAGTTTTTCCTTCCTTTAAAAGGTATATATATATATATATATATATATATAAATATATAAGGTGTGTCAAAAAAGTATCGAGATTTTTTTAACTTTTTGACACACCTTGTATTCTGAAAAAAATAACGTTCCATTCATTGTTTGTTTTATTTGCTTCAATGTTCCATTTTTTTTTTCGTGTTTATATTCAGAGAACTTTAGTTTCATGTAGTTGAGTCGGTTTAGCTCAGTCGGTAGAACATTTGCTTAGAAACCACAATCGCTAACTCCTTAGTCTAGCGCTTGGGAAAAGGAGATAGACTCCCCCGCTGTTCGTCTCATACCGACAATAGGCCACTCCGCCGACTACATGAACAATATAGCCGTAGTGATTAACTTGTTAATGCAAACTATCTTTGCCTCTTTTGTGGAGCTTATCTTCATGCTAAGTCTTCTAGTTATTAGATATTTGTTGACACCTTTCCATCCACTAAGGACAATGGCGTAGTGTCCAAAAATTAAATAAATAAATTATCTGCGCAAGTGACTCTGCAGAATTCCTGAGTGACAGTTTTTGGTGCACTGAATGCACACAAACTGTGGTGCTTTCTGGGGCTGCGGCATTTTCTCCCTCTTTCTGGTCCTCTTTGCTGTCGAGGCTACTCTCCTCTCCGCCTCACCCCTCTCTATGCCTTGCTTAACGTTAAGGCACCAAGCCGCTCTATTTTTTGCATCTACCTCCCACGTGTTTGTGTCAATATGGCATATCATCATGTCTCTCCTGCAGACATCTTTAAATCGTAGGCGTTGTCTACCTACCCATCGGGGCCTTTTACTAATTCGCCATACAAAAGATCTTTTGGGATGCAGCCATTCTCCATTCTCCTGGCATGTCCAAGCCAGGGAAGATAGATGTGTAGCCTTAGGTTTCACGGCCAGTATTCATAGTCATTCTACCGTTAGATACCTGGTTAAATCCTACTTAACGGACATAAATTCCACCATCGTATGTCACCCCGCCGAAAGAAAAAAATTACTAAAAATTAAGGAATTAACCGAATTTAATGAAATTTTCAGTGTTGATACATTAATGAATACACAATATAATGCATCAGTTATTTTATTTTAAAAACTTTTACATTTTTTCAGGTCAATTAACTTTGAACCACTTATGTTTGTGAATCTGTGTTACGCCTCAAAGCTACATGGTTCAAAGTTAACTGACCTGAAAAAATGTAAGAGTTTTCAAATAAAATAACTGATGCATAATATTGTTTATTTATTAATATATCAACACTGAAAATTTCATTAAATTCGGTTCATTTCTTGATTTTTAGTATTTTTCTCATTCGGCGGGGTGACATACGATGGTGGAATTTATGTTCGTTAAGTAGGATTTAACCAGATTTTCTATATCGTGCATTTGTAAATATAAATCTTTAATAAGATTACAAATAGTCAATGTTTATTCTTTTAATGAGTTCAATTGACAAAGTAAGTTATATAGAAACGGGCACATTGTATTAATTAAGTATAATCAGATAACCTTATTAATGTATTCATCAAATCTTGAAGAATTTGCAGTACGAGGGTGAGTCAAAAAGTAATGCCATTTTCTTTAGGACAGTAACATGCATCATACACCAAAATGAAGCTGGTCCTCTGAGAATCACATCCCTATTTCTATACATAGTCACCGTTTCTCTCAATAGCAATGTTCCACCTTCGAATGAGAGCATGTATCTCTGCCCCGTAAAATTATTTTGATTGTTTATTCATAAATATATAATATATAATTATAATATCATGTCAACACTGAAAATTTCATCAAATTCGGTTAATTTCTTGATTTTTAGTATTTTTTTATTTCGGCGGGGTGACATGCGATGGTGGAATTTAGGTCCGTTAAGTGGGATTTAACCATATACCTGTACATTCAATATCTGTCCATTCAATGCATATATGAATATATTTTCAGGAAAAAAAGCGAGCGAGTCTTTGAATGTTTGGAAATATAAATTCTTCCGATAATATCGATTATGAAGATGAGAAGTAGTATTGCTGGTACCTAGAGAGACTACAAATACACAATCATGTGCTTGCAGAATCTTCCAATTAGAAAGCTTCACGTGACCTATGAAAAGCAATCTGGTTTGAGTCTCGAAAAATGTAGTCATTATATATATCAAGATACACACACACACACTTACAGTCACACACATATATGTATGCACACACATACATTTATATGATATGTATACATATATGGTCGTATACACAACTCCCAAGAACCCCCCTCACTTATATAAGAGCATTAAAAAAGAATCTAAGGTGGATTCTGAGGGGTTTTTCACGGAACAAATGGACTTGCTACTACTAATACACTCCTCTACCCGGATTATAATAACATGTCAAACCCTCAAAAAATATTTCAATATAATGAAATGCTCCCTTTAAAAAAAATCTCTAAAAACAATTTCTTCAAACAAGAAATCTTCTCCTGACGATGACCTAAGTTCGAAACTAGTTGAGAATAAATAACATATAAGAAATATTCCTGTTTGTCTTATCACTTTTTGTTCATACTATATATATATATATATATATATATATATATATATATATATATATATATGAGAGGTATCCAAAACTTGGTAGTAAGGGATGATTCTATATGTGAAATCAAAGACACACTGTATTAATATTGTATGATCCAGTATGTATAAATACAGTGAATCTTTAAATCACTACAGAGAGCTCAATGTATAATAATCTTTTTAGATTATATACAGAGCAATATTTATATTTTATATTTTATATTTTTTATTTTATATTTTTTATATTTTTTGTTTTATCGTTGCTTCATACTTATTCAGACTTATTTAATTTTCATAGTTGTTAATTTGACTGAATACTACCCAAAAAAAGCTTTGCCCTGAAAAATGTTATTTTTGCTCATTTACAATGACTTCCTGTCACCATAGTGACAGACTTTAATGTATACATTTTGTAAAATATTTTTTGAGCGGGAAGAAGATTATACAGTGAGAAAATTTTTTCTGTTATGCAATTCAAATTATTGATGATCATCCATCTGAGGAGACTTGATTTTGGGGAGCTTTGTTAAATCAACTTAGATTTATAAAGGCCCCAATTTTGGTCGAAATAAATTTATTATGGAATAACGGTGTTGAGTTTTTCCTTCCTTTCAAAGATATATATATATATATATATATATATATATATATATATATATATATATATATATATATATTTGATGGGGAGAGTATCTGACGAAAAGCTAGCATACCGGTATGAATATCTCTATCATTTGTAAAGAAATAACGTAACTTCTTTGAACAAAAAATTACTGATACACCTATGCAGCAGCAACATAACTGGCCTTTGCAGGTGGACCAAATCTTTATCGTATTTTGACATTTTAAATTGTCCTCGTTGAAGTCTGAACAAAAATTCACTTTGTGGTGATTTTTCTCGTAAATAAAGAAAAGTCGTCAGGGTGGTCTAAAGTCGGTATCAGACAAAACCGAGGGAGTCAATCCCCTTTTCATGTGGTCTCCAAAGTAGATTGTTTTTTTTTTGCGGGGGACATCTGTTCACTTCATCGCATAGATCCTTCTCATGCGGTGAGTGGGCGAGGGCCGGTATTGAACCAGGAACCTTGCGATTCCTAGGCAAGTGCTCTACCGACTGAGCTAAACCAGCCCTCGTAAAGACTTCAATCGTAGCTGGGGCTAGCGATTTTTGAGGGAGGGACGGGACTCTGCGAATAGACCCCAACTTTATTTACAACTTCTTTCGTGGTCATTTCTCCATATTTCCATGTGTTACGATTTTTGTGGCCATTTTTAGGCTTCAAGTGAGAGCACTTTACAGTGGAGATCCTTTGTGTCCCCTAGTGAAGGATCCTTGGTTGTTCCTTAGAACTGTTAGATAGAATCATTTGGTTGTTCCTTAGTGAAGAATCCTTGGTTGTTCCTTGGTGTTAGGTAGAATCATTTGGTTATTCTTTAGTGAAGAATCCCTTGGTTGTTCCTTAGTGTTAGGTAGAATCCTTTGGTTGTTCCTTATTGAAGAATCCTTGTGTTAAACAGAGGCTGATCCACTCGTCCGTGTCGAATACGTGCTGATGAATGGCTTTCAAGATCGGCGATTAAATAGTTAACTAACCACGTATTCGGGCGTGTTGATTGGCTGGCTTTAATCCACGCGACCACGCAGAGTCTATAAGTTTAAGTGGTGGCATACAGCACACCTTATATCCCAAAATATTGGGCACCTCACGTGGTGTAATGGTTAGAAAACTAGATTTGCAGACCATTGTTAGTGAGTTCGATTATCACTGGTTGCCCCATACTTCTGGCCTTGTGCCATATCTAAGCTAAGCTTAGTAAATAACTATATCACAATATATTGGACACCTCACGTGGTGTAATGGTTAGCAAACTAGATTTGCAGACCATTGTTAGTGAGTTCGATTATCACTGGGCGCCCCATACTTCTGGCCTTGTGCCGCATCTAAGCTTAGTAAATAACTATATCCCAAAATATTCCAATATGATGTCTTCAACCCATTACAAAAGGAGCAACAACAGTAAAAAGTGAGAGCTTATATAAGATTCTTCTATAAAGATATCTTCAAGAAATTATTGGCAACTTTATTTTTCCTTTTCTTTCTTTTGTCAGAGATTTTCAGTTACAGAGTCATAAGGTTAACTCAAACTGTTCAAATTTAGACAAATACATTTTTAAATATATGACTGAGGCTTGATGCTTAGTATTATTTGTATTATGTGGACTATTGTCCTCATCTTCATTGTTATCTGTACAATGTTTCGGCCGATATGCCTTCCGGCCTTCTTCGGGTATTTCTTGTCGGACTCGGAAACCTTCTCGGACTCAGGAACCATCTCGGACTCGGGAACCATTTTTTAACTCGGGAACCGAGTCCGGGATGGTTTCTGAGTTCGAGAAGGTTTCAGAGTCCGACAAGAAATACCTGAAGAAGGCCGGAGGGCACATCGGCCGAAACGTTGTACAAATAACAATGAAGATGAGGACAATAGTCTGAATAATAAAAATAATTCTAGTCAGGAAAAGGTTTTAGCATTTATGCAAGAGTTAATATAATTGTTTCAGTATAATGTTTTTTTCTGGGTTTTTTTTCTATTCCCTTTTCCTTTCTACTTCTTCCTTTCTTTGTTCTTTTCCTTTTTATTGTTTATTATATTTTCAGAAATTAATATAAGACAATGATAAACTGTTATTCCCATATTTAATAAATTAACTTAAGTTACAATTGATCCAATGATTGATTGGTATCATTATCACCTTCATATTACACAAATATTCCGTCCTCTAGCAAGGTTCAGCTATTTATGGTGTTTTCTGTTTTTGTTTTTGTTTAACTTTACTCAATGAGCTGTTGGAACGGCAAATTCCACTAATTGACAATTTATTTTATTTTCGTCTTTTTTTTTTTGAGGGGGGGGGTCATTTTTATAACCTATAAACATTTCTATGTCAATTAGTTTCCTTCTGTGTTCTGATGAAACAACAAAACCTGTTATCTGAAAAACCTTATTATCATTTATGAGAAAAAAGATCTGTCCTTCTCGAATGGATTGGAGGAAATGTTTGAATTTCAAAATCCGTAAAACTTTACTTTTTTCTCGGTTTAGCACAGTCGGTAGAGCACTTGACTAGGCAATCGCAACGTTCCTGGTTCAATAACGGCCATCGCCAACTCAGCGTATGAGTAGCACAGGGATGGTAGGTGTGGCGCTCCACCTTAGACGCTAAAAAAACAATCTCCTTTGTCTAGCGCACATGGAGAGGGGATAGACTCCCTCGCTGTCTGGCTGATACCGACTATAGGCCACCCCGACGACTTTTTTTTTAGTTTGGTTTGAATGATAATACTAGGCATTTGCACAATTCTCAGTGGAACATCTAGTCATGTCTATTTTTGGTTTGGTTTGTTTTGGTTTGTTTTACGACATATCAACCTCAGTGGGTCATTTAATGCCGAAAAAGTTTTGAAATAAATAAATTCTTAATGGATAATACAATTTTTTTATAAATACATTTTTCTATTTAACCCATAGATGGGACCCTAACAGGTACTACCACTCCGGGTCAGAGTGGACCAGGGAGCAATGGTGATGAAGGGGTGCTCCACATTCCCCAAACCTCCAAAACTGGAACCTCACCATCATTCTCAGGACACGTAGACCCGCAGCCACCGCCTTCTAGCACTTATATTATAAAAAGGGGTTGGGGTCTATTTTTGTAATTCTACCGAATGAATATTTTGCATTCTCATATTACAGGGTGACTCTGTATATATACTATTACTGATTCAGACTACCAGCATCAAAAAAAAAAAAAAAAAAAAAAAAACAGAACCCAAATTTTTTTTTTTTTTTTGGGGGGGGTAAAAAAATAATTGGGGTTCTGTTTTTTTTTGGGGGGGGGGTTGTGCTAGTGGTCTGAATCAGTAATAGTATATATACAGATTGACCCACCCCCCGAAAAAAAAAGCCGAATTTGGGTTCTGTTTTTTTGGGGGGCGGGGTCGTCACCCTGTATATTATCTATATCTTTGTACCAACTGAATCTATTACTATCTGGTATCTTGTCTATGCTGGCATTAAATATTGTTTGTTTTCATAGAATTGTTCTAGGTCGTCATTAAGAGGTATTGTGTTTCTCCTCGAAATCCCCCCATTCACAACCAATGCCAGTCAGTGTCATCTCATCTGCATTTTCTTTCATTTGTCTTTTGAAATGCTATTGAAGCTTCTTCTTTTTTTTCTTTCCTATGGAATCCAAAATTTGTCTTGTCAGATTCATTGAAACTTCCAACTGTCATGGCCGACCTCCATTAAAGTGTTTTGTATAGTGCTCAAGTCTCTCGATGGCAGAGTCAACACACTTCTCAATGCTGACATATCCTCTTCATCCCTCATTCTTTTTCCATCAACGTCACTTCTCGAGTGCAGCGCTTGATGTATTGCCATCAATTTGTTATTTGATTCAATTTCTCAGTTCTCAGTTCTATTATTGTCCAGTTTAGTAAGTGCTCTGAACACTTTACAATGGATATTTCACAGGTATTTATTCCTTTTATCCTGTTTCTGCTGTTGAGTCTAGTGTCCAAGTTTAGATCTTGTTCTTCTGATGAATTCTTCATTGACGTTTTTTTCCTTCATTTCATTCTTCTTGTTATTTAATAAACTTTGCTGAGTCTGACACAAATGTCCCCCTCCGATCAATCGGCTGGTCACGTCAAGCCCTAGCAACAATATGATTTTCCCAACCCTATTGCCTTTATGGCAAGCCCCAACCCCTTTTTATCATATGGGTGCTAGAAGGCAGTGGCTGCGGGTCTACATGTCCTGGGAATGACATTAAACTCTATCTGATGGTGATGTTCCAGTTTTGGAGGTTTGGGGAATGTGGAGCACCCCTTCATCACCATTGCTCCCAGGTCCACTCTGACCCGGAGTGGTAGTACCTGTTAGGGTCCCATCTATGGGTTAAATAGAAAAATGTATTTATAAAAAAATTGTATTATCCATTAAGAATTGATTTATTTCAAAACTTTATCGGCATTAAATGGCCCACTGAGGTTGATATGCCGTAAAACAAACCAAACCAAACCAAACCACATATGTCCCGGGTTGCTTACTTTGTGTTCTGTTTCTAAGTGACTACCCATCTTCATATTGAACGGGGCTCATCGCTTCTTAACTTTGTGGGATCCAGCGGGAACCGGTATTTTCATTGTGACTTTACTGTGAGCCCTTCACTTCATTCAACTTGATTAAATCTACTTTCAGTAGGGCCGGGTTAGCTCAGTCGGTAGAGTGTCCGCCTAGAAACCACAAGGTTCCTGGTTCGATACCAGATCTCACCAACTCAGCGTATGAGTAGCACAGGGGTCTGTGCGGTAGAGTAAGGGGCTGATGGCAGGTATAACGCTCCACCTCAGACGCTAAAACAATCTCCTTAGTATAGCGCTAGTGAAAAGAGGATAGACTCCCTCGCTGTTTGGCTGATACCGACTTTAGACCACTCTGATGATGACTATAACTAAATACTTATGTTATTTTCTGTTATTACGAGTTAAGATGTTTTTATCAACACGTGCAGGTAATGGGCAAAATTTAAGACACACACACACACACATACACACACAGACACACACACAGATTTATAAAATATTCGATGACACATAAGATTCTAGAAAATATGGCTCAAAAATACATAATGAGTTAAGACACACACACACAACCCCGAAAAAATTAAAAGAAAATTCTTTTTTACATTTAATTTTCCGATTTTCTGTACTTATTTGCTACCAGAATAGCTCCTTTAAAAGAAATTTCGGTCTTTTGTCTTTTTATTTATACTGTAATTAGTTTCGAAAGTATATAACCCCACCGATATTTTGCACCCATGAGATAAGGGGGTTCAAAGTTAAGTGACCTGGAAAAATCAGAATGTTTTTAAATAAGATAACTAATGCATTAGGAAATTCAATTATTGATAAATCAACACTGAAAATTTCATTAAAATCGGATGATTACCTGATTTTTTTTTGGGGGGGGTGCAATAGTGGGGGAGGTTAAATTTGTTTTGTAAAATACAGAATTTACGGCAACTTTGGCATTCACAAGACTTATAAAATTACAGAATTCTCCGAAAATATGGCGCAAAAATATATAATGATTTAAGACACATCCACATACGCACACACGCATATGCATATGGATTATGCGACCGTGTGTAAAAAATATGAAATGCTCGAGAATGCAGATATATTATCACACACACACACACACACACACACACACACACACATATACACATATATATATATATATATATGTGTGTGTGTGTGTGTGTGTGTTCATGTTTGCATTTATAGAATGTTTAATGGCATATAAGATCCCAGAATTCTCCGAAAATATGGCTCAAAATTATAAAACTAATTTTACTAAAGTTTACGTATCTGGTAATATTTAACTAGAACATGTTAATTACTCAGTCGGTTGAACTTGATTATTCTGATTGTATATCTCATAATTAAAAATTTTTTTTTTTTTTTTTTCATTCATGAAATGAAATGAATGAAAAAAATTCGTTTTTATTTTTTACTTATCATTCATTGTAGTTTTTCTTCATTTCATTTTACTTGATTGAATTTACTTTCAGTATTCCTAAATACTTGTAATTTATTTTCTGTTTAATGCCATGTTAATTTCCTGTTTGAGTTATTCATATTTCTTCTGTTCTTACTTTCTTTCTTTTTTTTTTTTTTTTTTTTTTTTGCACCATTTCACATTTCTCAGTTCCGAATTCCATTCCTATGTAATAGATGAAGATCACAACTTCCTTTTTGTCGCTTCCTTTTTTGTTTATTGTAAATAATTATCTTTATATACATCAGGTGATTTAGTTTTGCCTTAGAATTTTGTAAGATAATTCAATCAAATACAATCAAAACGGAATTATTGTTCTGATCAAAAGTTATGACAAGAGAAAATCCACAAAGAAAATAATTTTAATGTTGAATTAAGCTATGGATTAATTTCATGTAATTCTACGTTCCTGCGAATCTATTGCGAATTCTTTATAGATCTTATTACCATTATTATTAAGTATTTACTTAAATCGTATCCTGTTCTCTTGCTTAAAAAAGATTTTTGAAATTAATTGTTGGTAAAATGGAATAGTTTTATTTTGGCTTACATTGTTGAATTCTTATATTTGTTGATTCATCATTCATGTGTGAATTGTTGTTCACATTCATAGTAATTTTGGGTTATTTACTATAACTCCAACATAAACAAAGGGGAACCACTCTTGACTAATGTATTATTGTTTTATTTTCCCATTAAACTAACCCTAAACCTTAACCCAAACCCTAACCCTAAACCCTAACCCTAACCTTAAACCCTAACCCTAACCCTAACTCTAACCTCGTCTTCTTTTTTCCAAGTAGATCAATAAATAATTTATCAGTCAAGAGTGGTTCCCCGTGGTTTATGTTGGAGTTATAGGAAATAACCTAATTTTGTTTCTTAGTGTGTTTTTTATTTATTTATTTATTTATTTTGTTCCAGCCTCAAATAAATTTTGAATTTGTTGCTGGAGCGAAAAGAATTTTAGGAAATCATCAGCGCTTTGACTGTTTGCTTAATGTTTATGAATAACAATAATAACATCTTATTATAATGGAGATTGTGTGTTTTTCTGTCTGAAGCCGAAACTAAATCCCTACTCAAGTCACAATTCCCTTAGTTATTGACGTCACATTTACCATGATTTTATTTTTATTTATACCTCAATTATTAATAAAATTGTCTTATATTACTTATACTGTTAACCATATCTACATACTAATAACATGCAATTGTATTTATATATACAACAAAATAGCGGTTTACAGTATGAATGGGAAGGCTAATTTGCATATTGATCTTTAAAAATTGATTTTAATAAATATATGCTTAGTATAATTAATTTCTAATTGTTTGCTTTCATCAATGAATATGAGCAAAAATCTCTTCAATAAATCTTAAAAGAAATCCCTTAACAAGAAGAAATAACTAATATTATTCTTTACTTCCTATTTTAACTAAACAGTTAAATTAGGAAAATTTAACAATGAAAGACGGGAGTAAGGGAAAATGATGGAATAGTTTCAAAGTTGTTCTATTTTTCAATCATAACCCCTCTGTTCCAAATCTTTTTATCTACATTCTTATTCAGTTTCATTAGCCTTTCTAATTTAATATGATATTTTATTATATTAAAACTTAAATACTTGCACCCGGAGGGTGCATATATTTGCTAGTATTTATCATTCTCATCTCTTTGTTGCTGTTGTTATTATTGATGAAAAGGACATAATAATGAATCAAATTTCTCTGAATTTTTGAGATTAGGATAATTAGTATTATTTGGATTATTAGTACTAGCAAATATATGCACCCTCCAGGTGCAAGTATTTAAGTTTTAATATGATAAAATATCATATTAAATTAGAAAGGCTAATGAAACTGAATAAGAATGCAGATAAAAAGATTTGGAACAGAGGGGTTATGATTGAAAAATAGAACAACTTTGAAACTAACTCTTCCATCATTTTCCGTTACTCCCGTCTTTCATTGGTAAATTTTCCTAATTTAACTATTTAGTTAAAATAGGAAGTAAAGAATAAAATTACAGTTATTTCTTCTTGTTAATGGGTTTCTTTTAAGATTTATCCCAGAGATTTTTGCTCATATTCAATAAGATAAAACCAAAAAATTAGAAATCAATAATACTAAGCATATATTTATTAAAATCAAATTTCTAATATCAATATGCAAATTAGCCTTCCCATTCACTCTGTAAACCGCTATTTTGTTGTATATATAAATACAATTGTGTGTTATTAGGTCAACAATTAAAAAAGTTAATCTATTTTATTAATAATTGAGGTTTAAATAAAAAATAAAATCATGGAGAATGTGTTGTAAATAACAAAGGGAATTGTGACTTGTATAGTAATATAGTTTCGGTTACAGACATACAACCCCACAATCTCCATTATAATAAGATTATAAGAAATACCTGAAGAAGGCTGGAGGGCACATTGGCCGAAACGTTGTACAGATAACAATAAAGATGAGGGAAATAGTCCGAATAATCCAAATAATACTAATTATCAAACCTCCTCTCAAAGATTCAGAGAAATTATGAACCGTCTAAGTTTTTAAAATACCATCGATTGATCACGAATGTTGTCATGTGTGTGTGTGTGTGTGTGTGTGTGTGTGTGTTGTGTGGCTGGATTTTTTTTATAAAGTTGCAATATATTTACTTCAGCAAATATATTTTAAATGACATCTTCATTAATATATATGTATACATGTGTATATATATATATGCATATATATATATATATATATATATATATATATATATGCATATACATAAATATATATGTATACCTGTGTATATATATATGCATGCATATATATATATATATATATATATAATATATATATATGATTACGCATATATATATATATATATATATATATATATTATATATATGTTGTGTGTGTGTGTGTGTGTGTGTGTGTGTGTATGTATTTGCGTAAAGACGATATCACTATAATATTAAGATTTTTATTTGTTCTTCTTGATAATTTGAGACATTTTTTCCAGAAAAAATTGCAGACGGCTAATCACATTGCATTTGTGTATTCATTCGATAACTGATCAATATCTACCACTATATATATATATATATATATATATATAATATATATTATATATATATATATATAT
>CM042148.1:17934578-17939578 GCA_023376005.1 Doryteuthis pealeii
CTCTCTCTCTCTCTCTCTCTCTCTCTCTCTCTCTCTCTCTCTCTCTCTCTCTCTCTCCTTCCCTCTCTCTCTCTCTCTCTCTCTCTCTCTCGCTCTCTCTCTCTCTCTCTCTCTCTCTCTCTCTCTCTCGCTTCACAAGTATTCTTTGAATCGATGGTAGCAAATATCAAGTGATTTTATAAAGCGAACTAAATAAATTCCCTCCAAATATTTAGGTGTGCTTTTTTTTAAAATATGTGTTTCGTTAACTTTACCCTGCACCGAAAACACACACATCCTCTCTCTCTCTCTTTCTCTCTCTCTCTCTCTCTCTCTCTCTCTCTCTCTCTCTCTCTCTCTCTCTCTCTTCTCCGCACACAACTTTATGTATAAAGCTTTAATTTTATTTTCTCTTCTCTTTTGCTCCTTATCTTACTTATTCCTCCTCCCCTTTTATTTATTTTTATACACAAAACATTTTTTTCTTTATTCACTTCATTCAATTATTTCTTAGGAAAACACTTCTTTATTTTTCAAGTTTTTCTCTATTTCTCTGGTTTTATTTGACTACTTCATCGTCAATCAGTTTAAATGCCTAACTTTACTTTCAGATATTTTTCTTGGGTCGTTTTAGTTTGCAAACATTTATTTCTGTTCCTTTTTTTCCCTGTCGCCATTACTAAAACTAGCAAAATAAAAACACCCTCCGGGCGATGTAAAAATAGATTTTTGAAACATATTGCCTGAGGGGTAGGAGTTAAAAATTCAATGTCAGCAAGTTTGTACCCTAAGTAAGTAAAATCATCAAATTCATTAAAGGATTAAAAAATAAAACAATTTGAAATGTAAACTTTAAATATGTATTAAAATAAAACAAACTATATATAGATAAACAATACCAGTCATGTATTTATTAAAAAACTTGTTTTAAAAAACAATGAGGACTGTCTAATGCTGCATGTTCAAATTTTGAGTGTATTTATTCTATGTTATGACGATTTTGGGTAATGTGACGTAAGCAGTGACGTAGTTTTTGTTACAGACAAAAACCGGAAGCGAATCTCGATTATTATTATAGATATCTTCTACCTTTAAGATGTCCTGATTTTTCCCGCCTAGCTGTAAATATAGCAACAAAAAAAGTCGTTGGTAGTTGCCTAAAGTCGGTATCAGCCAGACAGCAAGGGAGTCTACACCCTTTTCACTAGCGCTAGACCAAGGAGATTGTTTAGGCGTTTGAGGCGCGGCGCTACGCCTACCATCAGCTCTTCACTTTACCGCACATATCCATGTATTACTCATACCCTGAGTTGAATCGAACCAGGAAACTTGCGCTTTCCAGTTGGACACTCTACCGTAATGATACGTTATTTGTTAATAGATAAATTAGCTAAACATTTTTAACTTTTCAATTATCTTTCTTAGTCTTACAGATGCTGGATATCGATCTGTTCTTAAATTTCTCTTCGTTTCATCAATTATACACAAACACTAATAAACTGGTAATGTATTTTAATCTAATGTATTTTAATGGTATTTTAATCTAATGTACTTTAATCTAATGTATTTTAATGGTATTTTAATCTAATGCATTTTAATCTAATGTATTTAATATAATGTATTTTAATCTAATGTATTTTAATGGTATTATTTGTATCATTTAATTTGAATGACAGTCAAATAAACTGGAAGTGTAATTTTACCAGTTTATTAGTGTCATTCAAATTCTACAATATGTAATTAAAACATAAGAAAGAAAAAAAGGATTAGTTTGTATAACTCAGAAATAGAAAAGACAGAAGATTTTTATGAATGGAACTTTTTGGACGAGATTTTTCGATCCCTTGAAAATAATTTAAACTTAATTTTGGCCTCTTCCTCAGTGAGTATAAAGTTATACACAGATGTCATCAATTACACTTCCAGTTTATTTGACTGTCATTAAAATTAAATGATACAAATAATACCATTAAAATACATTAGATTAAAATGCATTAGATTAAAATACCATTAAAATACATTAGATTAAAGTACATTATATTAAAATACCATTAAAATACATTAGATTAAAATACATTAGATTAAAATACCATTAAAATACATTAGATTAAAATACATTAGATTAAAATACCATAAAAATACATTAGATTAAAGAACATTAGATTCAAATACCATTAAAATACATTAGATTAAAGTTCATTAGATCAAAATACATTAGATTAAAATACATTAGATTAGGATACCATTAGAATACATTAGATGAAAACATTAAATAATACAAATTAAAACATAAGAAAAAAAAGATTAAGTAGTATAACTCAGAAATAGAAGACAGATTTTTATGAACATTTTTATTAGATATACAAGATGTGTTATAAAAATATCGAGATTAAAGCTGTATTTACTAAGATAGAAATGAACAATGAATGGGACGTTGATTTTTTTTTCAGAATACAAGGTGTGTCATAAAAGTATCGAGATTGAAGCTGTATTTACCAAGATAGAAATTAACAATGAATGGGACGTTGATTTTTTTCAGAATACAAGGGGTGTCATAAAAGTATCGAGTTCGAATCTGTATTTACCAAGATAGAAACGAACAATGAATGGAACGTTAATTTTTTCAGAATACATGGTGTGTCAAAAAGTACAAAAATATCTCGATACTTTTTTGACACACCTTGTATGCTTTCGTGCTCTTAACCGAATCTCAGTTTTATGAATGAAATAAAGGGAATAAAACTGAATAAATATTTGTGAATAGTGATGTATAAACACTGAAGAGAAGCTGATGTAAATATTTTTCCTAGAATCAAATTATTATGACAATATCACTGCAGACAATGATTAACGAAATGAAAAAGTAATAAGAACGATAATCCCAATAATTGTACGACAATCCAAGGCTTCACAATTTCAATACCTTCATTAACGTTACTGTTTACTTGACATTATTGGCTACGGTAAATATTTTCAAACAAAACAATACGTGACTGAATGCAATTATACAGAATTTGAGTGCACATGTGTATATGCGTGTATGAGAGTGTCGAGTTAAGTCAATATCTTCAGTAATCCTATGTATTTCAAGTCCTCTCTATTATACCTAAGTTCATTTATTATTATCGTATATGCATGGACTTGTAAGTGGGATATTGAATTTCAGACATGCGCATAAAAACATTATGACTAATTTCTTTAATTTTATTCACGTTTTTTTTTTTTTTTTGTTTTTAACGGAAAACTCGCTTATTCTTTATGAATCTAATTGTCAATCGCTTTTCTAAACAATAGAATTTGCCCGTGTTTCACTTGTAAGAATAAATGCAGTTAATGGCCACTTGTAATGCTAAATACTACAATTTCGGTGTAGCACGAGTGGTGTTAGCTTAGCTGATAGAACAACGGACCAATGATTAAGAGGTTCCAGGTATCAGGTTATAGAGCAGTGGTTCTCAAAATTTATACAGTCTGGGCGCACTTACAGTACTACTGATACTTGATAGCGCACTGGGTTATTTCCTAGTTGAGTAACATGAGTTACCCAGAAAAACCAGGACCCAAATTATTTATTTATTTCCCCATTAAACTAACCCTAAACCCCAACCCTAACCCTAACCCTAACCCTTGTTGGACTTTTAAAAAAAACTAAAATTAAAATTAACAGTTTTATTACAAAATTTGTGGGTTCTGTTTTTTCTGGGTCACTCTGTAATATTATGTTACTCAACTAGGGGGGGGGTAGGGTTTAGGGTTTAGGGTTTAGGGTTATGGATCATGTTACACTACCGCGATACAAATATAATATGTTATTAATATATACATTAAATATTGATATAATATATATATCAATATTAATATAATATATATATTAATATATATATTGAATATCAATATAATATATTTTAAGAAATAACACATTTAACAAAAGCAAACTTAACAATGCTGCAGAAGATGGTGACACCGATGATGACAGTGATGAAGTGGCATAACCAGTGATCTCTCATATAAAAAAAAAACATTTATGATCTTTTTTTTATTAAGATTTTGTTTTCTTTAACTTTCAATAAACTACCATAAATGATTTTCATTTTTCTCAATAAAATTGTTTAAAAACCGTGTTTTTATTTAGTTGCAAGAAAAGTAACTTATAACTATCATAATAATGTCGCAACGAAACAAGCAGAAAGTTCATAAAGAAATGGTATAATATAGTAACATTTGCTTTTCATATCCGGATAGATTTTTCAGGAATACCTCGGAACGCGCCTGAAAAAGTTCTGGGGTGCACCAGTGTGCCCGGGCGCACTGTTTGAGAACCACTCAGTCGGTAGAGCGTTCGGCTAGAAACCACTAGGTTCTTAGTTCGATACCGGCCCTCGCCAACTCAGCGTATGAGTAGCACATTGATCTGTGCGGTAAAGTAAGGTGCTGATGGTAGGAGTGCCGCTCCACCTCAGACGCAAAAAATAATCTCCTTGGTCTAGCGCTAGTGAAACGGGGATATACTCCCTCGCTGATTGGCTGATACCGACTTTAGGCCACCCCGATTACTTTACTTTTTACAGTCACAATTTAGCTGTTAAGCTGAAATAAAAAATATATTCTTTGAAATGGTATAATATAGTAACTTAGTATACATTCACTTTTCATATCTGGATAGATTTTTCAGGAATACCTCGGAGCGCACCTGAAAAAGCTCTGGGCGCACTGTTTGAGAGACTTGTTATCTCATACTCATTGGTGAAGAGAGTGAATATTTTTTAGCTCGCCTAAAAGCAATTAAGGGATTAAAACAATGGAGTGTAGAGATTTAAGACGGATTAGTCTGTTTATTAATCTACTTTTAAAGAATGGCAGAAGTTAGGCTGCTTTTTTTGTATTGTTTTGTTTAGTTTTTTTATTTTTATTTAGTTTTTTTTTTCCTTTTAATTCTTATGCAGTCATTTTGGATTCAAATTTCCATATTTTTTATAAGCAGCGAAATGTATTTCTATTTTAATAGTTTCAATTAGCATTTA
>CM042148.1:17942078-17957078 GCA_023376005.1 Doryteuthis pealeii
TTGAAAGACATTGCCTGAGAGGATGGGAGTTAAAAATTCAATATCAGAAGGTTTTTATCATAAGTAAGCAAAATCCTCATCTTATTATAATGGAGATTGTGTGTTTTTCTGTCTGTAACCGAAACTATATTCCTACTCAAGTCACAATTCTCTTAGTTATTGACATCACATTCTCTATGATTTTATTTTTATCTAAACCTCAATTATTAATAAAATTGTCTTACATTATTAATACTGTTAACTATGTCTACATATTGGCAACATGCAATTATATTTATATATACAACAAAATAGCGGATTACAGTGTGAACGGGAAGGCTAATTTGCATATTAATATAAAAAAATCGAATTTAATAAATATGTGCTTAGTATTATTGATTTCTAACTGTTTGGTTTTATTTTAATGAATATAAGCAAAAATCTCTTCAATGAATCTTAAATGAAATCCATTAACAAGAAAAAATAACTGTCATTTTATTCTTTACTTCCTCTTATAACTTAAATTAGAAAAAATAACAATGAAAGACGAGAGTGATGGAAGAGTAAGTTTCAGTTGTTCCATTTTTTATTATACTCCCTCTGTTTCAAATCTTTTATTATACTCCCTCTGTTTCAAATCTTTTTATCTGTATTCTTATTTTTTCATTAGCCTTTCTAATTTAATACAATATTTTATTACATTAAAACTTAAATACTTGCACCGGAGGGTGCATATATTTGCTAGTATTTATTAAAGGAGTAAAAAAATAAAATAAAATAAAATAAAATAAAATAAAACAATTTGAAATGAAAACTGAGCCCCGTCCCTCTCAAATAAAATGTTGCGTGCATGTAATAATCAAACAATTATTTTGAATATTTTCCACATCAATTTTACACAAAATCGTAGGTATTTATTTATTTCTAAACTTTTTAGTTAACTTCTTGTGACTGTAAAAAAATTTTAAAAAAAGGACGAGATTAAAAAACAATTTTTAAAATTGCTTACTCAAATGTTGGGTGTATATAGCATAAGAATATTGTGACGTAAGTTGTGACGTAGATCTATGACGTAGTTTTTGTTACAGACAGAAATACAGACAATCTCCAGTATTAATAGATATATAAAGGGCAGTTGTGAGTATGTATATATGTAAGTATGCCCGGAGGAAACTACGAAGATAAAACAATTGACAACAAAGTAAATATATATACACATTCACTATCACCGGATCTTACTTTTTGAGCAAAAATAATGAAGATTTTATTTATATTTGTGAAAATATTTCTGATCTGCAGCATTAGAAGTTGAGTGAATAATAATCTTCTTGACTTTTTATATGAAAAATATTAACTTTTTATTGACTTTTCATGTGGAAAAATTTACTTTTTATTGACTTTTCATATGGAAAAATTTTACTTTTTATTGACTTTTCATATGGAAAAAATTTTATTACTGACTTTTATATGGAAAAAATTTAACTTTTTATTGACTTTTCATATGGAAAAATATTAACTTTTTATTGACTTTTCATATGGAAAATATTAACTTTCTATTGACTTTTTATATGGAAAAAATATTAACTTTTTATGGAATTTTTATATGGAAAAAATGCATCACACATTGATTTTTATTTAGTTACACATGCTAGAAAAAATGTACGTGTAGTGCGCTTGAAGTTTGTTTTTACTCTACCAAGTTGGACAACTGAAGAACAACGTGCTTTTTTTTAAAATCCTACTTCGATTTAGAAATTTTAAAAAACAAACTCTCACGCAGGCTTTTCTAAATATATAACCGGCCTTGAACCATACGCATGGTAACGAATAGTGCTTAAATTTTAAATCGGTAAGAACATTTACCAAAATTCAATATCAAATCTGGACAATCTACCACTTCAACAGACGATGATTGCATTGAGAAAGTGTGTGACCCGTAGAAATCTGTGACAGTCTGTGAAGTTTCAGTAAGTAGCTAAGTAAAAATAAAGTCGTCGGGGTGGCCTAGAGTTGGTATGAGCCAGACAGCGAGGGAGTCTATCCCCCTTTCACTAGCGCAAGAGCAAGGAGATTGTTTTTGGCCTCTGAGGTGGAGCACCGCACCTACCATCAGCTCATCACTTTACCGCACAGATCTCTGTGCTATTCATACATTGAGTGGACGAGGGCCGGTATCGAACCCGAAACCTTGTGGTTCCTAGTCCGACGATCTACCAACTGATCTAAACCGGCCCTAGAGACAGGAATCTGTAAATGTTCGTGTTACGTGATTTTAAGGGACTCCCCCATCCCCTAAAAAAAAAAAACAAAACAAAAAATAAACAGATGATGCATCATGTTCCCCAAGAATTTATGTCACATCTGCTGACAGACGAACAAAAACCGAACCGTATTGCGCTGTCAGTCAAGAACTGATTAATTGCCTTACTCTCCGGACTCTTTTGCTCCCAAACCGATTACTCTCCGGACCCTTTTGCTCCTAAAACTGAAATCAACTCTGAAAATATAGAAGAAAATGTGCTACTACTCACATAAATCCCCAAATGGGTTAGAAGGGGCTCCTTAGCCTTGGTCGGCAACCCAGCTAAGCCAAGGAAAAGTCCGACACAAAACCTCTGCTGTCTTTCAAGGAAAGTCTAGGGAGTAAACCCCGAAAACAATCAGGAGCCGGAGTCCCTAAGGTGGTGTGATGCTGAAATCCAGGGCTACCCATTAACTCCTGCGACACTACCGTTGCCAAACTGTCTTGGTTCCTTACCTTTCCTTTGGATAACAGCGACAATGTAGAGAGGGGGATTTTCTGCATGGGCAACAGCTTATCCTCCATATGAACCCACACAGGCTATGTAGTTAAAAAAGCACTTTGACACTACTCCATCGTCTCTCGTAGACGGAAGGCTGCCAACAACAACTACAACAAGATCTATACACTATCCTTCAAGACGACTCCGAGAACGTATTCCAGAACTGGAATAAACAAAGATGGGATCGGTGCATCAACAGTAAAAGGGATTATTTTGAATGAGACAAGACTCGTTAAATCTATACATATATAAAGGGCAGTTGGTGGGTATGCATGTCCGGAGGAAACTGTGAAAATAAAACAATTAATGACAGAAAAATACATATACACATTCACTATCACCAGAGCCTGCTTTTTGTGTAAAAATATTGAAGATTTTATATATATTTCGGAAAAAAATTCCTGACGTCCCACCCGATCTTTTTTACATGAGGATTTTGGTGGGGGCATTCTGCGAAGATCCAACTCGTAATTACTAATAATGGATCATGCGAGACTAATTTTGTTTATCCCCTCCCTCTACCCAGGCGACACCTGGTAGCCGCTTCTAGTCATAAATAAAGCAATACATTTGTTTTTTTAATAAAGTTCGGTTTCTTTTTTTGGATGCAAATCTTTTGCTGACTCCAGCATAACACGAAACAACGGATTTTGTGAAACATTATATAGGATCCTAGTTCGATACCGGCCTTCATCAACTCAGCGCATGAGTAGCACAGGGATATGTGCAGTAAAGTGAGGAGGTGACGGTAGGTGTGGCGCTCTACCCCATGACACCAAAACAATCTCCATGGTCTAGCGCAAGTGAATAGGGGATAGACTACCTCGCTGTCTAGTTGATACCGACTTTAGGCCACCCCGACGACTTTACTTAACTGAAGTAGATTATTGCCAAACACTATCTGTTAGGCCCTCGGTCAACATAGAGATATTTTGGGACTGTATACAGTTTTATTTATCTCTTCAAAAAGAAGATGAGTCTTTCTTTGTTAATCATCATTATGATTGTAAAACAAAACAATGATTATTTCTCTGAATGTTTGAGATGAGGCTTGAAGATTAGTATTATCTGCGTTATTCGGACTATTGTCCCCATCTTCATTCGGAATGAGAACAGGATACCCCCGTGGAATAAATAAAGGGTTAGGTTCAAAGTTCCGTGATGGCTCCCGAATACGACAAGAAAGTTCCCGAGTTCGAAAAGAAGTTCCCGAGTCTGAGAAGGTTCCCGAGTCCGACAAGAAAAACCTGAAGAAGGCCGGAGGGTATATCGGCCGAAACGTTGTACAAATAACAATGAAGATGGGGACAATAGTCCGAATAACGCAGATAATACCAAAACAATGATTGTCAGTTTTCTTTATTTTTGTGTCGGGGGTAAGGCAGCCAATTTCCTCACACGCAAAGAGAAGTAAAAGATATGTAAAGGGAATAAGACGCAAGACAAAGGCTTCATAGTAGTATATTTATTCGCTCATATATATATATATATATATATATATATATGAGGAAAATGGGATTGGAATGAATCCGACAGAATGAGGTAAAATAAGGAATGAAAGAACAAAAGTCAGACAAAAATGTGTAGTATATTTCGCTGGAATGTTAAATTCCGCTTCCGCACCCTCACCACAAAACTTACCCACCTACCTACTTCCCCCTTCTATAAAACACTTGTATGATCCTAATGATTCAATAAAGGCTGAGGAAGCGGAATTTAACATCCCAGCGAAATATACTACATATTTTTATCTGAGTTTTGTTCTTTCATTCCTTATTTACCTCATATATATATATATATTGATTTCTAATTGTTTGGTTTTATCTTAATAAATATGACCAAAAATCTCTTCAATAAATCTTAAAAGAAATTCGTTAAAGAGATGAAATAAGTGTCATTTTATTCTTTACTTTCCTATTTTAACTAAATAGTTAAATTATGAAAATTTAGCAATGAAAGGCGGGAGTGATGAAAGAGTAAGTTTAAGTTGTTCTATTTTCCCATTATACCCTATCAGTTTCAAATCTTTTTATCTGCATTCTTATTTAGTTTTATTAGCCTTTCTAATTTAATATGATATTTTATTACATTAAAACTTAAACACTTGCACCGGGAAGGTTCATATATTTGTTAGTAAAATAAACAATATTTTCAAATTCACTCGTGGAACAAAAACTTTCATTTTTCTGTTATACTCTGTTGTGATTTCACTCTTTGTTTATTTCTTTAAAAATGTTTTTGCTGATTAATTTATGCATCAATATTTAAACTTCGTCTGAATCAGTGCTGAATAATATGCATGCTATAAAGATATAATGTAGCAGTTATTTTATTGAAAAACCTTTACATATTTTCAGGTCTGTTAACTTTGAACCACGTATCTTTGAGGCGTAACAGATTCTCAAAGATACGTGGTTCAAAGTTAAATGACCTGAAAAAATGTAAAAGTTTTTAAATAAGATAACTAGTGCATTAGATATTTTATTCATTAATATATCAACACTGAAAATCTCATTAAATTCTGTTAATTTCCTGATTTTGGGGGGTTTTTTTTCTTTCGGCGGGGTGACTTACGATTGTGGAATTTAGGTCTGTTTAGTCCGATTTAACCGCAAATAGTGTCATCAAATAACAGAACTACCATTTAATAAAACCACCACCACCACCTAAAAACAATGCCACCACTACCACTAAATACCACCATCATGATCACACCATCACAATTTACAGATAACGCTGAAACCAACACTACCATAGAATAATTTCACCATAACATCACAACAAGAACCATCAAATACCTCCAATTACAACCCCCAACAAATAATTCTACCAACCTCCAAACAATGCAACTACTGTCATCAAATAAGTGCACTAGGACGCAATAATACTACCACCACCACCGTCACTCAAAAATAATACCACAACTCCCAATAAATACCACCGTCATCTACAACTAACAATAAAAGTTTGTCTGAATCAGTGCATGCTATAAATGTGCCGATCTCATTGGCCAATGACATGACAGATTAAAAATGCATAAATTCTATTGGCTGTTACGAGAGCTTTTCAGATTGAGCTGATATTCCATTAAACTTACCTTATGATGATCCACTCATTTCCTGTCTTTTACTTCTTACCGATTTCAGTTACCAATGAGGTCATTCATACACGCCTTGTTTCATTCAAGCCATACCACAACCATTCAACCGGCTTCATTTGACAGAAGCAATTCAATTTACGTATCACTATACGACCGCTAAAGAAAGTGAAACATATGTCAAACTTGTCTGAGGCCCGGAATAAAAGAAAGTAGCACCTGTAATTATATATTAAGTGGACGTCTATGTCTGTTCATACATTTGGTTATTGTTTGTAATGATGCAGTAAATGACAAAGAGGAGAGACATTAAACTGGGTGATGGACATAAAGACGTTGAAGAGAGACATGTGAAAGTCATCTTATTATGTAGAGGTTGATGTAAGAACATAAAGCGCTACTTCTAAAAAAAGAAGAAATATTTAAGACAAAAAGATGAAACTAGAAAAGGGAAAGTTAAAGTGAAATTCAAACAAAAAGAAGAAATATTTTAGACAAAAAGATGAAACTAGAAAAGTGAAAGTGAAAGTGAAATTCAAACAAAAAGAAAAAATATTTTAGACAAAAAGATGAAACTAGAAAAGTGAAAGTGAAAGTGAAATTCAAACAAAAAGAAAAAATATTTTAGACAAAAAGATGAAACTAGAAAAAAGTGAAAGTGAAATTCAAACAAAAAGAAAAAATATTTTAGACAAAAAGATGAAACTAGAAAAGGTGAAAGTGAAAGTGAAATTCAAACAAAAGAAAAATATTTTAGACAAAAAGATGAAACTAGAAAAAGAAAGTGAAAGTGAAAAAGAAAAATATTAGACAAAAAGATGAAACTAGAAAAGGGAAAGTGAAAGTGAAATTCAAACAAAAAGAAAAATATTTTAGACAAAAAGATGAAACTAGAAAAGGGAAAGTGAAAGTGAAAGTGAAATTCAACAAAAAGAAGAAATATTTTAGACAAAAAGATGAAACTAGAAAAGGGAAAGTGAAAGTGAAATTCAAACAAAAACAAAAAATTTTAGACAAAAGATGAAACTAGAAAAGTGAAAGTGAAAGTGAATTCAAACAAAAAGAAAAAATATTTTAGACAAAAGATGAAACTAGAAAAGGAAAGTGAAAGTGAAATTCAAACAAAAAGAAAAAATATTTTAGACAAAAAGATGAAACTAGAAAAGGGAAAGTGAAAGTGAAAGTGAAATTCAAACAAAAAGAAGAAATATTTTAGACAAAAAGATGAAACTAGAAAAGGGAAAGTGAAAGTGAAATTCAAACAAAAAGAAAAAATATTTTAGACAAAAAGATGAAACTAGAAAAGTGAAAGTGAAATTGAAAGTAAAACAAAAAGAAAAAATATTTTAGACAAAAAGATGAAACTAGAAAAGGGAAAGTGAAAGTGAAATTAAAACAAAAAAAAAAATATTTTAGACAAAAAGATGAAACTAGAAAAGGAAAGTGAAAGTGAAATTCAAACAAAAAGAAGAAATATTTTAGACAAAAAGATGAAACTAGAAAAGTGAAAGTGAAAGTGAAAGTAAAACAAAAAGCTGAGAATGGAGTAACAAACAAAGGAAGAGAACTTATTGACGATTATCTAGGAAGGGCCGGTTTTGCTCAGTCGGTAGAGTGTCCGACTAGGAACCACAAGTTTCCTGGTTCGATACCGGCCCTCGCCAACTCAAAAAAGTATTTATGTGGTAAAAGATAATGAATGCTTTGTATGCGTTGTTTTCTTTTCCTTTTCACAGTCCTGAAGAAGGTTTCCATTGTAAACCGAAGTGTTCGAGAATCGACTATAATTTCCCATCCATCATTACATCCGTGTTTGTTTCTAAATTTTCTCCTCGTGGATACCTATATTGATTGATTAATTAGTTTATTAATTGTTTCATTAAAATAACTATTCCTCTTTTTTTGGGTTTATTGCCCAGCGCCTGAGGCGCCCCCTTGAGAGGAATGCCGACGGAATCGACACATTTTTGTGCCTGCCACCCATGAGCTTTCGGCTTGTGGGTGGGCCTACATAAAACGTCCTTGTGTCACATCCTCATAAGGGATGAGAGGCAAATATCTCCCCCAGGCAATACCTGCCCCTTTGATTTAAAGGGGCAGGGCTGGGTTTATTGCTCAGCACCCGAGGCGTCGTCTTGAGGGGGAATGCCGACGGGATCGACGCAATTTTTCCATCTGCCACCCATGAGTCTCGGCTTGTGGGTGGTCCCACGTAAATAGGGCATTTATGTCCAGCGCTCATAAGTGGGATGAGAGGCAAATACCTGTAAATCTGGCCAACGCCGGGGGTCCAGTGGCTTCGGCCCTGGATCTTTATAAGTTAATAGCGTCGATCCCAGGGGGCTATCCCCCCCCAGGCAATACCTGCCCCTTGATTTAAAGGGGCAGGGCTGGGTTTATTGCCCACGCCTGAGGCGCCCCCTTGAGAGGGAATGCCGACGGGATCGACGCAATTTTCCCACCTGCCACCATGAGTGTCGGCTTATGGTGGTCCCACATAAAAATGAGACCTTGTGTTCAACCCATACAAGCGGGGTATGAGGTAAATAAATGTAAATATGGTCAACAGTATTATTAATGTAAAACAATTTTACTAATAATTGAGGTTTAAATAAGAATAAAATCATGGAGAATGTGACGTAAATAACTAAAGGAATTATGACTTGAGTAGTAATATAGTTTTGATTACAGACAGAAAAACACACAATCTCCATTATAATAAGATTTTATTTTTAAGGTTTGTTCAATAAAAGATTAACTTTGAATCGGTAAACTTGATATTTCAGGCCGATCGCTATTTTTACTATACACTCTAAGGCTGATATTTCAAGCTGAGAGAAAGTTTTTGTTCCTCAGGTGAATTTGAAAATACTGTTTATCATGTTTTATTCTTTAAGGTTGGCTTAATAAAAGATTAACTCTCTGAACCGGTAAACAATTACTATACACTATAAGGCGCATATATTTGAACTGATGGAGATCGTGTCAGTTGATACTAAAGAGTCAATTTAGCAACCAATCACAGGATTTCTTTTAATGGAATGATGGAATGGCTTTGAAGAAAGATCACTGCGCATGGGAGGAATGTTTGACTGCTTTTTGGGGTGGGTGGGGGGATTGTGTTTTTTTAGCTCGATTTTATTTTTATGAGTTCAGGAACAGGTATTAGAGAGTTCAGGGGATTAAATGTTTTATTTAAGACATCCTTTGTGTCTACCTAACAATTAATAGAGATGAAAAACAATATTTATGGAAATACACCTTCGGTCATGAAAAAAAAAACAACGCATAAAAGAATGTAATTATCTTCCAATCTAGTAAAACTATAAAAATGCGTTTATCATTTTCATTGAGTATCGACTTTCATCTTATTTCTGTAGATTTTATCGCAAATTTCCCGGTCATCATTTTACGATCGTTAAGTAATCGGGGCTGATCAATAAATTAGTATAAATCCCGGACTAAGTATCCAATAGGCACCCCAACTGGGAGCTGTTTTGAAAAAAAAACATCTTTTGCTTTTCACCGTACACTCCCGGTTGTGGTACGAGAGGCGCATGGAAAATAAACTTTATAAACTGTGTGATACCATTTCTGAACAACATCCTTTTATTTAAATAAATATAAAAAGATATTTTGTAAATAAAAACTATTTTCATTTAAATAAAAATATCAGCATTTTTCTTCTATTTAAATAAAAACTATCTTAGTATGAAAACATGTCTTTAATATAAAAAAGTGTCTTTCGTTGTTCTAAAGCAAAATAAAATCGTCTGTTGTTTGTAAACCTACAACTGAGAGTTTACGGTGAAAAACAAAAGGTATTCTTTTCAAAACAGCTCCCAGCTGAGGTGCCTATTGGATATTACGTCACTGCTTACGTCATATTACCCAAAATCGTCATAACAGAATAAATACACTCAAAATTTGAACATGCAACATTAGACAGTCTCATTGTTTTTTAAAATAAGTTGGTTGGTTGGTTTATTAATTTTAACGGCATATCAACCTGTCCAGGGTTATATCATGCCTAGCGGTTGGGGTGTTATACATATTGTGCATTCATATATATACTTTTAGTAATTGGTTTTAACAATGTGTTAGCATTATTGGAAATTATATTGTATGGCATTGATTTGTTTCATGTCTATATTCTATGGTGTTTTAATAAATACATGACTGGTATTATATATCTATATATAGTTTGTTTTATTTTAATACATATTTAAAGTTTACATTTCAAATTGTTTTATTTTTTAATCCTTTAATGAATTTGCTGATTTTACTTACTTAGAGTACAAACTCGCTGACATTGAATTTTTTACTCCCACCCTCAGGCAATATGTTTCAAAAATCTATTTTTACATCACCCGGAGGGTGGTTTTTTTATTTTTTACTAGTTTAATTAAAATATGAATAAAAGGTGACAGGATTTATGATTGTAAAATATGGCCGTTCGGCGGGAAATCAATAACAGACAAAAAATGTAATTTTAAAAAGTTAATGGTTGTGACAAATTCATTCTGTCTCTACAGATGAATCTGTTTGTGTCTTTTGGTTTGTTGCAGAACAAAACTTAAGAGAGAAAACTGAAACAAAGTTGAATAGTAAGTAACCCAGGCAGGACTAAAACATAGAAAACTAATTTATAAAAGAAGACAAAAATTAAATAGAAAACTGAGTGAAAATTTAATTAAGAGATATTTATGATTAGTATTATCTGCGTTATTCGGACTATTGTCCCCATCTTCATTGTTATTTGTACAACGTTTCGGCCGATATACCCTCCGGCCTTCTTCAGGTATTTCTTGTCGGACTCGGGAACTTCCTCGGACTCGGGAACCTTCTTTTCGAACTCGGGAACTTTCTCGGGAATTTTTCTTGTATTCGGGATCCATCACGGAACTTTGAACCTAACCCTTTATTTATTCCACGGGGGTATCCTGTTCTCATTCCGCTAACCATAGCTGAAGTAGGAGTTGTGCTAATTAATTATTTTTCTAACCGCTTTCACTCAGGATTGAACTCGGGTTCAGAGATAACAGTCACTTAGAACTCTCTTAACTGCATTATCCACTCGGCCATGTGTCCAATTGGACAATTGAGAGTGACAATTGAGCACATATATGTACTATGAGAGAGCAGGAATAAATGCTAATTGAAACTATTGTTTAGAAAAGCGATTGACAATTAGATCCATAAAGAATAAGTAAGTTTTCCGTAAAAAAAAATGTGAATGAAATTAAAGAAAGAAATTAGTCATAAGGTTTTTATACGTATATCTAAAATTCAATATCACACTTACTAGTCTATGCATATCTATAAATATATAAAGGGCAGTTGTGTGTATGTGTATGTCCGGAGGCAACTTCGAAAATAAAACAATTAACGACAAAGTAAATATATATACACATTAAATAAAACAATTAACGACATATATATATATATATATATATAATATATATATATATATATATATATATATATATATATATACATTAAATATCACCAGGGCTTGGTTTTTTAGAAAAAATTATAGAGATTTGATTTATATTCGTGAAGATAATTAAAAAATAAAATTTAAATGAAAAGAGCATGGATTTTTTTTTTCATTTAATATTTTAGATAGTAGACATTAACATTTTTTTCAGAGTAGCTGATCAATGCAAGGTCTATTTTTTTACATATGGATTTAAATGGGGCATCCCACGAGGATTTAACTCACGATTCAGTAATAATGGATCCGCGAGATTAACTTTTAAAAAATCCCCCTCTACCTAGGCGACGCCGGGTAGCCACTGCTAGTTTTAAAATAAAGGAAAGAAAAGAGGAAAATGTTGAAAATAGAGAAAATAAAACGTAAAGTAGGACAAAATAAAGGAGTCAGACAGTTGAGTCTCTCACAATAAATGTGTTGCATTGTGGGAGTTATTTATGGCGGTAAACCTTTCTTCCTTCGTGTTCTGCTCTTCATGAAATGGAGTGTGCGCAAAATAAAACTACAACACTCTTCTGCATGTTTTCCTCAACAACACAACAACAACAACACAACAACAATAATAATAATAATAATAATAATAATAATAATAATAATAATAAGTCCGATAATGAAATAAATCCGAAAAAATATTCATTTCGTTGATAGAAGGGAGAGAAAGTCAAAAAAGAAATAATTAAAAAAAAGAAGAAGAATATCAAACGTAGAAAAAAATGTTAGGAAGGATCGCAAAAGCCAAAAATGTTCTACTGCAATTTTTTTCTATCCTTTCTCACTTTCACTTTCTCTTTCCCATTCTTTCTACGCTCATATAATATTTTCTCTTTGTACTAATTGCACTCTTTCCTTGCCCCCGCTCCGCCGCCTCCTACTCTCCGCCTCCTCCACCTCCTCCTCCTCATCTCCCTCCTCCTCCTACTTTTCATTCAATTCCCAGTTCCATTTGGCATCTTCTGTGTGTGTTTTTTTTTTACTGCTTTTTATCCAACTTATTCAGCCAAGCGGAAAAAGGACCCGACGGATCGAATGTAGTGGGTAGTCACGTGAACGCTTAAGCGCCACAGTTGTTGCTAATGAAGAACCGTAGTCTCCAAAATCTGTCTTGATCCGTACCAGTGGCTATTATTATTATTATTATTATTATTATTATTATTATTATTATTATTATTAATAATAATAATAATAATAATAATAATAATATTGTTAATATTATAATTACAATATTATTATCATTATTATTATTATTTCACTCCATTCGAGTTTTTCCCACCCGCCTTAGCCGGTGGTTCACTGGAGGCTCAGTGACAGCAAGTCTCCTCGAGTCTCTAGAAGTCTTCTGAGTATTCTACCCGATCTCAATAGTGCTGTAGTCTGGATGGTCTCGATTCTTTCTTCTGAGTTCCAGTTAATCTTCTTCTTCTTCTTCTTCTTCTTCTTCTTCTTCTTCTTCTTCTTCTTCTTCTTCTTTAATCCCTTCTTCTTCCTCTTCTTCATCTTGCTTATGTCCCTTCTCTCTTCTTCTTCTTCTTCTTCTTCTTCTTCTTCTTCTTCTTCTTCTTCTTCTTCTTCTTTTATATCCCTTCTTCTTCCTCTTCTTCATCTTGCTTATGTCCCTTCTTCTTCTTCTTCTTCTTCTTCTTCTTCTTCTCCTCATCCTTGCCTATGTCCTTTCTTCTTCTTCTTCTTCTTCTTCTTCTTCTTCTTCTTCTTGATGATGATGATGATGATGATGATGAAAACATGCAGAAGAGTGTTGTGGTTTTATTTTGCGCACACTCCATTTCATGAAGAGCACAAACACGAAGGAAGAAAAGGTTTGCCGCCATAAATAACTCCCACAATGCAACACATTTATTGTGGCAGACTCAACTGTCTGAATCCTTTATCTTATCCTCTTGTGTTCCAATTTCTTCTCAGACAACTTTTCAGTCCCTCTTCCCAGGACGTTTATTTGGTTCTTCATCACATATATCTTCTTTTGCAAACGGTGTGAGCAACAGACGATGACGAGGGTTGCCCGTGATACGCAGGCACGTGGCCTGCTCGCACTATTGTTAAACCCAAGAGATCACTCTTGAGAGACTAACAGAACACATCCAAGTCAGTGGTTTCTTAATGAACATCTCTTATCCTATCTACCAACTAGCAGCGGCTATCCGGCGTCGCCTGGGTAGACGGGGATTTTTTTAAAGTTAGTTCCCGCAGATCCATTACTACTTCTTACTCAATCGTGAGTTGATCTCCTCGTGGGATGACCCATTTAAATCCCTGTGTAAAAAATAATAGACCTTGCATTGATCCAGCTACTCTGAAAAGAAATGTTAATGTCTACTATCTAAAATATTACATGTAAAAAAATCCATGCTGTAATCATTTGAATTTTGTTTTTGGTTAATTAATCTTGACGAATATAAATCAAATCTCTATTATTTTTGCTCAATAACCAAGCCCTGGTGATATTTAATATATATATATATATATATATATATATATATATATATATATATAGTAAATGAAGAAAAAACTCTAAACTTGCTTCATTACAATAATTTATTTCAATCGTATTAATACGGCATCTTCAGGTGTCGTTAATTGTTTTATTTTCGAAGTTTCCTCCGGACATACAGATACACACAACTGTCCTTTATATATGTATAGATTACCAATCCGAGAAATATCTTCAATCTGGCCACAAAGAAAAATTAAACAAAAATAAGAATTAAAAAAAGTAAAGAAAAAATATTTCTAAAATGCTGTCTACATTGAAAAGTGCACTCATCCAAACGAATTTATTAATACAAATTTCGTTCTAGTCTGAAGTGAATTGTTTTCTTTTGCAGAGAAATGTCTATCTCTTCTGCTCCGTTTGAACTTAAAATAACATGTTCTTAATTCCGGTGATTTCCTTATGATAGTCTTACGAGTTTGGAATAACAGAGGTTAATTTCTATAGAAAAAGATTATGATCACTGAATTCTAAAAGATATGTTGATGAGTCGAAAATTGAAAGCTTTTTTTTCTCTTAAACAAGAATGTAAGTAGATAAAAAAAACAATTAATCATATTCCGGTATATTCGCGCTATTTACTAAAGAAAACTATAGTTTCTCACTTTTTGACTTTGTTTTGTTCGTTTCTTTTCTTCGTCTATTTCTGTAATCTTTCAATCTTAATTGAGAAGAGAAGAGAGAGAGAGGGGGGGGGACAGAAGGGAGAAAAAGAGAAAAGAAAGAGATAAAGAATTAAAAAGAGAGAGAAAGAGAAAGAAGGAGAAGAAAGAGAAATAATGATGAAAGAGAGAGAAGAGAGAGAGAGAGAGGAGAGAGAGAAAGGAAGCGAGAGTGAAAAAAGAGTGATGTGACCAGCTGATTGGGGGCCTCGGAAAGTGAGAAGGAAGAAGATATAGGAGAGAGAAAAAGAGAGAGAGAGGGGGTAGAAAGAAGAGAGAGAAAGAGAAAGAAGAAAGAAGAAAAATAGAAAAGGCTATAGAGATTTGAATAAAGAGAAAGAAATGGAAAGAGGGATAAACAGAAAGAGAGAGAAAAGAGAAATAATGATGAAAGAGAGAGAGAGAGAGAGAGAGAGAGAGAGAGAGAGGAAAGCGAGAGTGAAAAAGAGCGATTT
>CM042148.1:17961708-17984014 GCA_023376005.1 Doryteuthis pealeii
TAATGGAGTGTCGGCATTGAAGTTGGAAGTTTCAATGAATCTGACAAGAAAATTTTGATTCCATAGGAAAAAAAAAAAAAGAAGCTTCAATAGCATTTCAAAAGACAAATGAAAAGACAATGCAGATGAGATGACACTGACTGGCATTGGTTGTGAATGGGGGGGATTTCGAGGAGAAACACAATACCTCTTATGACGACTAGAACATTCTATGAAAACAAACATATTAATGCCAGCATATACAAGATACCAGATAGTAATAGATTCAGTTTAGACAAAGATTCGATAAATATACAGGGTGACGAACCCCGCCCCCCAAAAACAGAACCCAAATTCGGCTTTTTGGGGTGGGGGTGGGGGGTTAACTCTGTATATTACTCTTTACTGATTCAGACTACAGCACAAAAAAAAAAAAAACAGAACCCCATTATTTTTTTCAGCCCCTCCCAAAAAAAAATTTGGGTTCTGTTTTTTTTTTTTTTTTTTTTTTTTCTCGGTGCTGGTAGTTCTGATCGTAATAGTATATTATTACAGATCACCCTGTAATATGAGAATGCAGAATATTCATTCGGTAGAAATTACATAATCATAGACTACTAGATGTTCCACCACTGAGAATTGTGCAAAATGTCGTAGTATTATCATTCAAACCAGTCAAAAAAAAAAAAAAAAGCGTCGGGTGGGCCTAAAGTCGGTAATCAGCCAGTACAATGAGGTAAGTCTAATCCTCCTCTTCATCTGAGCGCTAGACAAGGGAGATTGTTTTTTAGCGTCTAAGGTAGAGCGCCACACCTACCATCCCTGTGCTACTCTACGCTGGAGTTGGTGAGGGCCGTTATCCGAACAGGAACGTTGCGATTGCCTAGTCAAGTGCTCTACCGACTGGTGCTAGACAGAAAGAAAGTAAAGTTTTATGGGATTTTTGAATTCAAACATTTCATCCATCCATTGCGAGGAGGGCAGATTCTTTTTCCTCAAAAACACAAAACCTGTTTCTGAAAACTTATTATTATTTATGAGGAAAAAGATCTGCCCTCCTCGCATGGATTGGATGAAATGTTTGAATTTCAAAATCCCATAAAACTTTACTTTCTTTCTGTCTAGCACAGTCGGTAGAGCACTTGACTAGGCAATCGCAACGTTCCTGGTTCGATAACGGCCCTCACCAACTCAGCGTATGAGTAGCACAGGGATGGTAGGTGTGGCGCTCTACCTTAGACGCTAAAAAACAATCTCCCTTGTCTAGCGCTCATGAAGAGGAGATAGACTACCTCATTGTCTGGCTGATACCGACTTTAGGCCACCCCGACGACTTTTTTTTTTTTTTTGACTGGTTTGAATGATAATACTAGACATTTGCACAATTCTCAGTGGAACATCTAGTCATGTCTATGTTTGTAATTCTACCGAATGAATATTCTGCATTCTCATATTACAGGGTGACTCTGTATATATACTATTACTGATTCAGACTACCAGCACCGAGAAAAAAAAAAAAAAAAAAAAAAAAACAGAACCCAAATTTTTTTTTGGGGGGGGGTGCAAAAAAAATAATTGGGGTTCTGTTTTTTTTTTTTTTGTGCTGGTAGTCTGAATCAGTAATAGTATATATACAGAGTAACCCCACCCCCCACCCCAAAAAAGCCGAATTTGGGTTCTGTTTTTGGGGGGCGGGGTCGTCACCCTGTATATTATCTATATCTTTGTACTAACTGAATCTATTACTATCTGGTATCTTGTATATGCTGGCATTAAATATTGTTTGTTTTCATAGAATTGTTCTAGGTCGTCATTAAGAGGTATTGTGTTTCTCCTCGAAATCCCCCCATTCACAACCAATGCCAGTCAGTGTCATCTCATCTGCATTTTCTTTCATTTGTCTTTTGAAATGCTATTGAAGCTTCTTTTTTTTTTTTTTCCTATGGAATTCAAAATTTGTCTTGTCAGATTCATTGAAACTTCCAACTGTCATGGCCGACCTCCATTAAAGTGTTTTGTATAGTGCTCAAGTCTCTCGATGGCAGAGTCAACACACTTCTCAATGCTGACATATCCTCTTCATCCCTCATTCTTTTTCCATCAACGTCACTTCTCGAGTGCAGCGCTTGATGTATTGCCATCAATTTGTTATTTGATTCAATTTCTCAGTTCTATTATTGTCCAGTTTAGTAAGTGCTCTGAACACTTTACAATGGATATTTCACAGGTATTTATTCCTTTTATCCTGTTTCTGCTGTTGAGTCTAGTGTCCAAGTTTAGATCTTGTTCTTCAGATGAATTCTTTATTGACGTTTATTTTTTCCTTCATTTCATTCTTCTTGTTATTTAATAAACTTTGCAGTGTCTGACACACATGTCCCCTCCGATCAATCGGCTGGTCACGTCAAGCCCTAGCAACTATATATGATTTTAAACCTATTGCCCTTATGGCAAGCCCCAATCCTTTTTATCATATGGGTGCTAGAAGGCGGTGGCTGCGGGTCAACATGTCCTGGAATGACGTTAAACTCTATCTGATGGTGAGGTTCCAGTTTTTGGAGGTTTGGGGAATGTGGAGCACTCCTTCATCACCATTGCTCCCTGGTCCACTCTGACCCGGAGTGGTAGTACTGTTAGGATCCCATCTATGGGTTAAATAGAAAAATGTATTTATAAAAAAATTGTATTATCCATTAAGAATTGATTTATTTCAAAACTTTATCGGCATTAAATGACCCACTGAGGTTGATATGCCGTAAAACAAAACAAACTAAACCAAACCACACATGTCCCGGGTTGCTTACTTTGTGTTCTGTTTCTAAGTGACTACCCATCTTCATATTGAACGGGGCTCATCGCTTCTTAACTTTGTGGGATCTAGCGGGAACCGGCATTTTCATTGTGACTTTACTGTGAGCCCTTCACTTCATTCAACTTGATTAAATCTACTTTCAGTAGGGCCGGGTTAGCTCAGTCGTAGAGTGTCCGCTAGAAACCACAAGGTTCCTGGTTCGATACCAGATCTCGCCAACTCAGCGTATGAGTAGCACAGGGGTCTGTGCGGTAGAGTAAGGGGCTGATGGCAGGTTATAACGCTCCACCTCAGACGCTAAAACAATCTCCTTAGTATAGCGCTAGTGAAAAGAGGATAGACTCCCTCGCTGTTTGGCTGATACCGACTTTAGACCACTCTGATGATGACTATAACTAAATACTTATGTTATTTTCTGTTATTACGAGTTAATGAAAATATCTTAACACGTGCAGGTAATGGGCAAAATTTAACACACACACACACACATATTTATAAAATATTTGATAACACATAAGATTCTAGAAAATATGGCTCAAAAATACATAATGAGTTAAGACACACACACAATCTCGAACAAATTAAAAGATAATTCTTTTTTACATTTAATTTTCCGATTTTCTGAACTTATTTTCTACAAGAATAGCTCCTTTAAAAATTCTATTCACAGCTACGGTCTTTTGTCTTTTGATTTATACTGTAATTAGTTTCGAAAGTATATAACCCCACCGATATTTTGCACCCCTAAGATAAGGAGGTTCAAAGTTAAGTGACCTGAAAAAATCAGAATGTTTTGAAATAAGATAACTAATGCATTATAGAATGTATTTATTGATAAATCAACACTGGAAATTTCATTAAAATCGGATAATGACCTGATTTTTGGTAATTTTTTTTTCAATTGGGGGGGGGGGTAAATTTGTATTGTAAAAATACAGAATTTACGGCAACTTTGGCATTCCCTAGACTTATAAAATCCCAGAATTCTCCGAAAATATGGCTAAAAAATATATAATGATTTAAGACACATCCACATACGCACACACGCACGTGCATATGGATTATGGGACCGTGTGTAAAAAATATGAAATGCACGAAAATGCAGATATATTATCAGACAGTGTGTGTGTGTGTGTGTGTGTGTGTGTGTGTGTGTGAATTTATATATGCATTTATAGGATATTTAATGGCATATAGGATCCCAGAATTCTCCGAAAATATGGCTCAAAATTATAAAACTAATTTTACTAAAGTTTACGTATCTGGTAATATCTACCTAGAACATGTTAATTACTCAGTCGGTTGGACTTGAATATATTGATTGTATATCTCATGATTCTTATTTTTATTTTTTATATATTATTCATTGTAGTTTTTCCTTCATTTCATTTTACTTGATTAAATTTACTTTCAGTATTCCTAAATACTTGTAATGTTATTTTCTGTTTAATGCCATGTTAATTTCCTGTTTGAGTTATTCATATTTCTTCTGTTATTTCTCTTTTACCTTTATTTTTTTTTTGCCTCATTTCACATTTCTCAGTTCCGAATTCCATTCCTATGTAATAGATGAAGATCACAACTTCCTTTTTGTCGCTTCCTTTTTTGTTTATTGTAAATAATTATCTTTATATACATCAGGTGATTTAGTTTTGCCTTAGAATTTTGTAAGATAATTCAATCAAATACAATCAAAACAGAATTATTGTTCTGATCAAAAGTAAAGACAAAAGAAAATTCACAAAGAAAATAATTTTCATGTTGAATTAAGCTATGGATTAATTTCATGTAATTCTACGTTCCTGCGAATCTATTGCGAATTCTTTATAGATCTTATTACCATTATTATTAAGTATTTACTTAAATCGTATCCTGTTCTCTTGCTTAAAAAAGGTTTTTGAAATTAATTGTTGGTAAAATGGAATAGTTTTATTTTGGCTTACATTGTTGAATTCTTATATTTGTTGATTCAGCATTCATGTGCCAATTGTTGTTCACATTCTTAGTAATTTTGGGTTATTTCATATAACTCCATAAACCAAGGGGAACCACTCTTGACTTATATATTATTGTTTTATTTTCCCATTAGACTAACCCTAAACCGTAACCGTAACCCAGACCATAACCCTAATCCCTAACCCTAACCTTAAACCCTAACCCTAACCCTAACCCTAACCCTAAACTCGTCTTCTTTTTTCCTAGTAGATCAATAAATAAATAAATAATTCATCAGTCAAGAGTGGTTCCCCTTGGTTTATGTTGGAGTTATAGGAAATAACCTAATTTTGTTTTTTAGTATGTTTTTTATTTATTTATCTATCTATTTATTTATTTATTTTGTTCCAGCCTCAAATAAATTTTGAATTTGTTGCTAGAGCGAAAATAATTTTAAGAAATCATCAGCGCTTTGACTATTTGCTTAATGTTTATGAATAACAATAATAACAATAATAATATATTTATAATCCTCATTTCTTTGTTGCTGTTGTTATTATTGATGAAAAGGACATAATAATAAATTAAATTTCCCTGAATTTTTTAGATGGGGATAATTAGTATTATTTGGATTATTAGTATTATATGGATTGGACAAGAAATACCTGAAGAAGGCCGAAGGGCACATTGACCGAAACGTTGTACAGATAACAATAAAGATGAGGGGAATAGTCCGAATAATCCAAATAATACTAATTATCAAACCTCCTCTCAAAGATTCAGAGAAATTATGAACCGTCTAAGTTTTTTAAAATACCATCGATTGATCACGAATGTTGTCATGTGTGTGTGTGTGTGTGTGTGTGTGTGTGTGTGTGTGTGTGTGTGGCTGGATTTTTTTTATAAAAGTTGCAATATATTTACTTCAGCAAATATATTTTAAATGACATCTTCATTAATATATATGTATACATGTGTATATATATATATATATATATATATAATATATATATATATATATATATATATATATATATTATATGAGTAAGAAAAGGTGGAATGAAAACATCACACAATGCTGTTAAAGAAAAAACAATTTATAATATAATCATAGCTGATACTGATCAATATTTCGATTTTACAAAATCATCATCAGAGCTCATTCACTCCCGTAGTTGTTTGGGTCGGAGAGGAAAGTCAAAATGAGTTTACAAAAACAAAAAAAAAAAAATATATATATATATGCATATACATAAATATATATATATATATATGCATATACATAAATATATATATGCATATACATAAATATATATGTATACTGTGTGTGTATATATATGCATGCATATATATATATATATATATATATATATATATGATTACGCATATATATATATATTATATATATATATATATATATATAAACAAGGTTTGTTTTAGAATGGCTTTTTGCCGATAATTTTTTGGAGAATAAGTGCTTAATTGGAGTCGTACCTAATTTTGAAAATTAATTAATTAATAATGAATTAGGCGGGAATACCTATTAAATGTATGGCTAAACAAATCGAGAAAAATCAATCTCTGTATGTACATTTCGGCCTATTAGGCCTCATCAGCAGAGCTATATATATATATATATATATATATATGTATGTATTTGCGTAAAGACGATATCACTATAATATTAAGATTTTTATTTGGTGTTCTTCTTGATAATTTGAGACATTTTTTCCAGAAAAAATTGCAGACGGCTAATCACATTGCATTTGTGTATTCATTCGATAACTGATCAATATCTACCACTATATATATATATATATATATATATATATATTATATATATATATATATATCAAGAGAGTGAGAGAGAGAGAGAGAGAGAGATAGAGAGAGAGAGAGAGAGAGGGAAATATGTCTTGCATTTAAGACGCAAATCTAATTACACTTTGCAAAAGTGCACACACACACACACACACACACACAGACACACACACATATATATATATATATTATATATATATATATATATATATGTGTGTGTGTGTGTGTGTGTGTGTGTGTGTGGTGTGTGTGTGTGTAGTATATAAATATATTTGTAACATTTAATATACAGAGTGAATAATTCGAATGATACTAATTATCAAGCTTCCTCTCAAAAGTTCAAAGAAATGATGAACCGTTTAAGTTTTAATAAATACCATCGATTTATCACGAATGTTGTCATGTGTGTGTGTGGCTGGATTTTTTTTATAAGTTATATTTACTTTAGCAAATATATCTTAAATGACATCTTCATATTGCTTTGTTACATATAATATAGAAGGTGACCCGAAAGTCTTGTCACACCCTATATATTTTTAGAAGTATTTATTAAAACTTGTTTTAAAAAACAATGCGGACTGTCTAATGTTGCATGTTCAAATTTTGAGTGTATTTATTCTGTTATGACGATTTTGGGTAATGTGACGTAAGCAGTGACGTAGTTTTTGTTATAGACTAAAACCGGAAGCGAATCTCCATTATTAATATATATATATATATCATAAAGAATACATCAGAATAACAAGAAAAAAGTTGGACACTAAACCCAACAGCAGAAACAGGATAAAAGAAATAAACAGCTGTGAAATATCTAATTGAATAAATATGAACAACATCTTTCTCTGTACTTAAATATGAATTAGACAGAAACTTCAAATCCATCAGACCAGTTTTTATATCATATATAAATCATATTAAAAATATAAATCATATATAATTATATTTAATAATTTAATTATATATTATATTAGAATATTATTATATTATTTTATGTGTGTAAATGCATTAATAATTGTAATGTATATAATATATAATGTTATATTATATTATAATATTCTATATTATTCTAACTAGCAAATATATGCACCCTCCGGGTGCAAGTATTTAATTTAATGAAATATTATATTAAATTAGAAAAGACAACGAAACTAAATAAGATTGCAGATAAAAAGATTTGAAACAGAGGGGGGTATAATCGAAAGATAAAATAACTGAAACATACTCTTCCATCATTCCCGTCTTTCATTGCTAAATTTTCCTAACTTAACTATTTAGTTAAAATAGGAGGTAAAGAATAAATTCACAGTTATTTCTTCTTGCTAATGGATTTTTTCAAAGATTTATTCACGAGATTTTTGGTCATATTCATTAAGATAAAGCCAAACAATTAGAAATCATTAATACTAAGCACATATTTATTAAAATCAAATGTTGAAATCATTATGCAAATTAGCCTTCCTGTTTACTCTGTAAACTGCTATTTTATTGTATATATAAATACAGTTGCATATTATTAGTATGTAGATATGGTCAACAGTATTAATAATGTTAAATAATTTTATTAATAATTGAGGTTTAAATAAAAATAAAATCATGAAGAATGTAGCGTAAATAACTAAGGGAATTGTGACTTGATTAGTAATAAAGTTTCGGTTACAGACTGAAGAACACACAATCTCCATTATAATAAGAAGATATTATATGAATTATTATAGAGAATTAGTTTTATAAATTATTATAATAAATTTTGTTAAAAATAGTATTATTCCAATATTATATTCTAATATTATATATATTATAAATATTATTCTATATTATAATATTCTATTAATATTATTCTATATTATTTATAATAATGTGTGTAAATCTTTTTGTAAATATTTTATTTTATGAATTTTATATTAGAATATTGTGATATATTATATTTGATAATTATTCACAAATTTATCAGACCAGTTTTTATATCATATATAAATGTTTATATCTCCAAATCATTAAAATTATCAATATGTTTCAATATTCTGATGTGTTTATGTTCATAAAATTGACTTAGTATAAATATGAATTAGACAGAAATTTTGATACTTTTAGGTTTAAAATTTTATTCTATTTTGCATATATCAATCATAGGATTTTACCCTGTAAAATATCATTAAAATTATCAATATGTTTCAATATTCTGATGTGTTTATGTTCATAAAATTGACTTAGTATAAATATGAATTAGACAGAAATTTTGATACTTTTAGGTTTAAAATTTTATTCTATTTTGCATATATCAATCATAGGATTTTACCCTGTAAAATATCATTAAAATTATCAATATGTTTCAATATTCTGATGTGTTTATGTTCATGAAATTGACTTATTATAAATATGAATTAGACAGAAATTTCAAATTTTGATACTTTTAGGTTTAAAATTTTATTCTATTTTGCATATATCAATCATAGGATTTTACCCTGTAAAATATCATTAAAATTTTCAATATGTTTCAATATTCTGATGTGTTTATGTTCATGAAATTGACTTAGTATAAATATGAATTAGACAGAAATTTCAAATTTTGATACTTTTAGGTTTAAAATTTTATTTTATTTTGCATATATTAATCATAGGATTTTACCCTGTATTTTTTCAGAATGTTTCATCCTGTGAGAAGATTTACACTTGTCAAATGTTCCGTGAGTGCAGCTGGAAGAAGTAGTGGATAAAATATTTCATGGCTATGTAAGTTTTTCATCATTTTTTTTTCTGATACAGCGGTACCCTGACTTACGAGTATCTCAAGAGTTTTCTAAGTTACGAGCTATCACTCGGTCAATTTTTTTACTTTGTGTTATGAGATAAACTTTGAGGTACGAACAAGCTTCAGATACGCTTATGTTAATAAGTTCACTAAAAACATTCCAGTTTTCAAATTTATTACGCCAAGAAAAATATATCTATAAAACAATGAACATTAAAACATATTACAGCACACAATTCATTACATTCTGTTCTTTTATGTTTTTTATACAATACAGTACTATGTTTCTGATATAAAAAACGTAACAAAAAATAGGTTGTTTTTTCTTGGGTGGAGATGGTTGGTACGGATTAATGCCTTTTCAGTTTATTTCAATGGGGAAAATTGATTTGATATACAATTGAGTCATGAGCGGAACGAATTAAACTCGCAAGTCAAGGTACCATTGTATTATGAATCTCAAACATAATGGATTTGATTAGTTTCAGCAAAGATTGAATGTAAGTATACGAAGAATTGTACTGTCGTTTGTTGGTCCCATATATATATATATATATATATGTGTGTGTGTGTGTGTGTGTGTGTGTGTGTGTGTGTGTGTGTATATACATATATATATATATATATATATGCATATGTATATATATACATATATATACATATATATATATCTACATATATATATGTGTATATATATATATGTATATGTATATATATACATATATATGTATACATATATATAATATACCAAAGCGTGTTGGTAAATCCTCGCGGTGAGAAAAAAAACAGCAAATAGTTTGATTGTAAAAATATACTACCAAACATTCAACCGGGGAGGAAACAATTTTTGGAAAAGAAAAGACCAAGATAGTTGTACCAAATAATCTATTGGTACAGTATTTGGCCAAAAGAAAAAACAATTTATATATATATGTATATAAGATTATTATAATATATATATTCATACAACCGCTAGGAGAATAAGCTAATAAGTAAAAAGTGCTCAATGCCTAAGTAGAGCAAATAATAAAGATAAATCTAATGAGTCAGACGAACCTACTATTAGTTTCGCTTAATGCTCTTCAGGGCTAAGATCTTAGCCCTGAAGAGCATTAAGCGAAACTAATAGTAGGTTCGTCTGACTCATTAGATTTATCTTTATACATATATATATGTATATCTACATATATATATATATACATATATATATATATATATATATATATATATATATATATATATATATATATATATATATATATATATATACTCATGATGAGCATGATGTTGGGTGTTTGTCCTGATATTTGGATTCAATATTTCATGCGAATATTTGTGTTCGTGTTTGTAACGCCTGTACGTATTTTCTTGCAACTGTGAAAAGCTGCAATTAATATTGTGTCGGGTGGTGTGAATAGTTTCTGTGTATTCATTTATGTGAAACTATTTATGTGTATATTTGCATCGTGTACATCACCTTTTATACATGTTGATAATAATTGCATGTAGGTGTTCTTTAGCTTCTTCCTTTTCATTTGGTATCAGTGCGCATGCGTGGTATTTGTCTGGATGTCAAAATTGTTACAGTAAATGAACACTCCATATGATGAAGCACGCAGTTTGGGAGTTAATTTCGACGTCTTTCGATGCTATCCACCCCAAATCCACTCCTCCCACCGTTCGTTTTTGCCAGTCAAATTTCATTAGGACCCACCTCTCTCTGCTCTCTCTCTCTCTCTCTCTCTCTCTCTCTCTCTCTCTCTAGCTTCGCAAGTATTCTTCGAATCGATGATAGCAAATATCAAGTGATTTTATAAAGCGAACTAAATGAATTCCTCCAAATATTTAGGTGTGCTTTTTTTTAGTTTTAAATTTGTGTTTATTTTATTTTATTTTAATTCTGCACCGAAAACTCCTCCAAATATTTAGGTGTGCTTTTTTTTTGTTTTGTTTTGTTAGTTTTAAATTTGTGTTTCTTTTATTTTCTTTAAATCTACCCTGCACCGAAAACACACACTCCCCTCTCCCTCTCCCTCCTCCCTCTCTCTCTTCTCTCTCTCTCTCTCTCTCTCTCTCTCTCTCTCTCTCTCTCGCTTCACAAGTATTCTTCGAATCGATGATAACAATATCAAGTGATTTTATAAAGCGAACTAAAATAATTCCCTCCAAATATTTAGGTGTGCTTTTTTTTTTGTTTTGTTTTGTTAGTTTTAAATTTTGTGTTTCTTTTATTTTCTTTTAAATCTACCCCTGCACCGAAAAACACACTCCCCCCTCTCCCTCCTCTCCCTCTCCCTCTCCCTCTCCCTTTCCCTCTCTCTCTCTCTCTCTCTCTCTCTCTCTCTCTCTCTCTCTCTCTCTCGCTTCACAAGTATTCTTCGAATCGATGATAACAAATATCAAGTGATTTTATAAAGCGAACTAAATAAATTCCCTCCAAATATTTAGGTGTTGCTTTTTTTGTTTTTAAATTTGTTTTTCGTTTATCTTATTTTAACTCTACCTGTACCAAAAACACGCACACACATCCCCCCTCTCTCTCTTCTCTCTCCTCTCCTCTCTCTCTCTCTCTCTCTCTCTCTCTCTCTCTCTCTCTCTCTCTCCCATCTCTTCCACCCCTCTCTCTCTCTCTCGCTTCACAAGTATTCTTCGAATCGATGGTAGCAAATATCAAGTGATTTTATAAAGCGAACTAAATAAATTCCCTCCAAATATTTAGTGTGTGCTTTTTGTAGTTTTACATTTGTGTTCGTTTCTTTCTTTTAACTCTACCCTGCACCGAAAACACCAACACATCCCCTCTCTCTCTCTCCTTTCTCTCTCTCTCTTTCTCTCTCTCTCTCTCTCTCTCTCTCTCTCTCTCTCTCTCTCTCTCTCTCTCTCTCTCTTCCCCATCTCTCGATTCACAAGTATTCTTCGAATCGATGATAGCAAATATCAAGTGATTTAAATGATTGAATAAATTCCGTATAAATATTTAGGTGTATATTTTTTTTTAGTTTTAAATTTGTGTTTATTTTATTTATTTTAATTCTGCACCGAAAAACTCTCTCTCTCTCTCTCTCTCTCTCCTTCTCTCTCTTCCTCTCCTCTCTCTCTCTTCTCTCTCTCTCTCTCTCTCTGTGTTTTCTCTCTCTCTCTCTCCCACCCTTTTATGTATAAAGTTTTTTTCTTTATTCTCTTTTCTCTTTGCTCCTTATCTTACTTATTCCTCCTCTCTTTTATTTTTTTTTTATACACAAAACATTTTTTTCTTTATTCACTTCATTCAATTATTTCTTAGGAAAACACTTCTTTATTTCAAGTTTTCTCTATTTCTCTGGTTTATTTGACTACTTCATCGTCAATCAGTTTAAATGCCTAACTTTATTTCAGATATTTTCTTGGGTCGTTTTAGTTTGCAAACATTTATTTCTGTTCCTTTTTTTCCTATCACCATTACTTAAACTAGCAAAATAAAAAAACACCCACCGGGCGATGTAAAAATAGATTTTTGAAACATATTGCCTGAGGGGTGGGAGTTAAAAATTCAATGTCAGCGAGTTTGTACCCTAAGTAAGTAAAATCATCAAATTCATTAAAGGATTAAAAAATAAAACAATTTACAATGTAAACTTTAAATATGTATTAAAATAAAACAAACTATATATAGATATATAATACCAGTTATGTATTTATTAAAACTTGTTTTAAAAAAACAATGAGGACTGTCTAATGTTGCATGTTCAAATTTGAGTGTATTTATTCTATGTTATGACGATTTTGGGTAATGTGACGTAAGCAGTGACGTAGTTTTTGTTACAGACAAAAACCGGAAGCGAATCTCGATTATTATTATAGATATCTACTACCTTTAAGATGTCCTGATTTTTCCCACCTAGCTGTAAATATAGCAATAAAAAAAAGTCGTCGGCAGTTGCCTAAAGTCGGTATCAGCCAGACAGCAAGGGAGTCTACACCCTTTTCACTTGCGCTGGACCAAGGAGATTGTTTAGGCGTTTGGGGCGGCGCGCCACTTCTATCATCAGTTCCTCACTTTACCGCACATATCCATGTATTACTCATACGCTGAGTTGAATCGAACCAGGAAACTTGCGCTTTCCAGTTGGACACTCTACCGACTGAGCTAAGCCGGCCCTACTATATTAATACGTTATTTGTTAATAGATAAATTAGCGGGGAACATTTTTAACTTTTTCAGTTATTTCTCTTAGTCTTACAGATGCTGGATATCGATCTGTTCTTAAATTTCTCTCTCATTTCATCAATTATACACAAACACTAATAAACTGATAATGTATTTTTAATCTAATGTATTTTAATGGTATTTTAATCTAATGTACTTTAATCTAATGTATTTTAATGGTATTTTAATCTAATGCATTTTAATCTAATGTATTTTCATGGTATTATTTGTATCATTTAATTTGAATGACAGTCAAATAAACTGGAAGTGTATTTTACCAGTTTATTAGTGTCATTCAAATTCTACAATATGTAATTAAAACAAAAGAAAGAAAAAAAGGATTAGTTAGTATAACTCAGAAATAGAAAAGACAAGATTTTTATGAATGGAACTTTTAGGACGAGATTTTTCGATCCCTTGAAAATACATTAAACTTAATTTTGGCCTCTTCCTCAGTGAGTATAAAGTTATACACAGATGTCATCAATTACACTTCCAGTTTATTTGACTGTCATTCAAATTAAATGATACAAATAATACTATTAAGATACATTAGATTAAAATGCATTAGATTAAAATACCATTAAAATACATTAGATTAAAGTACATTATATTAAAATACCATTAAAATACATTAGATTAAAATACATTAGATTAAAATACCATAAAAATACATTAGATTAAATAACATTAGATTCAAATACCATTAAAATACATTAGATTAAAGTACATTAGATCAAAATACATTAGATTAAAATACATTAGATTAGGATACCATTAAAATACATTAGATTAAAGAAAATTAGATTGAAATACCATTAGATTAAAGTACATTAGATTAGGATACCATTAAAATACATTAGATTAAAGTACATTAGATGAAAATACATTAGATTAAAATACCATTAAAATACATTAGATTAAAGTACATTCGATTGAAATACCATTAAAATACATTAGATTAAAGTACATTCGATTGAAATACATTAGATTAGGATACCATTAAAATACATTAGATGAAAATACATTAAATGATACAAATTAAAACATAAGAAAAAAAGATTAAGTAGTATAACTCAGAAATAGAAGACAGATTTTTATGAACATTTTATTCGATATACAAGATGTGTCATAAAAATATCGAGATTGAAGCTGTATTTACTCAGATAGAAATGAACAATGAGTGGGACGTTAATTTCTTGAGAATACAAGGTGTGTCATAAAAGTATCGAGTTTGAAACTGTATTTACTCAAATAGAAATGAACAATGAGTGGGACGTTAATTTTTTTTCAGAATACAAGGTGTGTCATAAAAATTTCGAGATTGAAGCTGTATTTACCAAGATAGAAACGAACAATGAATGGAACGTTAATTTTTTCAGAATACAAGGTGTGTCATAAAAGTATCGAGTTTGAAGCTGTTTTACTAAGATAGAAACGAACAATGAATGGAACCTTAATTTTTTTCAGAATACATGGTGTGTCATAAAAGTATCGAGATTGAAGCTGTATTTACCAAGATAGAAACGAACAATGAATGGAACGTTAATTCTTTTTCAGAATACAAGGTGCGTCATAAAAGTATCGAGATTGAAGCTGTATTTACCAAGATAGAAATGAACAATGAATGGAACGTTAATTTTATTCAGAATACAAGGTGTGTCAAAAAGTACAAAAAAATCTCGATACTTTTTTGACACACCTTGTATGCTTTCGTGCTCTTAACCTGGATCTCAGTTTTATGAATGAAATAAAGGGAATAAAACTGAATAAATATTTGTGAATAGTGATGTATAAACACCGAAGAGAAGCTGATGTAAATATTTTTCCTAGAATCAAATTATTATGACAATATCACTGCAGACAATGATTAACGAAATGAAAAAGTAATAAGAACGATAATCCCAATAATTGTACGACAATCCAAGGCTTCACAATTTCAATACCTTCATTAACGTTACTGTTTACTTGACATTATTGGCTACGGTAAATATTTTCAAACAAAACAATACGTGACTGAATGCAATTATACAGAATTTGAGTGCACATGTGTATATGCGTGTGTGAGAGTGCCGAGTTAAGTCAATATCTTCAGTAATCCTATGTATTTCAAGTCCTCTCTATTATACTAAGTTCATTTATTATTATCGTATATGCATGACTTGTAAGTGGAGTATTGAATTCAGACATGCGCAAAAACATTATGACTAATTTCTTTCTTTAATTTTATTCACGTTTTTTTTTTTTTAACGGAAAACTCGCTTGTCTTAATTATCTAATTGTCCAATCGCTTTCTAAACCAAGTAGAATTTGCCCGATGTTTCACTTGTAAGAATAAATTGCAGTAATGGCCACTTGTAATGCTAAAATACTACAGTTTCCGGTGTAGGCACGAGTGGTGTTAGCTTAGCTGATAGAAAACAACGGACAATGATTAAGAGGTTCCAGGAACACGTTATGTAGAGCAGTGGTTCTCAAAATTACACAGTCTGGGGGCACTTACAGTACTACAGATACTTGATAGCGCACTGGGTTATTTCCCTATTGAGTAACATGAGTTACAGAAAAACCAGACCCAAATTATTTATTTATTTCCCCATTAAAAACTAACCCTAACCCCAACCCCAACCCTAACACTAACCCCTTGGACTTTTAAAAAAAAATCAAAATCAAAATTAACAGTTTTATTACAAAATGTGTGGGTTCTGTTTTTTCTGGTCACTCTGTGATATTTATGTTACGCATAGGGGGGGTAGGTTAGGTTAGGGTTTAGTTAGTTAATGGGAAAATAAAATAATTGGTTCTGTTTTGTTCGGGTCACCGTTTAATTCATGTACTCAACTCAGGAATAACGCGCACTGTATACAAAATAGGACTAATATGTATTAAACTACAAAATATAGCACCCTCCGGGTGCAAAGTATTAAGTTTTAATATTTTAATAAAATATCATATTAAATTAGCAAAGGCTAATAAACTGACTAGAATGCAGATAAAAATCTTGCAACAGAGGGGTATAATCGAAAACTAGAACAACTTAAACAACTATTCCATCATTCTCCATTACCCCCTGTTTCATCGGTAAATTTTCCTAATTTAACTATTTGTTAAATATAGCGAAGTAAAGGATAATATATTATCAGTTATTTCTTCTTGTAAATAAATTTCTTTTAAATTTATCTACGAGATTTTTGTTTTATTTCTTAAGATAAAACCAAACAATTAGAAATCAATAATACCAAGACATATTTATTAAAATAAAATTTTAAATATTCAATATGCAATTAGCCTTCTCGTTCAAACTGTAAATCGCTATTTTGTTATAATAAATACATTGCATGTATTAGTACGTAGATATGGTCAAACTTATTAATAATCAAAACAATTTTATTAATAACTGAAGGTTTAAAAAGAATGAAATCATGGAGAATTTGACGTAATAATAAAGGAATGTGACTTGAGTAGTAATATAGTTTCGGCTTCAGACAAAAATGCAGTCTATCTCCATATATTATAGATATACATTAAAATTAATATAATATAATATCAATATTAATATGATACTATATATAATTAATATATATTAATAAAATAATAATATATTTTAAAAATAACACATTTAACAAAGAGTAAACTTAACAATGCTGTTAGAAGATGGTACCACCGATGATGACAGTGATGAAGTGCATAACCAGTGATCTCTCATATAAAAAAAAACATTTATGATCTTCTATTTTTATTAAGATTTGGTTTCTTTAACTTTCAATAAACTACCATAAATGATTTTCATTTTTCTCAAATAATTGTTTGTAAAACCATTTTTTTATTAGTTGCAAGAAAAGTAACTTATAAACAATCCTAAATAATGTCACAACGAAACAAGCAGATGTTCGTAAAGAAATGGTATAATATAGTTACATTTGCTTTTCATATCAGGATAGATTTTTCAGAATACCTCGGAACGCGCCTGAAAAAAGTTCTGGGGTGCACCAGTGTGTCCTGGGCGCACTGTTTGAGAACCACTCAGTCGGTAGAGCGTTCGGCTAGAACCACTAGGTTCTTAGTCGATACCAGCCCTCGCCAACTCAGCGTTAATGAGTAGCACATTGATCTGTGCGTAAAGTAAGGTGCTGATGTAGGAGTGGCGCTCACCTCAGACGCAAAAAATAATCTCCTTGGTTCTTAGCGCTAGTGAAACGGGATATACTCCCCGGCTGATTGGCTGATACCGACTTTAGGCCACCCCCGATTACTTTACTTTTACAGTCACAATTTAGCTGTTAAGCTGAAATAAAAAAATATATTCTTTGAAATGGTATAATATAGTAACTTAGTATACATTCACTTTTCATATCTGGATAGATTTTTCAGGAATACCTCCGGAGCGCCACCTGAAAAGCTCTGGGCGCACTGTTTGAGAGACTTGTTATCTCATATGCTCATTGGTGAAGAGTGTGAATATTGTTTAGCTCGCCTAAAAGGCAATTAAGCCCGATTAAAACAATGGAGTGTAGTGATATTTTAGCCAGATTAGTCTTTTATTAATCTACTTTTAAAAATGGCAAAGTAGGCTGCTTTTTTTGTATGTTTTCGTTTAGTTTTTTCTATTTATTTATTAGTTTTTTTTCTTTTTTCCTTTTAATCTTATCAGTCATTTTGATTAGAAATTCCCTATTATTAAACAACGCGAAATGGTATTCCTACTTTAATAGTTTCTATTAGCATTTATTCCTGTTTCTCTCAGTGAACACATTTATGTGTCAATGTACTCATCAAAATAAATTTATTTTTCTACTATATCACTTCTACATACTTGAACCGTATAAACTACCAAAACAACATTGTTTTGACATATTAGCCTATCCTCATCTCTCTCTCTCTATATATATATAATATATATATATAAGATTATATATATATATATACTATCTGTGTGTGTATATACTACTATACATATAATATGTATAATATATACAAATAATAATGTTATATATATATAATAATATATACAAATATATATTATATGTACATAATATATATACAAATATATATAATATATAATATATATATATATATAAGTAAGTAATCCACACATATATATATAAAGATAAATCTGACGAAACTACTAAAAGTTTCGCTAATAGCTCTTCAGGGTAGGATCTCTCCTGAAAGAGTTAAGCGAAACGTTAGTAGTTCAATCTGACTCTATTAGATTATCTTATTATTTGCCTACTTAAGATTGAGGACTTTTACTTATAGCTTTCGTCTCCTGGTTGGTTTTATATGAATAATATATATATATATATATATTATATCCATATATATATATAATATAATAAATATATATTATATATATATATAATATATCATATTAAAGTTTTTTTTTTGGCCAAAAATTGTACCAAATAGATTATTTTTGACGATTATCTTGGTCTTTTCTTTTTTCCAAGAATTTTTTCTCCCCAGGTTGGATTTGGTAGGATATTTTAAAATCAAATATTTACTGCGTTTTTGTCACCGCGAGACTTTCACCAAAAGTTGGTATATTGAATATAATATATACTATAGTAATATATATACTATTATATGTGTGTCGTGTGTCTGTGTGTGTGTGTGGTCGGTATGTGTGGTATTTGAGCAGCATTCTTCATTTATGCATCCCGAAATAAAGACACAATTCTGTTAACAATTTCATTGTCATTTTTTCAAATTTCTTCTGGCCAAATACACACACACAACACACACACACACATATATCAAATATAATAATATATATATATGATAAATATATATCAGACAAGCTGTTTTTTTTGCTTTTTGACATTCTAGTTTCTATCACCCCAACCGAAACTTTAGTCTCAAATTCTCACTTCATTCATTAGTTCTACAGAAGATTACATTCTTTAGCACACACACACATCCACGCATGCAGCACGCGTAATTACAGTTCGTGGCTCGCATAAAATATCAGGCCAATTATTTACTTATATCTCCAACAATGCCCCCCTCACTCTCTCCCCATCCCCTCGCTCTTTCTCTCTCTTTTCTCTCTCATTTACTCACCACTTAGCACCTTTCTCTCTTTAATATCCTCTCTCCCTCTCTCCTCCTCTCCCTCATCTCTCACTAGACTCACTTTAACCACCTTCTCTTTCTTTAATCTCTCTCATCCCCCTCTCTCTTCCCCCTTCTCTCTCTCACTCCCCCTCTCTCTCACTCCCCCTCTCTCTCACTTTAACACCTTTCTCTCTTAATCTTCTTCTCTCCCTCCCCTCTCTCTCTCTCCCTCTTCTCTATCACTCACTCAACTCACTCATTAACCCCTTTCTCTTCTTTAAATCCCTCTCCCTCCCCCTCTCTCTCCCTACCTCTCTCTTCCACTCACTCACTCACTTATCACCTTTCACCTTCTTAATCTCCTCTTCTACCCTATCCCTCTCTCATCCTCTCTCTCTCTCTCTCTCTTCCTCTCTCTCCTCGCTCTCTCTCTTCTCTCCTCGTCACTCACTCAGTTTAACACCTTCTCGTCTTTAATATCCCCCTCACTCTCTCCACCACTCACTCACTTCACTTTAATACCTTTCTCTTCTTTAATCTCCCCCTCCCTTCCCTCCCCTATCTTACCCCGTCTCTCTCTCTCCTCTCTCTCTCCTCTCTCTCTTCCTCTTCTCTCTCTCTCTTGTCTTTGAACAGTGTCGTCTGTTCGAATGCGCAAATGGATCCTATCCAATAACAAATTAATTCGACCAATTTTTACAAACTAAATCGTATCGGTATTTACTAAAAATGCGTCTAACTAACCACCCAGCTGGGATGTCCTCATCAAGCGCTGGTACGGAGTAAATGAATGTGTCGATGGACATGTTCTTCATAATGAAAGATGTGTTTTAACCCTCTCTTACTTCTCCACCCCAAACTCAGCCACCACTAAAGCCGCCGCCAAAATCACAGAGATCAACTCCGCGCTCGCTCTTGTCACCGATAACCTCTATTCCTTAATTTATCATTCCCCTTGCCTTGGCCGCTAGGAAAGCAATTCAATAGTACTTCAGGTGTTGATTGACAGGTTTCATTGTTTTCATTATTAATGTCTAGTTGTTTCACACTATCTCTTCGCAGCATTAGAGTGAAGTGAATATATAGTTTTGAAAACTAGAGTAAAATTTCTTATGCAAAATAATCTCGCATCAAAGTCTATTCTATACACTGCAACAGAACATCGTAACAAAATTATTCTTGAAAAGACATTGCCTGAGAGGATGGGACCGTAAAAATTCAATATCAGAAGTTTTATCATACAGTAAGCAATATGCCTCATCTTATTATAATGAGATGTGTGTTTTCTGTCTGTAAACCGAACTATATTCCTACTCAAGTCACAATTCTCTTATATTACATCCACATTTGCTCTTCATATTTTCTATTTTATCTAAACCTCAATTATTAATAAAATGTCTTACATTATTAATACTGTTAACTATGTCTACATATTGGCCAACATGCAATTATATTATATATACAACAAATAGCGGAGTACCAGTCGTGAACGGAAGGCTAATTCGCATATAAATATAAAAAAATCGAATTAATAAAATTTGTTAGTATTATGATTTCTAACTGTTTGGTTTTATTTTAATAATATAGCAAAAATCTCTCAATGAATTCTTAAATGAAACCATTAACAAGAAAAAATAACTGTCATTATTCTTTACTTCCTCTTTATAACTTACAATTAGAAAAAATAACAATGAAGACGAGAGTTGATGGAAGAGTAAGTTCAGTTGTTCCATTTTTATATACTCCCTCGTTTCAAATCTTTATTATACTCCCTCTGTTTCAAATTCTTTTATCTTATGTCTTATTTAGTTTCATTAGCCTTTTCCAATTTAATACAATATTTTTATACATTAAACTTAAATACTTAAGCACCGGGATGGGTGCATATATTGCCCTATATTATTAAAGAGTAAAAAATAAAATAAATAAATAAAATAAAATAAAACAATCCTGCCCCCTCCCCGCTCTCAAATAAAAATTTGCATGCATGTAATAATGCAAAACAATTGAAATTGAAATTTCCACACAATTTTACACAAAATCGTAGTATTTATTTATTTCTAACTTTTTAGTTTAACTTCTTTGACTAGTAAAAAAAAATTTAAAAAAAGACGAGATTAAAAACAATTTGAAAATTGCTACTCTAATGTGGTGGATATAGCATAAGAATATTGTGACGTAAAGTTGTGACGATCTATGACGAGTTTGACAGACAGTAAATATCAGACAATCTCAGTGATAATAAATATATAAAGGCAGTTTGATACTGTATATATGAATATGCCCGGAGGAAACACGCAAATAAAACACATGACAACAACAGTAAATATATAACACATTCACTACACCGTGACTCTTACTTTAGCAAAAATAGATGAAGATTTTATTTATATTGCTGAAAATATTCTGATCTGCCTCATTAGAAGTTGAGTGAATAATAATTCTTGCTTGGACTTTATATGCAAAATTATCTAACTTTTTATTGACTTTTGCATGTGAAAAAACAATGTTTTACTTTATTGACTTGTCATACTGGTAAAAAATTTTACTTTTATTGACTTTTCATATTGAAAAATTTTTACTTTTTCATTGACTTTTCATATGGAAAAATTTTTACTTTTATACTTTTCATATGAAAAAATATTAACTTTTTTATGACTTCACTCGGAAAATATTAATACCTTTTTATGACTTTCATTGAAATATTAACTTTTCCTATTGACATTTTTGATATGGAATAAAATATATTGAACTTTTATAATTTTTA
>CM042148.1:17989114-17999114 GCA_023376005.1 Doryteuthis pealeii
GGCTAATTTCCATATTGATATTAAAAAAATTGATTTTTTATAAATATGTGCTTGGTATTATTGGTTTCTAATTGTTTGGTTTTATCTTAATGAATATGAGCAAAAGTCTCGGGGATAAAACTTAAAAGAAATCCATTAACAAGAAGAAATAACTGGTTTTATTTTTTACTTATTTTCAGTTGTTTTATTTTTTATTATACCCCTCTCTGTTTAGAATCTGTTTATCTGCATTCTTATTTAGTTTCATTAGCCTTTCTAATTTAATCTAATATTTTATAACATTAAAACTTAAATACTTGCACCCGGAGGGTGTGTATATTTGCTAATTTTACTCAAACAATATTTTTCATTCATTTAACGAATACGAAACTTTAGCACGTAGTAAATGAATTCAAAGTCGATGTTTGTGGCAGTATGTTTGTTCGTGTATGTTTAAAATCCATTATAGGTAAAGTATGAATAGAAGAGAAGAGTGAATAAAACAGTTTAAAAGACAAAATATTTGACGTTAATGAAACTAGGAGATGTGCCAATTTAAAATCGCTTGTTTATATTTCAAATTAGATTTCTATGATGAACTTCAATTTAAGATTCGACAGTTTGTACAAACAATTTCTGCCTCAATATAAAAAAAAATGTCGCCTTTTTAAAACACAACAAACGTGTTTTGAATTTTTTAGATTATATTAGTTTTCCTCAACTTTTATAAATTAAATTTCGGATATCGTTTTTTTCGAAAGGTTCTTAATAAAATATTCTTGGTATCTTAGATTATCTATACATATATAAAGGTCAGTTGGTGTGTATGTCTGTATGTCCGGGTGGAACTACGAAAATAAAACAATTAACAACAAAGTAAATAAATATTCACTATCACTATCACTAGAGCTTGCATTTTGGGCAAAAATAATGAAGATTTTATTTATATTTGGGAAAAGAATTTCTGACGCCCCACCAGGTCTTTTTTACGTAGGGATTTTTATGGGGCATCCAGCGAGGATCGAACTCGCGATTATTAGTGATAAAGGATCTGCTAGACTAATTTTTTTATCGCCCCCCTCTACTCAGGCAATGCCGGGTAGCCGCTCCTAGTTCTTACATAGAAGAAAGACTCCATTTTCTGTGTACACCTGAGTTGCCTTTAGTTCAAATGCAAAACTTTTTAGGGGCGACACATAATTCGGTACATGGTATCACATTTTGGGCCGATTTTAGATGTTCATACCTACATTACCAGCGGATAAACAAAATACTATACAACCGTAAATCTACAAACTGTTGGATATTTGGGCGTGCCACATATTCGATACTTACATTCATGCATATATGGATGGGGTGGGCTGAAAACATTGCCAGAATATTCTCACACGAAAGAAGAAATTTGCATTACAATTTTTTTTATTTGTATTACAATAAATATTTTAGTTTTAATTGTAAATTGAAATCGCATTCCTTCATATGATAGCAAGATTCAGTTTTAATAAATCTCAAAGCGACTTAAAAATTTTAAGGTGAAAAGGAATTTCGGATCATATGACCTTTAGGTACCCCTTTTGCGATCTCGATTGGTGGGGACATTTTTTTTCGATTTACACCGTCAAAACCCGGTTAATTGTTAACAGATTATTTTTAGATTTTTTAAATTATAAAACTAACCCCTAACCCTAACCCTAACCCTTAAACCAATCCCTTATAAACAACCGGATTTTGACGGTGTAAATGAGAAAAGTGTCCTTGTGAGTCGAGATCGCGGAAGGGGTGCCTAAAGGTCATATGGCCTGGAATTTCAATAGAATTGAATTTATTCGTGTATTGTGGGAATTATCATAATTTTGTTTGAAGAAAATAAACTTGTGGAAATGTGAAAAAAGAAATATCATATATTATCATGTCATGTTCAAATTCTTGTGAATTTGTGGTCGATAATTCAACTTTAAAAAAAAATAATTCCTATATCAAATATCACAGGGCTAATACCCTTGAGAAATCCAACTATTTTCCATATATATATATATATATATATATATATAAATATAATAAGGAATTACTATATATATATATATATATATATATATATATAGGAATGACTTTCCGGTAAAAATATTGGGTTGGTACAAGTGTTACATGCGTTATAACAAAATATAAGTGCTCAATACGTAAACAGAGAGTATTTTTTTAAATTATAGAGTGTGCAGAAATAACCTACTCGAGTTTCACCATAAGGATATATATATATATATATATATATATATATATTATATATATGAAAGTACGCAAACAGTTTGTTTGATATAGCCATGCCGACAATTTTTGGGAGAATATGTGCTTAATTGAAGTCATACCTAATACTAATTAATTTTCAAATTAGGTATGACTTCAATTAAGCACACACACACACACATATATATACACACATGCTATATATATATATATATATATATATATATATATATATATAATATGAGAAGTAAATACACGAGCGATGTGTTTATGATATGGCTTGTTTTTAGCCGACAATTTTGGGAGTATATGTGCTTAATTGAAGTCGTACCTAATTTTGAAAGTTAATTAATTAGTAATTATTTAATTAGGCGGGCATACCTATTTAAATGTAAGGCTTGATTCGAAGAGTCTTTCAAAATAATATTTTTTCCTTTTTTTTCTTTTTTTTTTTTCCTTTTTTTTTTTTTTTTGCTTAAAGTGAAAATCGCTTCTTTTTTACTTTAGCAAAAAACACCGATTAAAAAAAAGTGTACTAATTGTTGGATTTTATCTGTAAACGTTTTAAAGAATTATATCCAGTGATAAACCTGCTGATACCTTCTTCGCGCATTTGCACTTAAAGAAAAAAGAAACACTCTTTGTATTTACTCTTCGAAAGTGCTTCCTTGTTTCCAATCTCTTTATCTAAAATGTTAGTTTTAAGATTAGTGCGTAATTTGAAGCTCATACTGTCACGACTTCATTTGTAAGTGTTTGTTGACACATCATGGTGAATCTTAGTTAGAAGTTAACTTCACAATTTGACATCGATTAATCTTTGGAATCACATTAACAGTAAATTGTTCATCGTAAAGAAAAATGCTACAACATATTGAAAAGAAGAAGAAAAAACACTATAACAACTTCTTTTTTGATAGAGCATTGAAAACAAACTCATTGTAAAGTACATAAGATAATAATATTCGGTAATTTATGAGGAAGTGCGTCCCAGTCTCCTGCCTCAGAAATTGCTACCCGGTGACTATTAAAATAACGTCCCCAGCTATGTCGTCTCGGCGGTGTTACTTGAAAGAAAACAACCAACTTAGGGCGTTAAATGTATTTTTGAGGTTTCTCTTTTTTGTCGTAATTCTTATTTATTTATCGTAATTTGTTTAGAAATTTATTTATAGAAATTTGTCGTAATTCTTGTTTATTTATAGAAATTTTTCGTAATTCTTGTTTAGATATGAAGATGGATATCTATTTATCTATCTATCTCAATTTGTTCATTTTTTACTTTGTTTATATATATATATATCCACCCATCTCCATTTGTTCTAAAATACATTTAACGCCCTAAGTTAGTTGTTTTCTTTCAAGTAACACCGCCGAGACGACATAGCTGGGGACGTTATTTTAATAGTCACCGGGTAGCAATTTCTTAGGCAGGAGACCGGGACGCACTTCCTCATAAATTACCTAATATTCATTTGGAATACTCTTCGTATAAAACATGAATTAGACAACATATTCAAATTCTTTTTAAGTCACCATAAAATCATAATGAAATACAAGGTGTGTCATAAAAGTATCGAGATTAAAGCCGTGATTGATACTAAAGTGAAGTAGTTATAACTCTGAATTCAAACCTGTTAAACTCCACGTAAGAAATTGACCTTTTGTCACATCCTGCTCGTGCGGAGGGGTTAGTAAATGTATATAAGATCTGAGCATTTTGGACTTGTAAGTTTTTGTTTGTTTGTTTCTATTGTACTTAACAATATAATTCTACATTAAAACTTTCAATTATTCCAGAGAAATAAAATTTCTTATAGAATGACATTTAATCGAATTTCAATGACGATCTCTAATTAATAACGTAAGCATTAAAAAGATGGGAGAAGGAAAGTAAAGCAAATTGTACTGCATGGATTTTTTTCTTATTGGATTAATTTCTAAGAAAGAAACTAAGTAGAAACATTTAAATAAATTTTTTTCTAAAATGGTAGATTGATTTAATCATAAAGATAAAATGAATTTATGTTTTTTCCCCCTAGTAACGAGTTTTCATTTGTGCAACCAACAATAATATTCTACAACATCCCGACAAATACTTTTTAATTAGAAATAAATTTCCTACTGTTCTATCCTATTTTCTCCACCCAACTTCTCTTTCTCTCTTTATATCTCTGTATTGTTAGGGCTTTTCCTCTTGTCCCTGTCTGTCTGTCTGTCTGTCTGTCTCTCTCTCTCTCTCTCCTCTCTCTCTCTCTCTCACACACACCCACATACACACACACACACCACAAACACACACACACACACTCACACTTTGTATGTGTTTGTGAGTGTTTTAACCTGGCATTTTCTCTTCATCGATTTTACTCATAATTTTTCAAGAATACTTTATGATTATCCCCATTCTCTCTCTCTCTCTCTCTCTCTCTCTCTCTCTCTCTCTCTCTCTCTCTCTCTCTCTCTCTCTCACACACACACACTTTGTATTTGTTTGTTTGTGAGTGTCTTAACTTTCCATTCTCTCCTCATCGATTTTACTCGTAATTTTCAGAATACTTTATGATCATCCCCCCATTTTCTCTCTCTCTCTCTCTCTCTCTCTCTCTCTCTCTCTCTCTCTCTCTCTCTCTCTCTCTCTCTCTGACTCACTCACTCTCTCTCACTTTCACTCTCTCTCTCTCTCTGCTCTTCTCTCTCTCTCTCTCTCTCTCTCTCTCACTCTCTCTCTCTCTCTCTCTCTCTCTCTCTCTCTCTCTCTCTCTCTCTCTCTCTCTCTCTCTCTCTCTCTCTCTCTCTCTCTCTCTCTCTCTCACGCACCGTTTCTCTTTCTATCTAAAATCGAATTTTGCACTCATTGCTTATTAGGTGCCATACCAAATCGAGACTGATCATTATGGGGAAAATTAGCACAAAAAAGGGGGCACTTGGCCGGTAAAATCATGTGACAATTTCATGACTCTCATTCTTGAAAATGTGTCCTCGAGACGCAGCCACAGTGCCCACTTTTCCGCTCCACTCTTCCTCAACCTCTTGGAGTCAAATACTGCTCAGCTTCTTTTTTTTCAACCTGCTCTCCGCGGTTAGCTCGATCCAATGACGCGTATTCGACAAGCAGTTATTTTCCGCTTCATTACATTTCTGAGTGCACCACTGACAGGTGAGGCTTGTCACTTATCTGCATGCACAGGGGAGATAATCACGTTTTGATTTGTGAGGACTGAAGAAGCGATACAATAGTTGAGTCGAGCATAAAAAAATAAGAATAAAAATAAAAAGAGCAAAGGAAATGAAGAATGAAGAGAAAAATGTATTTTTAGGAAAACTATCGGGGAAACTGAGGTTCTTGGTGTTGACATGTCCAAACACGCAGCAAGAAGAAGATGAAGAAGATGAAGAAGAAGAAAGCCGTTTAGAAAATAAAATACAAAGAAAAAGAAGGAGTAAAAACTGATCACTCATTTGTTCTCCCCACCCATTCCACCATCTCAGTTTCTCATTGGCTATTCGTCGCCTCCTTTGTCGTGTTTAATTGACTCCCTTCACTAAGGTTGCCATGCCTGAAACGTTGATTCTACTCTCCTATTTCCTTTTGTTTTACTTGATCTGCTTTCTTCCGTCCACAATGAATCTTCTTTTTATAATTGACCGAAGCCAATTTGTTGGCATTCTGCTGTTGATTGTCTCACTTTATTGCTTCCTAAACCAACAAACTATGGCACTCGCAATTACGAAAGTTGGTTATCTTGCGAAGATACAAGATTTTCTATATCGTGCAATTGTAAATATAAAGAATATAAAAGATTACAAATACTAATGTGTATCTTTTTAATGAGTTCAATTGACAAAGTAAGCCGTATAGAAACGTTCATATTCTATTAATTAAGTATAATTGGGTAACCTTGCAATTAAGAAAGTTGGTTTCTTACGAAAATAAAAGATTTTCTATATCGTGCATTTGTAAATATAAAGAATTAATAAGATTACAAATAGTCAATGTTTTTTAATCTTTTTAATTAGTTCAATTGACAAAGTAAGCCATATAGAAAAATACACCATGTATTAATTAAGTATAATTAGATAACCTTGCAATTACGAAAGTTGGTTTTCTTACAAAGATACAAGATTTTCCATATCGTGCATTTGTAAATATAAAGTATTAATAAGATTACAAATAGTCAATGTGTATCTTTTTAATGAGTTCAATTGACAAAGTAAGCCGTATAGAAACGTTCATATTGTATTAATTAAGTATAATTGGGTAACCTTGCAATTAAGAAAGTTGGTTTTCTTACGAAGATACAAGATTTTCGGTTAAATCCTACTTAACAGACATAAATTCCACCATCATATGTCACCCTGCTGAAAGAGAAAAATGAATAAATAATATAATGCACCAGTTATCTTATTTGAAAACTCATACATTTTTTCAGGTCAGTTAACTTTGAACCACGTATCTTTGAGGTGTAACACAGATTCGCAAACATACATGGTTAAAAGTTAATTGACCTTAAAAATGTAAGAGCTTTTAATAAAATAACTGATGCATTATATTGTTTATTTATTAATATATCAACACTGAAAATTTCATTAAATTCGGTTAATTCCTTAATTTTTAGTAATTCTTTTCTTTCGGCGGGGTGACATTTAATGAAATTTTCAGTGTTGATACATTAATGAATAAACAATATAATGCACCAGTTATTTTATTCAAAAACTCTTACATTTTTTCAGGTCAATTAACTTTGAACCACGTATGTTTGTGAATCTGTGTTACGCCTCAAAGATACGTGGTTCAAAGTTAAATGACCTGAAAAAATGTAAACGTTTTCAAATAAAATAACTAGTGCATTATATTGTTTATTCATTAATATATCAACACTGAAAATTTCATTAAATTCGGTTAATTCTTTGATTTTTAGTATTTTTTTTTCTTTCGGTGGGGTGAGATACGATGGTGGAATTTATGTCCGTTAAGTAGGATTTAACCAGATTTTCTATATCGTGCATTTATAAACATATATCATTAATAAGATTACAAATAGTCAATGTTTATCCTTTTAATGAATTCAATTGACAAAGTAAGTCATATAGAAATGTACATATTGTATTAATTAAGTATAATCAGATAACTTTATTAATGTATTCATCAAATCTTGAAGAATTTGCAGTACGAGGGTGAGTCAAAAAGTAATGCCATTTTGTTTAGGACAGTAACATGTATCATACACCAAAATAAAGCTGGTCCTCTGAGAATCACATCCCTACTCCTCCACATAGTCACCGTTTCTCTCAATAGTAATGTTCCACCTTCGAATGAGAGCATGTATCTCTGCCCCGTAAAATTCTGTTAACTGTTCTTTGAGCCACTTCTTCACTAGAGGTTTCACTTCCTTGTCGCAGGAATAATGTTTGCCTTCAGACTATCATCTCTTCGGTCCCATAAAAGAGGGTTTGAGAGACTGACATTATTCCAGTGATCTACGGAGGACCAGCTTCATTTTGATGTACGATACATGTCCCTGTGCTGGTAATTATATATATCCTAAACAAAATGGCATTATTTTTTTTACTCACCCTCGAATTAACTTAATTTTAGGGGTCAATAAGATATTCCTTCTTGCATACTGTTCCAATAATATCACTTATAATTGTCACTGTCATATTTCAATTCTTTTTTTTTAAGTTTTCTGACAAAGTTTGAGAGATTTTTCACTTTTCTTCAAACGTTACTCTCTGGCCAGGTAGAAGACCGAAATTCATGATTTCATACAACTTATTCAAATAAGCTTAAAGTAATAATTAATAGTTAATGATTTATATAGAAAGAAATAAAGATAAGTGTGATCTTTTTATGTGCGTTCTTATTTTATTTATTTAGTCTTTCTGATTTAATATAATATTTTATTATATTAAGACTTAAATACTTGCGCCTGGCGTGCGCATATTTTTGCTAGTATCATTAGATTACGTATAAATTCTTTACAAAAGTAAAATCAACGAATTTTTGCCTTTTTAATTGTTTTTTTAATGTTTTTATTAATTATTTTTCAATTTTTAACATTTTTAAATTTTTTTTTGTTTTTTAGGGGTTTTTTGTTTATTCAACCAAGTGCCCTGGTCCACCAATAATTCGGAGGTTATTGATGAAATAATTGGCCTCCAATTTATTTGAATCTAAAAATCATACAGAAGTTTGCTTTTTCTAATATACCGTCATATTTCAATTCTCTGACAGAGTTTGAGAGATTTTTCACTTCTCTTCAAACGTTACTCACTGGCCAGGTAGAAGATCGAAATTCATGATTTCATACAAATTATTTTGATTACAAGAACTCCGTCTTCTGGCCTCCAATTTATTTGAATTTCAAAATCATACACAATTTTGCTTTTTCTAATATCAAATACAGATTTTGGGTTGTCCTTATACAATTGATCTACATGGTTAAAGTCTAATCGTTTTTACAAGTTTTATGAAGTTATGCCTGTTTTAATACTTATTGTATATACTAGCAAAAACATTCAACCTCTGGGTGGAAGTATTTAAGTTTTAATGTTATAAAATATTATTAAAAAGACTGACGCAACTGAACGCATATAAAAAGATTAAACTTATTCTTGTTTTATTTAATTGATTTGTATATATAATTATGCAAAGGACTGCTTTTAATACATTTGAGAATAAAGCACTAATATTAGAAATAAATAATACGAAGTAATTATTTATTAAATGTGGTTTTCTTAAACTGTTATGAAAATTATCCACAACTTATACTATGTAAACCTTTATTTCTTCGTGATATATAACACACTTTGCAGAAATCGTTTTAAATGCATTAAAAATAAATCACATGTGTAATATAATTTTGCTTTTTTTACTGATGCTCATTATGTTACTACTTTTCAACTTAGACAAAAAAATGACCTTAAATAATCGATTTAATTAATTTTAATTCGTTTTTAAAAATGAAAAGCAGCCGAATTTTGGGGCATCCCTAATATATTTCTTCGCGCGAGTAGGATTTGAATCCTGACTTTTAAGACTAATACTTCAGGTTTATATGAAAAATAATTTCAAAGCATCTTTCGTTGCCCTTTTTGAATCAGTAAGCTTATATCGTTCTTTATCATTTTGCAAAATGAAAGTGAATAATATCATTGATGTTATCCAGAGCCGCCGAGATAGTGTGTCTCCTTTTTCTTTCTTTTATTTAGATATCTCTTTTTATAATGATATCAGTAGTAGATTCTGCCACAGAAGTTTTTTCTGTCTTTCAGTTCTTCACTGTATTGGATTTAACCACATGTTCTACAAGTTAAAAATCCCCATCCAAGGTTGAAGGATCATCTTACTCTTTTTTGTAATCTGTCCATACGACTTCTATTTTTTTTTATTCCTAGTTTTTACTTCTTTCAGAATATTTTACCTACACGTAACAGATCATTTGTAGTTCTGCTTCCATTTATGTATATTTTCTGTTTCTCAGATAGAGGTTTTCAGCTTTATGATGAAAAGCAAATATACACAATAAGTTGTTTCATGTCAGAGGCAAGCATGTTATTGGCCTGTAATCACTTGTTATTGTTTCATTTTGTTTGTATTTTTTTTTTGCATTTTTTTTGTACCCTTGAGTTTCTAATGTGTATTTTTCTTTCATTTTTGTACCCAAGCGCCTTTTGTTATCCATTTGCTTGGATCAGGATTTTTTTGCAGTTGCCTTGAAAGTCCTCTACTGTTATCTGGTTCTCGTAAATAAAGGTGGTCTTCACAACGTTTATA
>CM042148.1:18006614-18056614 GCA_023376005.1 Doryteuthis pealeii
ATCTACTTTATTCTGGTATACACGATCTTGTACAGCTTAATATGTACGCAGATATTTAGAAATACCAGCGTGAATATTTACTTAATAATAATGAATAGTTAATATGGTTAATAAATAGTTTCCATGTAATACAAAATGTAATGTAATTTCTTCTTTTTTTTTTTTATAAATAATAATTTTTCTTGTTATAATATAAACTGACTGAATTCCTCTCGGTTTGTCATTTTATAAAATGCTGGTGATGTGCGCACGCGCATTAACGCTACATTTCACAGAATGTCAGCTATACTGTCCACCACTGAACTTTCCTTTTGTGTTTCATTCAATAACGTCACGTTGATTCCTGCTGCTTTTTTTTTCTCATTTATTTTTTTTTTCATTTTTTTATTTTTATTCATTTCATTTTTTTTTTTTTTTTTTTTTTGCCTATCGACCAGCGTATGCACTCAGCGCTATGTACTGCTATAACAGAGACGAAAGTATTGTGGCAACTTTTAGAAAAATAGATTCATACTCCATTAATTCAATGACATAGCATTGTAAATATTTTCTGTGCAATTTTTTTGATACCAGTGTCCAAAATTATTTTAATTTCGTTGTCGCTGGACAATTCAACAATGCATTCACTTCTATACTCGACCGAGTCACTCTTTTCCCATCAATGGGTTTAATAGTAAAATGTGTTTACAAAAAAAAGAGTTTTAAAAAATTTCTTTCCAAACTATCGCAACGAATCTTTCAAAACATTACCGGCATTAAATGATATTCCGTAAAACAAAATAAACAAACAAACAATCAGTCACTCTTTAACATTCATCCACTTCCGGTAAATATAAAAACAGAGAAAGAAAAATATATATACACAAAAACACGTTTATTTTTACACATAAGTCGACTCGAATATACTTCAGATAATAATAAATAGATTATTATTACAACTAGCAAAATACCCCCCCCCCGGGCGATGTAAAAATAGATTTTTTAAACATATTGCGTGAGGGGTTGGAGTTAAAAATTCAATGTCAGCGAGTTTGTACCCTAAGTAAGTAAAATCATCAAATTCATTAAAGGATTAAAAAATAAAACAATTTGAAATGGAAACTTTAAATATGTATTAAAATAAAACAAACTATATATATATATATAATATATTATATATATATATATATATATATATATATATATATATATATGCCAGTCATGTATTTATTAAAACTTGTTTTAAAAAACAATGAGGACTGTCTAATGTTGCATGTTCAAATTTGAGTGTATCTATTCTATGTTATGATGATTTTGGGTAATGTGACGTAAGCAGTGACGTAATTTTTGTTACAGACAAAATCCGGAAGCGAATCTCCATTATTAATAGATGACATAGCATTGTAAATATTTTCTGTGCAATTTTCTGATACCAGTGTCCAAAATTATTTTAATTTCCTTGTCGCTGGACAATTCAACAATGCATTCATTTCTATACTCGACTCTGTCACTCTTTTCCCATCTATGGGTTTAATAGTAAAATGTGTTTACAAAGAAAAAAGAGTTTTTTTAAATTTCTTCCAAACTATCGCTAAGAATCTTTCAAAACATTGGCGGCATTAAATGACCCACCGTATTTGATATTCCGTAAAACAAAATAAACAAACAAACAATCGGTCACTCTTTAACATTCATCCACTTCCAGCAGATATACCAACAGAGAAAGAAAAATATATATAAACAAAAACACGATTACTATTTACACATAAGTCGACTGGAAATTATATACATCAGATGATAATAAAAAGATTATTATTACAACTAGCAAAATAAAAAAACACCCACCGGGCGATGTAAAAATAGATTTTTGAAACATATTGCCTGAGGGGTGGGAGTTAAAAATTCAATGTCAGCGAGTTTGTACCCTAAGTAAGTAAAATCATCAAATTCATTAAAGGATTAAAAAATAAAACAATTTGAAATGTAAACTTTAAATATGTATTAAAATAAAACAAACTATATATATAGATATATAATACCAGTCATGTATTTATTAAAACTTGTTTTAAAAAACAATGAGGACTGTCTAATGTTGCATGTCCAAATTTTGAGTGTATTTATTCTATGTTATGGACCGATTTTGTCTGTATTGGTAATGTGAACGTAGAGTGACCGTATTTTTTGTTACAGACAAAAACCGGAAGCGAATCTTTCATTATTAATAGATGACATAGCATTGTAAAATATTTTCTGTAACATTTTTTTAATAGATTATTATTACAACTAGCAAAATAAAAAAAAACGCCCCCGGGCGATGTAAAAATAGATTTTTATTACAATTTTGCTTTTTAAAAAAAATCCAAACATTGATTTCACCAAAATGTTTGCTCACCAACTCAAAATATTTATCAAAATAGAAATTTTTAATACGTTAGTTATCTATACATATATAAAGGGCAGTTGTTGTGTATGGATGTCCGGATGAAACTACGAAAGTAAACAATTAACGACAATATATATATATATTATATTATATATATATATATAATATATTATATATATATATATTATAGTATATACTGTAGTGTGAGATGGTCACTATTCAGCTTTTGCTGGAATGGTGTACCAAAGGCAGTATTAATTGGTAGAGTGCTCAATATAAAAATAGAGCTGTTATAATAATATAGATAAATATATAGGTTTTACATATCTATTTATTGGGTGACAAAGAACATTCACACACATCGTTATCTTAAAAAAAAACCTGAATGTTCCTTTGTCACCCAATAAATAGATATGTAAAACCTATATATTTATCATATATATTTATATATATATATGTATATATATATATAGTATATGTACTGCCGAAGCGAGTACATATATTATATATAATATATATATATATATATATATATATATATATATATATACACTTTATAAAATACTGGCCCTTGCTTTTGTGTAAAAATGATGAAGATTTGATTTATATTCGAAAATATTTAAAAATTAAAATATAACATAGAAATAGCATTGAAATTCTACTTAAAAATGTCCAGCATTTGTAAATCTCAAAAAGACCAGGCTTTGTTTGTTGCCCCCCTCTACCCAGGCGATGCTTGGGTAACATTTCTAGTAAGTAAATTTATAATCAACTTTCAAACTTATGTAAAAAAGAGATTTTTAAAATGTTAAAAAAACACCACCAACAAAAACAACAACAACACAACTGAGTTGGTCAGTACTAGAATAGGCTCAGTCCCAATTAGTGATCATCCTCCACACATTATTACAACAACCAACATTACGGGGTTTGTTTTTTTTGTTTTTTTATATACGAGGTTAAAAATTAAAAAATATTTTCTTAGCAATGTCCGAATCTCTATTTGCTGTCCAACAATGTTTATTCAGACGCATTTTTTTTTTTTTTCAGAATAAAAAATCTCCTGCGTATTATACTCAAGGGCGGACTATACACGAGGATTTACGGTACAATAAATTTTCATTTTCATTATTATCAATGAATTAGTATGAAAGTATATGCTCATCAATATTCAAATGTGTCTGTAAAATTTTGCATATAGAATTTTGGGATGAAGAGCCGGTTTAGCTCAGTCGGTAGAGCATCCTCTTAGGTATTCCGNCCACAAACACCCAACAACCGCCCGACCTCAGAGGAGGAAATTTTTAAATCAGAAGGAGTAGTTATCCTCTCCCTTAGAACTGGTTACCCTACCCGAAAGCTGAAGAATGGGCACAGTCTGCATTCTACTATTATTAACCCATAGCTGGAGGGAGAATTATGATTAATACCTTCCAAGTGGGTTTAGCACTATTGTGGTTAAAATGCCAACGCTTTGTTAGAGAGGAATTGAACTCGATCGACGACGAAGTCCATTTTCCACGACTTCAAAAACCCCACTGCCCACGCGCCTTCCACCTGAAGTCTGGGACAGGGAAAGAAAAAAGAACCCCAGAAATGTATAGCTACCGAATGAGGGGGGCTTTACCTTACCCTAACACTCACGGTTTTTTTTGTTGGGCACTCATAGGCTTAACTTCAGCATTGACCTTGTCATCTAATTTTCATTCACTTTTTCCAAGTTGTTCTGGCAAAGTACTGCACTACCCCAGCAGGGGTTGTCATATTCTCTGTGGCCAATGGGTACTATTTCCTTTATCTCTGCACATTCTATCCTATATCATCTTCTTCTTATTCTATCTATCTATAAAGGGACAGTTAATGTGTTGTATATAATATATATATATTATAATAAATATATTATATATATATTATATATATATGATAATATATATTTCCAGATGAAACTACGGAAAAATTAAAACCAATTAACAAGAGAAATAATAATATATAAACATATAAAATCAAGGTTTCGTTTTGTGAAAAAAATTTGAATGATTCTATATTCGAAGAATCTAAAAATTAAAATAAAAAATTAAATAAACATAGAATAACATTGAAATTCTACTTTAAAAGTGTTCAGCAGGGTTTGTAATCTCAAGAAGTAAACAAATCAGACTTTTTTTCTGCTACTCCCCCTCACCCAGTCGATGCAAATGGGTGCCCCGTTCTGTTTAATAATTTCAATATATTTATATGATAACAGTCGTTGCAATAGTGGTGGTAATATTATTCTGCTTCTTAAATCCTCGATATAAGATATGAAAATTAATAAATATAAAAGAGGTTTCTTTACTTCAGAGATGTGGAAAGTACGAGACCGCGGCTGACAATTAAGGATTAGACCATTGTGGAAGGGTAGGAATTGATATCTCATTTGTTGGTTTTTTTTTTTATTTAAAATGTCACAACTTAAAAATTGATATCTTTTTTTTCTCCATATATATTTTCACCAACCCTCCGCCACAAAACGGATGCCGACAAACCAAAGGTCAATTTTAATCGATATTTACAGGTTTGAATTCAGAGTATTTACCGACATCCTATAGATTTTACAAATATTATACTTGTAAATTATACCAAGTTTTTTAAAAGAGTCCAGTCTATTTACTTATAGCGAGAGCGCAGAATAATTGGTCCATATCTTTCCCCAAGGCTAATTAGACGTGTGAATTTTGAAATGAACCAAACTGCCTCGTTTTTTCTGAGATATTGACTTCATCCGCCGTTTCATTTCTTACGAAGATCGAGTTTTGACCCATTACCACAAGGTCTTTTCTTCCATAGACAATCATCACTACTAATATAATATATATATAATTATAATATATAATATATATAGTATAATATATATATATAAGTATATATATATTTTTTTTGGTTGTTATATGCTTAATAAAATGCAGAGCCATTGTTGTAAATATAGCAGATTCTTATTCTTTTTTAAATAATCTGCCAGCCTCTTCGTTTTTCGTATTGCCCCCCCGCCGAAATTATATTTTTGATAATATCTGGGCTCGAAAGTGGCTGATGTTATTGCCCTAATTTCAAATAAACCAATACTTCCGCCATATCGACCATGTCAGATTAGGTATTATTGTTTGAACCATCGACAATGGGCTATTTCATTTTCTATTATAGTTGTGTTTATTATTGTGTTGTTATTATTATTATCTTAGAGAGTTTATGATTATCATATGTCCATTAATTTATACTTTTACTATAATTATAATTATATCAGTAATTTATAGCATTTTAGACACCGTTGATGGTTGCTATAGAAGAAAAATTTTTGTTTAGAAAAAAAATAGAACAGAACATAGAACGTGGTGCTATTATTTATGTTGTGCTAGTGTATGCCTAATTTATATCCAGTTTATTTGTTTGAGCAGTGTTTTGGATTTTCTGTTCTTACATTAGGACACAAAAAATCCCAAAACTAAACAAAAAAATAAACTGAAATAGCACCAACGTGCTTCTAAGGGGATTTTAGTCGTTTTGGTTACTATGATTGTTGTTTCTAAATGGTAGTGTTTACGTTTAAGTATATTTTTCCTCGGAAAGGGAATTTATTATGGGACAAGAGTTGTGCTTTAAGATGTTGGGCTATTGAGTTATTGTTGTGAAGGCATTGTTAACGCCGTCTGGGAAAGAGGGTAGTTGTGGGTTACCCACCGTGTTATATTATTTTTATTGGAGAACATTCTCCTAATGACATTTTAATTAATAGAATATACCACATTGGTGTTTTTGTAACCGGTATTGCCAATTGAGGGCGGGTTGGAAATTATTTTTTAAAAGGAATTTCGTTTGATGTTATTTTAATTTTTTATCAGTTATACCTTTAAGTTTTTTTTTAATTATATATATTTATATACCAATACACGTGATTCTTTACGTGTAATATGACCTCATATATATATTATATAATTCATATATATATATAGCATATATATATATATATATTTTATTATATGATAATTATATTATATTATAATATAATAATTATAATATATATTATATGATACATACAATACCATATACCATACGATAATATATAGAGATTAATATATATAAGTTAAGATAGATCCAAGAAATGAATCCACGGTAATAAGTTTGGATATTCCACCAAAAGGATATGAAAGGACACATACAAGATGCCCGTAAATAATAAAAAAAATATTTAAAAATAATATTCATAAATTCATAGCTAATATTGAACAATAATTTCGATTTATAAAAATCAAATCTTCAAGCTTGTGTTTAATACCGGAATCATCATTATTTCAGCTCCTCTCTTGATGAGTCACGGAAAATAGTAAAAACAAGCTTACTAGAGAGATTTAATATAAATCGAAAAATAATTACAATAATTAGCTAATGAATAATGATAATAAAAAAATTTTTCATTTTAACAGCAAAAATTGATGTAGTATATATACAAATAACCCATTATAAACAACCAATAAGGACTAAAAACATCTTTACAGAAACAAAAAAATGCTTGCAATAATTATATCCAAAATTAATTATATATATATAACTAATATATGTATATAGGCCTACAAAGGTGGTAAAAAATAATATATAATGTATTTAATATTTGACTATTATATATATATTATTATCCTAAAATATCTTCATTTCTGAAACACAAACGTGAACCCTAATCTTTACACAAATCTAGCAGAGAACTAACTCTAACATCTCATACACTAGATGATGTAAAATATTGTTTAAAGAAAATAATTGAAAATACCATAATTTAAGAATTGATAACATGGCACAAGTGAATCATAATGACTATATAAATACATGAATGATCATGATGTATATATATATAACTCACCCTAGTGTATGTATTATATATAATTAAACCACATAAACATTATTTAGATTAATACATTGTCCTAATATATATATATGGATAGTAGTATTAAGGTAGAATATTGCTAAGGAGTTGGCTCAATTATATAATTTCCATTAATAATGTATTTATAAATAATAATTTTATATGAATATTGATTATTAACTTATATATTATATATATGAGATAGTATATATCAAATACGATGTGATTAATGTGATTTAGCTTGCTTTCTAGCCTCGATACTAATTTAGAGTGAGAATGTGTGCTTAAATTGAAGTCGTACCTAATTTTGGATAGTTAATTTAAATAATAATTAATTATATTAGCGGGTATCTAATATTACTATTCAAATGTATAGGCCCTAAACAAATCGAGAAACTATATTTTTAGTATAATATAATAATCATATAGCTACTACTATATTTATTATATATATGTTGTAAATACCATGTGTTAGTTAACAACACGGAACATTTCTTTTGGCATGATCTTCTCTGTTATTGGTCATATTGAAATTAAGTAGTTTCATTGCCTCACAATACTATCAAACTTCTAGAGCGATCTGTAATCTGTATGCTTTCTTCAGATCGTCTAATCTCTGGCGGAGGTGTGGTGTGTGGGCTAATATGTATTTGGAGTGCTATAGTTGGATTTTATTTACCATTTTCTGTGTCATTTTATTCTATATTGTACTTTTCACGTAGGTGTCACCTAGCCAAGTTAAAGAACCCAGTCTGCCCTACTATTACCAATAAGCTGGAGAGAGAGTAGTTGGCGCATACTTCACAAGGGTATTTAGTGCCTTGTGAAAGCAAAGAGCCGATAATATATTGTATCATTATGAATAATATTTAGATTAAACTAAACCTTATAATAATATGTATACCATGCACAATTATAGACTATATACTATATATAAAATATAGTAGTATATATATGATAAGACACCACTATAATAGAAGATAGATTAGTATATATAAAACTAGATAACGATAAAATATATACTCTGGGGTGTAAGCACATACTACAACATCAGCGATCAAAAATGAAATATTTTGATTAATAATGTAATATAAAAATAAATATCCTTTTATAGAAGTTAAAAGATCATGAGTAGACTCTCAGAAATAGGTAACGAAAAGTAGAAATATTCTGAGAGACGTGAAATTTATCATAAAACTAAAAAGTATATCATTTAATAAAAGGTCATTTTTCGTTTTGATATATATCTTATTATAATTTGGAGATTGTTGTTTTTCTGTCTGTAACCGAAAATATTGATACTGAATCAGTCACACAATTAAATAGTTATTTACATCACATTCTCCATGATTTTATTTATATTTAAACCTCAATTATTAATAAAATTGCTTCACCTTTTTATTAGTGTTGTCCATATCTACACACTAACAACATGCTATTGTATTTTTAAATACAAAAAATAGCGGTTTGCAATGTGAACGGGAAGGCTAATTTGCATATTGATATTAAAAATGTGATTTTATTAAATATCTGCTTAGTATTATTGATTTCTAACTGTTTAGTTTTATTTTAATGAATATAAGCAAAAATCTCTCCAATGAATCTTAAATGAAATCCATTAACAAGAAAAAATAAGTGTAATTTTATTCTTTATTTCCTAATTTAACTAAATAGTTAAATAGTAAAATTCAGCAATGAAAGACGGGAGTGATGGAAGAGTAAGTTTCATTTCTATTTTTCTATTATAACCCCGACTCTGTTTCAAATCTTTTTATCTGCCTGCTTATTAGACTTTCTAATTTAATAGGATATTTTATTACATTAAAACTGAATACTTGCACCCAGAGGGTGCATATATTTGCTAGTACTTGTAATATTTTGACAAGACCTCCACCGTATCATCTAAAATATAAATGACTTCTTTTTTTTATTTTAAATAAACAATATTTCATCAAAAAGAGAATTTTTATAAATACAGTTTTTAATTTATTTCATCATAAATATGATTCGAAAAACGTGACGTAATATTTGCCCATAAAGAATAATTTTCTGATGAAGTAACATTTTTCGTAGTAAGACATTATTTTATTTTGAACTGATTTCAAAGTGAAATATCATTGTACCTGTATTTTTTTAAGCAATGAAAATGTGAAAGAATTAATAAGAATATCATATATTATATAGATAGATAGATCTTTACTTGCACGACTAAAGATCAAACGATCAAAGATTGAAAGGTGTATTAATATTTAAATAAAATCAATGAGAAAACGGATCCGACTCAGCGATGCTGATAGCTTTTGATTTGAATGAGTCCCCGGTAAATTTGATGGGTCCCAACTAAAGTTTCTTAATAAACTAGTTTTTATCTATAAACAACTAAAGCCGTCTAACCCCTACCCTGTACCTCATAGCGTGTAATTAATTTCCAAGAAAATATTGAAATGTATTTACAGTTAGCTGAAATAGTGGGGGAAGAAGAAAAAACACTGAAACGAATGGATACAATTTTTCTGCGTCCTTTTATATTTTTATGCGTCAGTGACGCAGAACGCGTATCTATCAGCTTGTCTGCGACTCATTCATATTTGTTAAATCAAACATTTACTATCAAAAATATTTTTAAAAAGCATTAAATTTGTTAAAGAAAAAGATCTTCTTGATTTTTTTTTTCGTATTTCAGTCGATACATTCGATGACATTAAAAATGTATATAAAGGACAGTTTGTGTGTATGTATGTCCGTGAAAAGTATGAAAATAAAACAATTAGTGACAAATTACACACACACACACACACACACACACACATTATATATATATATATATATATATATATATATATATATATGGGAGAATAAGTGCTTAATTGAAGTCATACCTAATTGAATTGTCAGCTATCGCCATCTCAAACAGACTATAAACCTGTTTGTTTACTTTCATATATATATATATATATATATATATATATATATATATATATGTGTGTGTGTGTGTGTGTGTGTGTGTGTGTGTGTGTGTGTGGTTCACTATCACCAGATCTTGGTTTTTGAGCCAAAATAATAAAGATTTGATTTATATTCGTGAAGATAAGTAAAAAATGAAATTTAAATGATAACAGTATGGATTCTTTTGCATTTATATTTTAAATAGGAGACTTTAATTTTTCTTTTCAGAGTGGCTGGATCAACGCAAGGTCTTTTTACGGAGGGATTTTAATGGGGAATCCTGCGAGGATCCAACTCACGATTCAACAGTAATGGATCTGCGAGACTACCTGTTTTTACCTCTCCCCTCCTACCTAGGCAAACGGCGGGTAGCCGCTTCTAATTCTTAGATAAATGGATCCTTTAATTTATATTTTTTTTTATTTTTTTTACCTAAACTTATTTTTAACCAAACTTTTTTAACTAAACTTTTCTAAAATCATCATTTACACGTACTTATATGTTTATAAAATCTATATCATAATCTTATAATGGAGATTGTGTGTTTTTTTGTCTGTAACCGAAACTATATCACTACTCAAGTCACAATTCCCTTTGTTATTTACATCACATTCTCCATGCTTTTATTTTTATTTCAACTTCTATTATTAATAAAATTGTTATACATCATTAATACTATTGACCATATCTAGATACAAATAACAGGTAATTGTATTTATATATACAACAAAATAGCGGTTTACAGTGCGAATGGAAAGGCTAATTTGCATATTGATCTTTAAAATTTGATTTTAATAAATATGTGCTTAGTATTATTGATTTCTAATTGTTTGGTTTTATCTTAATGAATATGAGTAAAAATCTCGGGGATAAATCTTAAATGAAATCGATTAATAAGAAGAAATAACTGTAATATTATCCTTTACTTCCTATTTTAACTAAATAGTTAAATTAGGAAATTTACCAATGAAAGACTTCAAAGTTGTGATCTGCATTGTTATTCAGTTTCATTAGCCTTTCCAATTTAATATGACTAGCAAATATATGCACCTCCGGGTGCAAAGGCCTGAATAAGAATACAGATAGATTTTATGATTGAAAATAGAACAACATCTCTTTTATTGGATTTAGTTAAAATAAGAATTAAAGTTACGTTCAGGATTTCATTTATCCCCGAGATTTTTGCTCATATTCAATAAGATAAAACCAAACAATTAGAAATCAATAATACTAAACATATTTATTAAAATCAATTTTTTAAGATCAATATGCAAATTAGCCTTCCCATTCACAATGTCCAGATATGGTCATTATTAATAATGCTGAGGTTTAAATAAAAATAAAATCATGGAGAATGTGATGTAAATAACTATATTGTGACTTGTATTGTAATATAGTTTCGGTTACAGACAGACAAATCCACTATCTCCATTATAATAAGATATTTTACTATATTAAAACTTAAATACTTGCACCTGGAGGGTGCATATATTTGCTAGTTTATTTAATGGGAATTGTTTGTAATAAAGTCTAGATAAAAAATTACGTAGAAGACAAAGTAAAATTCTCAAATATAGTTGTTGTCGTTAGTATATGTGAAAAAATTAATTTTGCACTAAAGATAAACTAATATTGTTATTTAAAAAAAAAAAACTTAAAACGAAAGATATGTTTATTTATTTTCCATGTGCCTCTACGGATAATTAATATTAAAAAGTATTTATCTAAAAAAATATTTTGCTAGGGTTAGGGGTTAGGGTTAGGGGTTATGTTTAGGGGTTAGGGTTATGGGTTAATTGTAAAGTTGTAAAAATGCGTCTAAAATCGTCTGTTAAAAAACGGATGTTAACGGTGTAAATGAAAAAATATGACTTAATGAAACGAAATCGAAAAGGGGTGCCTAAAGGTAATATGGTCCAAAAATCTCAACACTCTATTATTTTTAAAAACCTATTTCTCTCATATTTTCACCCCATCCCCAGATTTTGTTTAACTTATCTTTCAGTTATTTAACTCAATTCTGTTGTCATCACTTCAATTTACCCTCTTTGTTTTATCGCCCTAACCCTGACTTCTATTAAGCTTTACACCAACCTCATTCACTCTTTGCCCTGCCCATTTACACTCAATTGGATAAAGGACACATTTACTAAATATTCCATACGGAGTCTATCTCTTAACTTTCTCTGCATATATATATTTCTTTTTTTTGGGGGGGGGGGTAGAATATGTGCTTAATTGAAGTCATACCTAATTTTGAAAATTAATTAATTGATAATTAATGAATTAGGCGGGCATATCTGTTCAAATGTAAGGCTAAACAAATCGAGAAAAAGTCAATCTCTGTATGTACATTTCGGCCTATTATGCCTCATCAGCAGAGTTATAGACAGGAAGGCTGCTCAGTGCGTGATTCGAACCCTCACTGTCAAAGATTGTCAGCTAAGACTATATCAAACACATTGTTTGTTTGTTTACTTCTCATATATATATATATATATATATATATATATATATATATATATATATATATATATATATACCCGATTCAGAAGGATTGTATAACACTAAGTGGCGTCCCAACCAGTAAGCATGAAAAGCAAAATCTTTCTTTTTCAACAGTACACATTTAAGACGTATTTTTGTGTTCTCCTATCTACGCAACAGGGTGGACTTTTGCTCCCACAATTTCGTATAACCTCTCACGTAAGAACTCAGTTTTAACATGTAAATCAAAACTCTTTCTTCGTTGACCCATCAGTTCAAGAACATTGGACCATATGACCTTTAGGAACCCCTTTTACGGTCTCGATTCGTGGGGACATTTTTTTCCACTTGCACCGTCAAAATCCGGCTAATTTTAACAGACAATTTTTAGAGTTTTTTCTTTAAATTATAAGACTAAACCCCTAACCCTAACCCTAACCATAACCCCTAACTCTGAACCCTAACAAACAACCATTTTGACGGTGTAAATAAGAAAAGTATCCTTGTGAGTCGAGATCGCGGAAGCGGTGCCTAAAGGTCATATGGTCCAGAATATTTAGCACTAAAGAGCCCCCTTGAATGAATATAACAAACTATTTTACTTACACTCTGTCCAACTTTCAATAGTTCTCAATAAGAGAACAAAATAAAGGAAAAGAAAGAAAAAAAGAAAGAAGAAAAACACCCTCTTCCAAATCTTAATATATCTCAACGATATCAACAGGGACAAAGGGTACAAAAATAGAAAAAGTAGACCTAGTATGAATTAAGTTAAGCAAACATGACTTTTTAAAGCTAGGGATAACACCTGTGTCATGTAAGGAACAATGGTAGAGCCCTTCTGCCATATAATTAAAAATGGGTCGTGGCTTAGAAACGTTGTGGCCTGTCGCACCTGTAATGAAAAGTCCACTAATAGTGGAGTGGTCATATGAATTAGTTAGGTGACCGATTAGGCTTAATTATCAGCCAACCATGCAACGGTTCAATGAAGCGCGTAAACAGTTCACCGTTCGATTTTCGTTGTTCACACATTGTCTAACCTAGCGAACATCCAACCTTAATATGTTAATTCTCTATATTTGATGTAATTCATGCACAAATCCAATATCTTTGTGCATATCAAGCACATTTCGAGTATTACTGATCATATTTTAATTTCCAAAACATATAAGAGTAAGAATATGGAGGCGCGTGGTGCAGTGCTTAGAGTCGTAGGAAATGGACTCGTCGACCCGAGTTCAATTCCTGGACGAAGCCGTTTGAATTTCACATGGCGCTAATACCCTTGGAAAAGTATGAATCCAATTCTTACTCTAGTTATGGGTAAATATCGGGGCAAACTGGGCTCTTTAACCATGGCTAGGTAACCAGTCTAGGAGAAAGAAAACTCTGAATTCATACCTGTTAAATTCCGCTTAAAAATTGACCTAGTGTCACATTCTGCCCATGTGGAGTTGTTAAACACACACACACATATATATATATATATATATATATATATATATATAACAACATCTCCACATGAAAAGAATGTGATACTATTTGCCGGGTTTCTTCTTACCGCTAGGATTTACCAATAAGTGTTGTATATATATATATATATATATATATATATATATATATATATATATATTACAAAACTTATTGGTAAATCCTAGCGGTAAAAGAAACCCGGCAAATAGTTTGATAGTAAAAATATACTACCAAACTTCACTTGGGGAAAAATGAAAAAAAGAAAAACCAAGAGGGTGGTGCCAACCGAAAATAATCGATTAATACTATAACACTTGGTCAAAAGAAAAAAAAATCATCCGCTTAAGAAATTGACCTTGTGTCACATCCTGCTCGTGCGGAGGGGTTGATAAATATATGTATATGAATATACAGACTGAACAATATCCCTGATGTCTTTTTGGTAGCGGTCAGCTAAATATATTTAAAAAATGTAAGTCTTTCTCTTTTATCTTATACTCGGTCAAACGTTGCCATTGGCGATCGTGAAGCTCCAATGTTGATGCTTGTTTATTGATTTTAACAGCATATCAACCCGTCTGGGGTTATGTCGTGCCTAACGGTTAGGAAGTTATATATATCGTGTATTTATATTTATACTTTTTAGTAATTGGTTTTAACAATGTGTTAGCATTATTGGGGATTATGTTGTATGGTATTGATTTATTTCATGTCTATATTCTATGGTATAATTTTATTTCCCGAAAAAAGAGAGAATATCAATGTTGAGTCATCCTATTTACAGAATTTATATTATAATTAACTGTAAATAGATAATCAAAAAAGGGGGTTGTTATATAAGTATTCAATAGTTATCTCCCTTGACAAATTATAAGGATGAGGATTAATCCAAATATAGACCACACACTATCTCATACCAATCTCCTTGTTCAGAATGATACAGGGTATCTTACAAGGGTAAACTGCTCAGTATTTGTATTTGATGAGATTTTTGCTGCAGAGTTTGGTTTCAAGAAGTTCTCTTGTTCTTTCTGAGGTACTCTTTTCTTTCTTTTTCTTTCTTCTCCGTTTGCTTGTTTGTGACCGCTTCTAATATTCCCTCTAATAATTTACTGATATATTTCTTAAATCTTAGGCAAATTAATTGGACCATATGACCTTTAGGCACCCCTTCGTGATCTCGATTCGTAGGACATTTTTTTCCATTTACATCGTCAAAATCCGGTTGTTTGTTAGGGTTAGGGTTAGGGGTTAGGGTTAGGGGATAGTTTTATAATCTAAAGAAAAAACTCTAAAAATCGTCTGTAAATAATTAACCGGATTTTGACGGTGTAGATGGAAAAATGTCCCCAGAATCAGATATGCAAAAGAGGTGCCTAACGGAATATGTCAAAGTCTACTGATGGTCAACGAAGAAAGAGTTTTGATTTACATGTTACAGAGTTCTTGCGTGAGATGTTATCGAAATGTCCCACGAATCGAGATCGCAAAAGGGGTGCCTAAAATCATATGGTCCAATTAATCCTTCCTACATATACACACAGAAAAGTACCCAATCATGGTATAATAGCAAGCTAATATTGCAGACCAGTTACAACTGAGTAGTGAGTTCAATTCTCACTGCATGCTACTTATTTCTGAATTCATGTCACTAGAAAGTAAGTAAAAACATACATGTATATAACTATTGGTATGTGTTATTGTGCGTATCTGTTAAGTATTTTATTTTATTTTTTATTTTCCTCTGAAAACTAAAGTAAATATTCTTATTATTTAACGGACCGTATTACCTTTAGGCATCCCTTTTTGACCTTGATTAAGAAAGGACATGATTTTCTTTTACACCCTAACCCTAACCACTAACAAACAGCCGGATATTCACGGTGTAAATGAAAAACATGTCTTTTTTAATCGAGATCAAAAAGGGGTGCCTAAAGATCATATGGTCCTTAAATATTGTATTGATATTTACACAAGGCAAAGTTGTTAACTGTCAAGTATAAATGACTGTGGGATTTTTTTTAAAAAAGCGAATTATAGGTAAAGCAAAGAAAAGGTGGGAGAATGTATATTTGTATAATAGAAGAAATAGTGTGGTAGTTTAAAAAAAAAGAAGTGTACCCACCCCTCAACAAAGAGATAAGTAGTTATCTTAATCGATATAGTGTTTATACACACACACACAACACACACACACACACACACACGCGCACACACACAACACAATATATATATATTTATTTTTTTGGAGGATATGTGCTTAATTGAAGTCATACCTATTTTGAAAATTAATTAGTTAATAATTAATGAATTTAGGCGGGCATATATGTTCAAATAGTAAGGCTAACAAACGAGAAAATGTCAATCCCTGAATGTACATTTCGACCTATTAGGTCTCACAGCAAGGTGATAGACAGATGGGAGATGATGAGACTAATAGGTCGAAATGTACATTCAGGGATTGACATTTTCTCGATTTGTTTAGCCTTACATTTGAACATATATGCCCGCCTAAATTCATTAATTATTAACTAATTAATTTTCAAAATTAGGTATGACTTCAATTAAGCCCATATCCTCCAAAAATTGTCGGCTAACAGCCATATCAAATAAACACATTGTTTATTTACGTACTCTCATATATATATATATATATATATATATATACCAACCCCTTTGTGCGAGCAGATGTGACACAAGTCAATTTCTTAAGCGGAGTTTAAACAGGTTTGAAATCAGAGTTTTCGTTCTCCTAGACAGGTTCTTTACCAAGGTTAAAGAGTCCAGTCTGTCCTACTATTTAACCATATCCGGAGGGATTATAGTTGGATTCATACCTTTCCCAAGGGTATTAGCGCTATAGAAATGCAAGCAGTTTCGTCTCGGATTTGAACTCGGGTCGACGAGTCCATTTCCTACAACTTATATACAAACATATATAGAGATAAACATGCACACATTAATCATTAATGCAACCAAACATGCATAAATACAAACATACGCATATCCATAGTTACATAAAAATGCACATACAAACATGCACATCTTATTATAATGGAGATTGTGGGTTTGTCTGTCTGTAACCGAAACTATATTACTATACAAGTCACAATTCCTTTGTTATTTACATCACATTCTCCATGATTTTATTTTTTTTAAACCTCAATTATTAATAAAATTGTTTTACATCATTAAAGACTGTTGACCATATCTACATACGAATAACATGCATTGTATTTATATATACAACAAAATAGCGGTTTAGATGTGAATGGGAAGGCTAATTTGCATTATGATCTTAAAAATTTGATTTTAATAAATATGTGCTTAGTATTATTGATTTCTAATTGTTTGCTTTTAAATTAATGAATATCACCAAACTCTCGGTGATAAATCTTAAAAGAAATCCAATAACAAGAAGAAATAACTGTAATATTATTCTTTACTTCCTATTTTAACTAAATAGTTAAATTAGGAAAATTTACCAAGATGGGAGTAAGGGAAAATGATGGAAGAGTTAGTTTCAAAGCTGTTCTATTTGTCAATCATACCCCCTCTGTTCCAAATATTTTTTGTCTGATTCTTATTCAGTTTCATTAGCCTTTCTAATTTAACATATATTTTATTTATTAAAACTTAAATACTTGCACTGGGGAGGGTGCATATATTTGCTAGTATATATAAATATCCATCTATACAAACATGCACATATACAAATCATATGGGCACACTTATATGGTGTAATGGTTAGCAATCTAGATTTGGCAATATTGTTAGTGAGCTCGATTCTCATTGGGTGCCCCATACTTTTGGCTTGTGCCGCATCTAAGCTAAGTTTAGTAAGAAAGAATACCTTATGTGGTGTAATGGTTAGCAAGCTAGTTTCGCAAACCATTGTTAGTGAGTTCGATTCTCACTGGCTACCATAATCTGGCTTGTGCCACATTAAGCTAAGTTTGGTAAATAAGGATTGGTGTAATGGTTATGTGTCAATTGAACAATTTAGTGTCAATTTGGGAAATTATAAAACTATGACTTGTTTTATCTCGAATATCTATCTTTTTACTTATGATATTTTTTACCTTGTCTCATATTGCGTTTTTATAACATTGTTTTTAAAACGTAGTACAGATAAAGATGAGGAAATTAAAGTTCCCCAAATAAAAATTCAATAATCCAAAATCATGAAGCTCATCTAAAAAATCCNAAAAGAGAGTATCCTCGCCAACACTCAGCGTATGAGTAGCACAGGGATCTGTGCGGTAAAGTAACGAGCTGATGGTAGGTGTGGTGCTTCACCTTAGACGCTAAAATAATCTCCTTGGTCTAGCGCTAGTGAAAAGGGTAGATAGATGACTGATACCGACATTAGGCCGGCCCGACGACTTTACATTAAAATTTAAATACTTGAACCCGGAGCGTGTATACATTTTCTAGTACAATTGATAAAATGTAATTGATCATAAATTTTAATACATTTATTTTTACATCTTATCTGTATTAATAATGGAGATTGTCTGTATTTTTGTCTGTAACAAAAACTACGTCATAGCTCTACGTCACAGCCTGCATCATAATATTCTTATGCTATATACACCCAAAATTTGAGTAAGCAATTTTCTCGTCCTTTTTTTTTTCTTTTTGCTGTAACAAGAAGTTAACTAAAAAGTTTACAAATAAATAAATACCTACGATTTTGTGGAAAATTGATGTGGAAAATATTCAAAATAATTGTTTGATTATTACATGCATGTAACATTTTATTTGAGAGGGACGGGGCTCAGTTTTCATTTCAAATTGTTTTTTTGGGTTTTTTTTACTCCTTTAATAAATATGAGGATTTGTCTTACTTATAATACAAACCCTCTGACATTGAATTTTTAACTCTCAGGCAAAAATTAATTTTTACGACGCCCGGAGGGTGTTTTCCGTTGCTAGTAATAATAATGGAGATTCTCTCTTTATTTGTCTTTAACAAAATCTACGTTATTGCTTACGTCACATGATCCAAAATCGTCATAACATAGAATAAATACACTCAAAATTTGAGCATGCAACATTAGACGATCCTCATTGTTGTTTTTTAAACAAGTTTTAATAAATACATGTCTAGTATTATATATGTATATATAATTTGTTTTAATATATATCTAAGTTATCAGAACAAAGTTTCCATTTCAAATTGTTTTATTTTTTACTCCTTTAATGAATTTGATGATTTTACTTACTCAGGGTACAAACTCTCTGACATTGAATTTTTAACTCCCGCCATCTCAGGCAATGTCTTTCAAAAATTAATTTTTACGGCGCCCAGAGGGTGTTTTATGTTGCTAGTACACAAGAATTGCCATAAATCTATTGGTGACAACTTGCTATAGCAAGTTACCTCCACTATTGTTTGTTTAAACGTATTTTATGTCTGTTTATAATGACACAACTATCACTGTCAAGCTTTCTGTAAACAAACAACAGCTTTTCAGCTATGAATCATTGACCGCTTCAATGACTTTGCGCATACGAATACAAGGATATAAATACAAGGATATGAATATAGGCATTCGAATACAAGCATACGCAAACACAAGGATGTGAACATGGCTAAACATAGAAATACACATACATAATGATTAATTTGCATAAACACATATACAAATCATACTAAAGGTTACATGTTTAACAGTCATATCAATATAAAATTGTCTTGTATTTTAAATCTTTTGCATTTAACAATGACAATACTAAATCTGCTCTAATGTATACACATCCACTAAAATTCTAACTGAAAATACACACACACTACATAGAGAAAAAAACAAACAAAAACTTCAAATAATTGAAGCTTTATATATAAAACAAAAAAAAACTACCCTAAACAAAATAAACTTTGAAGTAAGTCAACATATCCTAAAATGCTTATAATTTTCTGCCTACATTACTTCCATTATTTCCCCCTCCCTTATCACAATCTGTGCCCCCCTCCAAAAAAAATCACCACTGCTTTGTTCAAACTACTACCATTCCAAAAACCTCCCACTACCAATTGATATTACCTCCCACTAATTCCTTGCTACTACTCGTTCTCGTTAAAAACGAGACATGAAAACTATTCCATCGTTTCCCACCTGAGGATGGCAAAGTGTACTGCCGAAAGCGCTAGTGTTGAAACCTTCGGTGGACTGTTATACCAGTTCCACCCTGACACCAGAAGGATGGCCCGAAGATTGGAACGGATCAATGAAAGACTTGTCAGACAGGAATTGTCTGTTCAATTCAACAAAACCTGTATAAAAGAAAAAATGCTGCCAAAATACACTTATATATATATATATATATATATATATATATATATATATATATATATATATATATGAATACATTTTTAGTACAAGAAAACTTATAGAGTACCAAAAGTAAAGGAATCATATGTATTTTGGGAGATCATACAAGTTGCGGGATGGTAGAATAAAACAATATTTTATTACGAAAATAAAATATGAAAATATGGGAGGGGGTATGAAAATGCGAAGGCCTTTTATATATATATATATATATATATATATATATATATATATATATATATATATATATATATATAAAATGTTGTTCTGGTTCCAACGGGAGAAAATTCAATATTTTATTAAAAAAAAAGGAAGGTCCGCAAAATGTATTTTGTTCTCAAAAAAATTTTTTTAATTCTTTTTGTTTTACATATGCAACACGTGTTTCAGATCTTCTGGTATCTTCTTCAGGCTTTGATTGATATATATAAAGTATGACACATTTTATCTTCTCCAATATCATATAATAATTATATTAATTCAATGTTTCAATAAAGAGTTCGGTGGAGGTGAGGATGGATTTTCCATTAGGGACCTCTTTTTAAAAAAAAATATTTTTTACTATTAAGAGAGGTCCCTCGGAAAAGATTTTTTTCATTTATTCCATTCATTTCATTCATTTTTTATTCCATTTGTTTTGCCCATTAGATCTTAACTACATATAACTAATGATCACCAATTCTCTGTTTTGCACAGGGCTAGGACGAAACACCATTTACAGGTCCTTGAGGCCGTAATTATTAATTTTTTTCGTCCTACCTTGTGCAGACAGATCAGACCTAGGCACTCGCTTATTTTATTGGGCGAGTGTCTGGGGCCTGGTATCACTTAATGGGGACTTGAAAGAAGAAAGTAAAATTTTTTTTTTTTTTTTTTTTTTTTTGTCTTTCTTCTTCTCCCTAAAACCCCCCTCATATATATATATATACCCATATGTATTTACAATTTGACTTTTAGTCGTCTCCGGCTGTAAAAACCTTGATGAGCAACCGGACGAAAGGGCCCTTGTTTTATTAAATAAAACAATTTTTTTTTTTTTTATCACTCTTTTCCTTCGTATCCACCTATATATATATATATATATTGGTCAAGAAAAAGGCCTAAACATCGGTCATTTTGCCGTTATATATCTATTTCTCCCTCAAAATGGACGATTTTTAAGCCCTTTTCTTTAGCAATTACATTGCTCTGTTCAATAATATTGAGCATAAATCTCTCGATTTGGACTTGAACAACTCTAACATTCCGCTGTCGGAACTTAGAATAATCCTAATACTAACTTACCTGGTAACCTATCTGCAGATATACAAGGTGTGTCAAAAATGTATCTAGATTTTTGTACTTTTTGATACACCTTGTATTCGGAAAGATTAACGTTCCATTCATTATTCATTTCTATCTTGGGAAATATAGCTTCAAATTCGGCACTTTTATGACGCAAACTTGTATTCTGAAAAAAAATGAACGTTCCATTCATTGTTCATTTATATCTTAGAAAATACAGCTTCAAACTCGGCACTTTTATGACACACCTTGTATTCTGAAAGAAAATGAGGTTCCATTCATTGTTCATTTCTATCTTGGGAAATACAGCTTCAAACTCAGTACTTTTATGACACACCTTGTATTCTGAAAGAAAATGAACGTTCCATTTATTGTTCATTTCTATCTTGGGAAATACAGCTTCAATCTCGATACTTTTATGACACACCTCATATATATATATATTCTCCCTCCAGCTATGGGTTAAATAGTAGGGTAGACTGGGTCCTTCAGCCTTGGGTAGGTAACCAGTCTAGGAGAGGGATAACTCTGAATTCAAAATTCCTGAGGTCGGTCGTTGATTGGGTTTGTGGCAACACATGATGCACCAATTCTTTCCAATCGACTGTGCCAAAAAGTGTGGTTGGTCCAACACAAACCTTCACCACTATAAACAAATCACTGTTTGGGTGTTCATTGTGTGTGTGAACCCTCATGCGTCGAAAATCGACGAGAGAGTCCATAATATATATATATATATATATATATATATATATAATATATATAGAGAGAGAGAGAGAGAGAGAGAGAGAGAGAGAGAGTGAGTGAGAGAGAGAGAGAGAGAGCATCGGCAATCGCTTTCAGTTTTGAATGGTTTACCTGTCGCTAAAGCCTTGAAAAATTAACAGCGAATTCAATAAAAATTACTTTTTTTTTGTTCTTGGTTTGGAGCAATAAGAAATTTGTGAAATACAACTTCAAACTCAGTACTTTTATGACACACCTTGTATTCTGAAAGAAAATGAACGTTCCGTTTATTGTTCATTTATATCTTGATAAATACAGCTTCAATCTCGATACTTTTATGACACACCTCATATATATCTTATTATAATGGAAATTGTGTGTTTTTCCGTCTGTAACCGAAACTATATTACTAATCGAGTCACAATTAACATAGTTATTTTCATCACATTCTTCGTGATTTTATTTATATTTAAACCTCAATTATTAATAAAATTGCTTCACCTTTTTATTAGTGTTGTCCATATCTACATACTAATAACATGCTATTGTATTTATATATACAAAAAATATGGTTTGCAGTGTGAACGGGAAGGCTAATTTGCATATTGATATTAAAAATGTGATTTTATTAAATATGTGCTTAGTATTATTGATTTTTGGTTTTATTTTAATGAATATAAGCAAAAATCTCTCCAATGAATCTTAAATGAAATCCATTAACAAGAAAAAATAAGTGTAATTTTATTCTTTATTTCCTAATTTAACTAAATAGTTAAATAAGTAAAATTCAGCAATGAAAGACGGGAGTGATGGAAGAGTAAGTTTCATTTCTATTTTTCCATTATACCCCCACCCTGTTTCAAATCTTTTTATCCGCATTCTTATTAGACTTTCTAATTTAATACGATATTTCATTACATTAACACTTAAATACTTGCACCCGGAGGGTGCATATATTTGCTAGTATATATATATATATATATATATATATATATATATATAGATAGAGAGAGAGAGAGAGAGAGAGAGATTGAGAGCGAAAGAGAGAGAGTGAGAGAGAGAGAGAGTGAGTGAGCATCGTCAATCGCTTTCAGTTTTGAAAGGTTTACCTGTCGCTCAAGCCTTGAAAAATTAACTGCGAATTCAATAAAAATTACTTTTTTTTTGTTCTTGGTTTGGAGCAATAAGAAAGACCACTATGAGTAATCTTGCTTCTTTCCGATGTACTGACTAATGTCGTTTCTCAAGCATTTTGAACACAAAATTACATACAACTCAAAAATACTTTTGTATTTTTATTATCATCTACAACGCTTTCGTCATTGAAGCAAAAGTAGAAATGGAAGCAAAGATAGAAAACTCCCCAAAGATTTATACAAGTAAGTGAAGAGTGTGAAGACAATGACACGATGAAGTGGAAGAGGGGATAAAAATGGAGGATATTTGAACAATGGCGCTGATGGTTACAATGGTACCAGATAAAGGAATGGGAAAGAGATAAGGAGAACGCGTGGAAATATTATTAAAGGCTAAAAATGAATGGGAAAGCATTTGTCCAAACTGAAAATGGTCAATGATCAATATGGCTCCTATCAGTTCCTCTGCTTATTCCATTTCTTTGAAAAAGAGAGAAAAATGAAGAGGACTGGAAAGATAACAATATTTTCTCTTGTTACCCAACATTAAATTTCACTTTCACTTTCACTTTCACTTTCACTTTCACTTTCACTTTGCACTGGGAAAACGGTTAGGGTTAGAAGTAGTAGAACCAGCAAAAATTTGAACGAGAAAAAAATTAGTTTTAATTTTTTTTTTCTCTTTCGTTTTTTTTTTTCAGTTTTTATTTTCTTCACTCTTCCCCGGCTTTGCTATTTAATCTTTTTTTTTTTTTTTTTTCATCGTCTTTACTTTGTTTTCTCCTTTATTTCTCTCTTTGTTTTTGTTTTTATTTTGTTTTGTTTTGTTTTTGTTTTTTTTTTGTTTTTTTTTCAATATAATCTTCAGCCCTTTCCTGTCATACTGTTCTCGATTTTCATTTTTAATTATCTTTCATTGTCGCCTTTTCTTCGGCAAACTTTCAGAATCTAAACTCAATTCTTTTTTTTTATATCTCCTACTCCCCCTCCCTTCTTCTTCTTCTTCTTCTTCTTCTTCTTCTTCTTCTTCTTCTTCTTCTTATAATCGATTAAAAGCTGCATAATCGATTTCATCGCCATCGCGCTCTTAGAAAATAATCGAGGCTAATGATTTGTTCAAAGTATTTATTTATTTCTATGAATATTAATAGAAATTATTTAACAATAAATTGATATTCAAATATTTTTTTATTATATATATATATATATACATATTTTTAATTATATATATATATATATAATAAATATAAATAAAAAATACACACATTATTTTTGTGCGCTTATAAATCCGCACATATATATATATATATATATATATATATATATTATATATATATATATATATATATATATATATATATATATATATATATATATGTATATATATATATATGTATATATATATATATATATATATATATATATATATATATATATATATATATATATATATATATTCACGACGAGTTTTTGTTCGATCCTTTCTGTCTGGCCATCATTTTAATATCCGGATAGATAATACATGCTCTATCAATGATATTGAGCACTTTTTACTTATGAATATACCAAACTATATAATCAATATTAATTGTATTATATATATATATATATATATATATATAATATATATATATATATATATATATATATATTTATGCCAATTAGAAGCTATAGTTATCATATAAAATTACATGTGTAAAATAACAGGATTGATTAGGATCTCTAGTCATATATGTATATATGTATGTTGGCTGCTAAAATTCTGGGATATCAATTGAACCTATATCTGCCTGTAAAGTAAAACTCGGTTAAACTGCGAATATTTCGCGCAATATAACATGGAAGTTTTCGTTGTAGCCCAGCCATTCCTATCCTTCGGGAAGTACCATCACATCATTTTCACTTTTCAATTATCTAATATAGCTTGTTCTCGGGTGCGTCGTCCTGAGGATAAGTAGCGAATACGCTGCTCTGACACCAATGGTAATTGCCTTTTAATTGTTTAGTACATCATAACAAATTAATATAACTCTTACATCTATAATCGAGAATTTTATTTTAATTTCTCCAATACAAGTATATATATATATATATATATAAAGTACATATATATATAACATAAACGTTAAACAAGCCACAGTTTTAAAAAAAACAATTTTTAGCTTGATATTTCCAATCGCGTGAAAACGCTTCATATAAACGCTAAAAAATTACTGGTTTTTAAAATCTCAACCATTTCACGACTGGTTTTTAAGATCTCAACCATTGAACTCATCTGATGATTGGATTACCATGAAACTTCAAATTATGAGTGTAAACCCATAATATTACCATTGATTATATATATATATATATATATATATATATATATATATATATATATACCTGTAATCGAAACTTTATTTTAATTTCTCCAATACAAGTATATATATATATATATATATATATATATATATATATATATATATATACGTGTGTGCGTGTGTGTTTGTGTGTGAGTTCAGAGACTGAAACCTTCATATGATGACGTCATATCTGCAGTTGATGACGTTTTCTTTACCAATGGAACCTAAGCGCTGTGATATCGATGTAAGAAATGTGTTGAAAGCAATGTTGAAAATAAACCTCATTTGGTCACATTCCATGAGAATATCTTGCGCTGCCTCTGAACTTTTCAGTTGACCTTCATATATATATATATATATATATATATATATATATATATATATATATATGTATGTATGCATGTATATTGTGTGGGATTGGTACTGTTTCAGCTTTTACTGGAACGGTATGACAAAGTGTGGTATTATTGGAAGAGTGCTCAATATAATATAGAGCTATTATATAATATAATAATAAATATATAAAGGTTTTATATATTTAATGACATAGGAACAGTCACGACCATTGGTTTCATGCATGCTTAACCGCAAACATTCTTCAGGTCACGATGGTCGTGACTGTTCCTATGTCATTATATATATAAAACCTTTAGATATTTACAATATATATATATATATATATATATATATATATATATATATATATATATATATATATGTGTGTGTGTGTGTGTGTGTGTGTGAAATAGTTTTTTCTATTCTTTCATAAAAGCCATTTTTGTTATAAAATTATTATCTAATTATTGATTTTAAACATTAATATTAACTTTTGGTTTGTCTTTTCTAATACCATAGAATGATTAAATCCAATTTCGATACGAAATGAAATCCGGAAATCCAGATTTGTCAACACTTAATTCATCTTATTTCTATTTTAGCAAACTGAAATATATTCATGTAATCATTTTTGTTTGATATCATGTGTGTCATATTTCGGGAGATCATATTTCTTACTCTGTTCGTTATTAGTTTTTTTAGATTTTTATTTTTCATTAAGGCACGAAAAAAAAACTGAGTTTACTTTTTCAAAGAGAATTCTTTCATTACTCTAACGAATTTGATTTTATATATTTTCCTTTAAAAAAAAAACTCATTTTATTTTATGGGAAAGTAAACCTTAAAAAAACATTAAAAACACATTATTGTACACATTTGTTGGCAAAAATTACATTCTGCAAACACTTTGAGATTATTAAGGGCCGGTTTAGCTCAGTCGGTAGAGTACTTGACTAGGAATTGCAAGGTTCCTGGTTCGATACCGGACCCCGCCAACTCAGCGTATGAGTAGCACAGGGATATGTGCAGTAAAGTGAGGAGCTGATGGTAGGTGTGGCGGTCCACCCCAGACGCTAAAAACAATCTCCTTGGTCTAGCGCAAGTGAAAAGGGGATAGATTCCCTCGCTGTCTGGCTGATACCGAGTTTAGGCCACCCCGATGACTTTACTTACTTACAAAGGTGAAAATATAGATAAAAGATCTTCCACCAAAAGTTTTTAAAAATAAACATTGTTAAGTTTTCTTTTTTAGCTGAAATTCACGTAACCTTTTTTAGTCTTTATTCTCATACCCTATCTATATATACATATATATAATATATATATATATATATATATATATATATATATATATATATATATATATATATATATAAAGGGCAGTTGTGTGTATGTATGTCCGGAGGAAAGTACAAAAATAAAACAATTAATAACAAAGTAAATATACATAGACATTAAATATCACCATATCTTGCTTTTTGAGCAAATATGATGAAGAATGTGATATATATTCATGAATATATTTAAAAAATGAAATTTAAATAGTAATAGTATGGATTTTTTGCATTGAATATTTTAAATAGTAGATTAATTATTTTTTTCTTTTCTGTGTGACTAACTCACGATTTAGTAATAATTGATCTGCGAGACTAACTTTTTGTCCCCTCCTCTTCTACCCAGGCGACGCCGAGTAGCCGCTTCTAGTTAGAACATGAAGCTTTCAGGAAAAACTGTGTTTTGACATTTAATTGAGTTCTTAATTATTATTATTATTATTATTATTATTATTATTATTATTATTATTATTATTATTATTATTATGTAAAAATAAACGAATGAAACAAGAAAGGACATGAATTATCAGAGATTTACAAATTCAATGTTTCTAAACAAAATCATTATTCTAAACAATCTGTATTTATCAAAAATGAAAACAAATATTTGGTTTCCATTCAATATGGAAACAAAAAAAGAACATTTTATCACATAACAAAATCAAAATTTTACCCGAACTCTTTTCACTTTATGAATATTTATTTTTATAATGGCATATACGCAAGGAGGCGCGTGGTCTAATGGTTAAAAGTCGTAGGAAATGGACGCGTCGACCCGAGTTCAATTCTTGGACGAAGCTGTTTACATTTCAGATAGTGTTGATAGTTCAGATATTATCATTGGGAAAGATATGAATCCAATTCTCCCTCCAGCTATGGGTAAATAGCAGACTGGGCTCTTTAACCATGGCTAGGTAACCAGTCTGGGGGAAGGAAAACTCTGAATTCAAATCTATTAAACTCCGCTTAAAAATGTACCTTGTATCGCATCCTGCACGTGCGGAGGTGTTGGTAAATATATATATATATGTGTGTGTGTGTGTGTGTGTGTAATATTTCGTAGTTGAAATAAAAGAAATTAAATTACGAATGTAAGAGCTGTATTTTCCTATACAACAATTAAACCTCGGTATAAAAACTTATTTTTTAATAAATACAGCTCTTACATTCGTAATTGAGCACTTTAATTTCTTTTATTTCAACTCTGAAATATTACAAATATATCTGTATCGCTCCTACAGTCGATTTCAGAACCTGATGACTATAAATCACTATAAGTAACAGGAAATTGTAGCCCGGAATAGTAGAGCACTCTTGGAAGAAAGGAAATTTCCTATACAACAATTAAACCTCTATATAAAAACTTATTTTTAATATATATATATATATATATATATATATATATATATATATATATAATAAATAAAATAATAGGTTTTACATATCTATTTATTGGGTGACAAAGGAACATATATATATATATATATATATATATATATATATATCTTATTATAATGGAGATTGTGGGTTTGTCTGTCTGTAACCGAAACTATATTACTATACAAGTCACAATTCCCTTTGTTATTTAAATCACATTCTCCATGATTTTATTTTTATTCAAACCTTAATTATTAATAAAATAGTTTTACATTATTAATACTTTTGACCATATCTACATACTAATAACATGCAATTGTATTTATATATACAACAGAATAGCAGTTTACAGTGTGAATGTGAAGGCTAATTTGCATATTAATATTAAAAATTTGATTTGAATAAATATGTGCTTAGTATTATTGATTTCTAATTGTTTGGTTTTATCTTATTGAATATGAGCAAAAATCTCTGGGATAAATCTTAAAAGAAATCCCTGAACAAGAAGAAATAACTGTAATATTATTCTTTACTTCCTATTTTTACTAAAGAGTTAAATTAGGAAAATTTACCGATGAAAGACGGGAGTAACGGAAAATGATGGAAGAGTTAGTTTCAAAGTTGTTCTATTTTTTAATCATACCCCCTCTGTTCCAAATCTTTTTATCTGTATTCTTATTCAGTTTCATTAGCCTTTCTAATTTAATATGATATTTTATTATATTAAAACTTAAATACTTGCACCCGGAGGGTGCATATATTTGCTAGTAATAGTAAAAATAAAAGGTAAACAAAAAAATCAAACAGACACGTCGTTTAAGCACAACCTAATACCCTTGGAATAGTTCCAATGGTATTAGGATCACTGGGAATGATTAAGAAGAATACTGATACACAAATTAAGGAAATCCATTTTTATCTTAAATCTAAACGATAGTGCTTAATACTTAGAATACTATCTTATATCCCCAATACCTTTCTAAGAAAACATTTTATTTAAGATCTCGTGTAAAAGAAAATCTTGGTAAATGATTATATCAAACAGTAAACCAGAAACTTAAAATAATAATAATATCAAAACGGACGTCAAATATACAAGGTGTGTCAAAAAAGTATCAAGTATTTTGGGGGCTTTTTGAAACACTCTGTATTCTGAAAAAAATTAATAAATGAAAAGTTATTTTTTAGAATACAAGGTGTGTCAAAAAGTGCAAAAAATCTCAATACTTTTTTGACACACCTTATATGCTTTTGTGCTCTTAACCTGAATCTCAGCTTTATGAATGAAATAAAGAGAATAAAACTGAATAAATACAAGGTGTGTCAAAAAGTACAAACAATCGATACTTTTTTGCACACCTTGTATTTTCTAATTTTCAGTGGTTTTTCAACACCTGTTTGTGATTCCGTTAATTGACATCGACATCTAATTTTAAAAGTAATCAAAGAATATAGCAAATCAAGAGAAACGTAATCAAATGAGAAAAAGAAATTGTAAAGAAATAAATCAAGGAATATGAACACGAAGAAATCTTTTTTAATTTAGCCCCAGCCCAGTAATGATCATCGTAATGTGGGCACTTGGGTTAACGTAAAAAATAAATATTTTTTGCTTGAAGGCAATTACAATGCGTATATCGTATAAAATTCGATAATTATTGAAAATAATCATGACAAGCGAACTCGGCAAATATCGCACCCCACGTAGAACATTGTACAGCTGTTTCAACTTTATTAAGTCTCATCAGCGATGTATACTTACGATTTCCCTCCGACAGAACTCAGCACGCAGAATCAGAAATTCTACCCCTGGGACACCGATACGTAGCACACGATACATGCGAAATTAACTTGTCAAGGATAAACACGCCACTACTATACAAAGTACAGTGGACGTTGAGAAGATCGCAAATTAGGCCTATGCCCCGGCGTAAGAAATGATGAGATTTTATAATTTGCTTTAGAAGCATTGTTGAGTAAAGTATATTATTATTTATATTTTTTGCTTGAGGGCAATTACAATGCGCATATCGTATAAAATTCGATAATCATTTTGTCATGATTATTTTCAATAATTATCGAATGATATACGCATTGTAATCGATACATTTTTTGACACACCTAGTATAGTTTATTATTTATTCTCATCATTTTTAAGACAATAAAATTTTCTATGTAGTGACAAAGTTTCAAGAGGAATAAAAAATAACTATTATTGTCAGAATGTGTTTTACTCATTGATTTCTAATATTGGGTTGAATAGACAGAATCGAATCGATCGAATAAGAAGAACTAATAGAACAAAATTTATGAATTGAACAAAACATCAACAAAATTTTCTTACACGCGTCGTCGCAGTTTATATATTAATCTATCAATACATTTTGTAAATACAAAAATACAAAATATAGTAAAACATACTTTTGCTGAGGGTTTTGAATTTCTTTGTTTTGTTTTTACTCAACTATAAGAAATGAAAACAAAACAAAACAAAAAAAAACAACAAAAAAAACAACCAAAAATTGGTTTGGTTTGTTTTGTTTTACGGTATATCAACCTCAGTGGGTCATTTAATGCCGATAAAGTTTTGAAATAAATCAATTCTTAATGGATAATACAATTTTTTTATGAATACATTTTTCTATTTAACCACTCCGGGTCAGAGTGGACCAGGGAGCAATGGTGATGAATGGGGTGCTTCACATTCCCCAAACCTCCAAAACTGGAACCTCACCATCAGATAGAGTTTAACGTTATCCCCAGGACATGTAGACCCGCAGCTAACGCCTTCTAGCACCCATATGATAAAAAGGGGTTGGGGCTTGCCATAAAGGCAATAGGGTTGGGAAAATCATATAGGTGCTAGGACTTGACGTGACCAGCCGATTGATCGGAGGGGGCCTCACCGACCGTCCGTCTAGCCCAAGATAGGGCCAAAGTGGAGTATTGCATGTCATAAATTGCTCATCCACCTGGGCTCCATCCTTCAGCATCACGGGTCGCCACCCACGGCCAACAGGTGGCCCCATTAGGGGAGTCTTACCCCTCTTCAGAGGTACAGTCGGTGCATTCTAACGCCCAGCCGACAGGGCGGAACAACCAAAGACAAATATCTTATCAAATATTATAATAATTGCAATCGTTAAACCTGTTGGTTAAAACTTTCATTACGTTTTGTTTAGTCGTATTTTTAATAGTTTTATGCTAATTTCAATGTACATAGTTTATGGATTATACACATTGTTGATTAAAAGATTTTTCAAACTCCTGTCATCTACAAAACATCCATCAATTTCTTCACCCCATAATCTATCCTGATGAAGGTTTAAATAAACCGAAACGTTTAAGCGTCGATAAATAAATTCTTCTTATTTTTGGAACACTTCGTTTTTCAAATTTCCTAATATTGTTGAGTATACAATTCTTATTATAATGGAGATTGCCCGTGTGTCTGTCTGTAACCGAAACTAAATCACTACTCAAGTCACAATTCCCTTTGTTATTTACATCACATTCTACATGATTTTATTTCTATATAAACCTTATTTTTTTACATTATTAATACTGTTGACCATATTTACATGCTAATAGCATTCAATTGTATATATATATATACAACAAAATAGCGGATTACAGTGTGAATGGGAAGGCTAATTTGCATATTGATATTAAAAATTTGATTTTAATAAATATTCGTTTTGTATTATTGATTTATAATTGTTTGGTTTTATATTAATGAATATGAGAAAAAGAAATCGATTAACAGAAAGAAATGACTATAATTTTATTATTTACTTCCTATATTAACTGAATAGTTAAATTAGTAAAATTAAGCAATGAAAGACGTGAGTGATGGAAGAGTAAGTTTCACTTGTTGTATTTTTCGATTATACCCCCTTTTTTTTCAAATCTTTTTCAGCTGCATACTTATTTAGTTTTATTAGTCTTTCTAATTTAATACAATATTTTATTACATTAAAACTTAAATACTTGCACCAGGAGGGTGCATATATATGCTAGTACATCTAATAATAATAGAAACGTGTTTATTCTGAACAAATAAAAGGGCAAATGAATCGCTCCATTTATAATAAAATTAAAATTTAATTGATCAAAGAATTTCTTTTGATTTGAAAAATAATCTATAATGATCAAATTAAAAGTAGAATTTAAATAATTTCAAAAATTAATGTAAAAATGATAAGGAAATGAAAAAAAAAAGTTAATAACCCTACTGATACACACACATTCGCGCGAACACACACATGTTATTATAAATGCGTATATATATATATATATATATATATATATATATATATATATATATATATATATTATATAAGATTTATAATTTGCTTGAAGCATTGTGTATATATTGGTTTTAAAGGTTGATTTTGAAGGCTATCACAATGCAGGTGTAAAGAAAAAAAATAATAAGGTAACAATGGTGTTGTTTGTTAACCTGTAATTTATTCTTTAGTTAAATGAAATTTTTTTTTGAAAATGTTGCAGATGGTATTTTTTTATAACTGTATTCTCGTGTTGCATGTTTATATCTGCATTATATATATATATATATATATATATATATATATATATATATATATATATATATATATATATATATATATATATATATATATGCTCCAATTGAAAGAAAGAGAAGAGTGAAAGAAAAAATCAAGTAAGTGCAAGAGAACGTCGACTACGTCACAAACGCTTACGCGAAGAAAGTCGGAAATTGTTAAATGCAAACAGAAATGTACAACGATTTATCTCAGATGTTATTTCTGTAAAATAAATAAATAAATAAATCGAAGAGTGGAAGAAAATTATGCGACGAATTTTTCATGACAAAAGAGTGAAAGGTAAGAGTTCCACCATAGGCTAATATACTTACTTATCTATCCAATTCAACAGCTAATATGTTATCAGTCGATAACGAAGGAATGTAATTATAGAACTATAAATCAGTTAATAGTCGCCTTGAAATGGAAGAGTTGAAGAACTCTGGACCATTATGTTCAAATTAAAATGTCAATTTCGATTCATGATTCTTCCATATCGATAATTTTTAGGTTGATTAAACATTTGATTGTTAGCATAACTAATTCATTTAAGAAAATAATAGATAATATGGCTAAACTTGCAAATTATCGGAAAATTAAAACCTAGAAAAAAACAGAACCCAAATTATTTATTTTACCATTAAACTAACCTTAAACCCCAACCCCAAACCTAACTCTAACCCTAACCCTAACCCTAAACCCTAAACCCTAAGCCTAAATCCTAACCCTAAACACCCTAGTTAAAATTGATAGTTTTATTACAAAATTTGTGGGTTCTGTTTTTTCTGGGTCACACTAATTTTCCGACCGATTTTCAAGTTTAGCCGATAATATACTAATACAGAACGATCATTAATTCTACAATTATCTATCTATGATAAAATAACATTTTCCAAGTAGGATATCATATGATAATAAGCATAGAACTACTGGAAATTGTTTAAGAATCTTCCTGAATGCAATGAGCAATAAATATCATATCATTAACTAAAAAAGAAATTGACATGTCTATGTTGCACAACTTTACATATATATATATATATAATATATATATATATATATATATATATATATATGATAAGTGGATACACAGGCGATGTATTTATGATATGGCTTTTTTTAGCCGACAATTTTTGGGAGAATATGTGCTTAATTGAAGTCGTACCTAATTTTGAAAGTTAGTTTAATTAATGATTAATTAATCAATTAATTAGGCGGGCATACCTATTAAATGTAAGGCTAAACAAATCGAGAGAAATCAATCTCTGTATGTACATTTCGGCCTATTAGGCCTCATCAGCAGAGCTATAGATAGAAAGACCGCCTTGTGCGTGATTCGAAACCCGACTGTCAAGCTGACAGGCGAGCATCTTACCCCTACATCAAACGGACCTTCTTGGATTTTTTCGTTTTGCTTAGAAGTAGGTTCCTATTCCTCTTATAGTGATTTCTACACGGCAGTATGAGAATTAGATACACAAGCGATGAATTTATGATATGGCTTTTTTTTAGCCGACAATTTTTGGGAGGTGTGAAACTGAAAATTACCAAACCCTGTGGATTTCATGTCTTCACTACCTTAACTTATATATACATACTCTATCAGTGATATTGAACAGTCTTTACCAATAGCAAATTATGTTATCAATATATTATATATATATATATATATATAGATAATACGATTTTTTTTTTTTTTTTTTTTGAAGGCAAAATAATGCAGATTCATGTTGAAAAACATATTTATTCCTGTGCTCTTAATTTTCGGATAAAATCCATCTTCGGAGAGTTTATTATAGAGTTGAAAATATTCCATCTGTGTTTTTTAAAGTCAACTTGGTTCTAATGACGTTGAGCTTGATGGAGATTTGAAATTTGGAAGAGATCGTAAGCTTCCGTTAAGATTTCAAATTCGGTAGAGATCGTGCAGTTCCGTTAAAACCCGTGAGTTGTTAAATTGCGGGACGTTTGAAATCATTTAAGATATTTTTTTTTCTTTTAAATTTATTTTCTTAAAATTTTTTTTTTATCTTATATATCTTAAATGATTACTTATCATATATATATATATATATATATATATATATATATATATATATATATATATATATATGTAAAGTTGTGCAACATAGACATGTCAATTTCTTTTTTAGTTAATGATATGATATTTATATCATTTAAGATATATAAGATAAAAAAAATTTAAAGAAAATAAATTTAAATTAAAAAAAATAATATCTTAAATGAATCTGCATTATTTTGCCTTCAAAAAAAAAATATATTGTATTACATTTATAAATAATGCTTCTATCACACTATAAAAACAAACAAAAAAATGTTTATTTATATATTATATATATATATATATATATATATATATATATATATATATATACCCTATCAGTGATATTGAACACTCTTTCCCAATAGATATAGCAAATTATGTTATCAATATATATATATATATATATATATATATATATATATATATATATAGGTGTGAGAGGATGAGTGAATTAAATACTAAAATGTGTATTATAATCTAAAAGAGCGCTATTATTCAGCGTTAATCAGAAAGCAACATATGTTGGTTATAATGCGATTTCTTCACACAGCGCTGAACAACCATAAATGCCAGCTGCAACAACAAACACAACAACAACAAAAGAAACACAACAGTAACAAAACCATTAATAAAAAACAGGGTTGCATTTATGTTTTCACAATTTCTTCTTCTCTGTCCGTTTGAAACAATCTGTTGTTCTTAAACCTACAAAAAAAAAGGCAAGCGACTCGCACCACCTGTCGTAATCTTCGAACTCTCAGAAATGAAAAGACAGAATAGTTATGACTATTCTGTCACACTTTGTTTATTTGTTTTATTTTATGTCATTCCTCTATTTTTCTTTTGATATAATCTGCAGCCGTCGATCGCTGTTTGAATGTGTTACCACTTTCAAGAAACTTGCTTATTCGACACTAACCATTCGATATTCCGCCCTGTTGGCTGGGGCGTTAGAATGCACCGACTGCACCTCTGCAGAGGGGTAACACTCCCCCAATGGGGCCACCTGTTGGCCGTGGGTGGCGACCCGTGATGCTTAAGGATAGAGCCCAGGTGGATGTGCAGTTCATGACATGCAATACTCCACTTTGGCCCTATCTTGGGCCCGTCTAGGGCGGTCGGAGAGGCCCCCTCCGATCAATCGGCTGGTCACGTCAAGCCCTAGCACCTATATGATTTCCCCAACCCTATTGTCCTTATGGCAAGCCCCAACCCCTTTTTATCATATGGGTGCTAGAAGGCGGTGGCTGCGGGTCTACATGTCCTGGGAATGACATTAAACTTTATCTGATGGTGAGGTTCCAGTTTTTGGTTTGATGAATGTGGGAGTACCCTTTATCACCATTGCTCCCTGTTCCACTCTGATGGTAGTACCTGTTAGGTCCCACATCTAATAAATAAAAAACATAATAAAAAATTGATTATGCATTAAGAATGAATTTATTTCAATTTTGTCGGCATTAAATGACCCACCGAGGTGATATGCCGTAAAACAAAACAAACCAAACCATTCGATATTCTTGTGTCATGGCGTCAGTGAAAATATTAACATAAAAGTATAAAGAAACAAAACAGACAAAAAACAAAAAGAAAGAAACTATTCTTTCAGTACCTGAAAACGTACTTTACAAATGACTAAAATAAAAAAAAAACACCCTACGGGCGATTGTAAAAATAGATTTTTGAAACATATTGCCTGAGTGGTGGGAGTTAAAAATTCAATGTCAGCGAGTTTGTACCCTAAGTAAGTAAAATCATCAAATCATTAAAGGATTAAAAAATAAAACAATTTCAAATGTAAACTTTAAATATGTATTAAAATAAAACAAACTATATATAGATATATAATACCAGTCATGTATTTATTAAAACTTGTTTTAAAAAACAATGAGGACTGTCTAATTTTGCATGTTCAAATTTTGAGTGTATTTATTCTATGTTATGACGATTTTGGGTAATGTGACGTAAGCAGTGACGTAGTTTTTGTTACAGACAAAAACCGGAAGCGAATCTGCATTATCAATATATATATATATATGTGTGTGTGTGTGTGTGTGTGTGTGAGAGAGAGAGAGAGAGAGAGAGAGAGAAGAGAGTTGATAATCAATAATCATTTATGATCAATATTTTTATTGGATATTTATTCAACTAAAAATATTTTCTAAGTAAAAAAATTATAAGTAAAATGAATAGAAATAATCGATAGATAAATGAAAAATTGACTATAACTGGTTATTAAATATCATATAAATCATGATATCTCTTAAAATATTGAGTGGTTTGAATAGAATAACAAAAATATCAGGACATCTTAACTAAGCACCTAAAGTTTATTCAATTCCTTATGTCGTGACACGTCTGTACCCAAGAGATAAATAACAATTTTCGTACCAATTGACCTTTAGGCACCCCTTTTGCGATCTTGTTTCATCAGGACATTTTTTTCATTTTCACCGTCAAGATCCGGTTGTTTGTTAACAGATAATTTTTAGAGTTGTTTTTTAATTATAAAACTAACCCCTAAAACCTAACCCTAAACCCTAACCTTAACCCTAACCCCTAACAAACAACCGGATTTTGACGGTGTAAATAAAAAAAATGTCCTGATGAAACGAGATCGAAAAAGGGGTGCCTAAAGGTAATATAGTCCCAATTTTCTATTGCTCTCTGCTTGTAATAATCTTGTTGTATTAATTCTATCCTCTTTTTTATTTCTTAGACACATTGTAGGAATCCAGTAAACATGGCCCTGTCAAAAGATGACGTTCTGCAAAATGTAAAGAATTCGGGTAAATTTCTGAATATTTAACTTAACTAAAAGTTATTTCCTTGTAAAATTCCATTCCACAAAAGCGTATAGCTGAACTGGAAAATTATGCTTTCATCACTACAAAACCCTTTTTTTTACTAGGAAAGCTTTGTGAAGAAAATGTTTTCAAAAAATATAACAGACACAGGATGTTACGATCAGAGGAACAATTTTATATGTCTATACTTAAGTATTTCAGTTTATGATATACCATCATCAGGACAATGAAAAATAAATTTTTGTAAGGGAAAACTATATAATATCCAAAGGATTTTTGTGGTTTGTAGTTTGGAAGAATGTGTCTTAGATGCAATATTCAGTCACTGCAGGGCGAAATTTGATTCCTGCTTTATAAATATCGGTAAAATGGAATTTTCTCTGTAGAAATTAAAGAAAGTCGTCTTTTTTAATCGATTTTTGGTTTTCAATTATTTCTTTTGGAATATTTCAATTCAGAATAACAAAATTAAATAAAATTGAGGCTGTGTTGTATCCTTGAGGTGGAAAAAGATACACAAAGAACACAGGGTGCGTGAATATGTATTTTATTCAGCACTTTAAACATAGAACAAAGAAGTAGTACAATCACAAGACAAAACGTACAAAAATGAGGAGGTTCAAATGTCTGGAGTTGACGCAGTAATTTCGTCCGAATATTTTCCCCGACTGTCACTGCTGCGTCGACTCTTATATGGCTCTGGGTCAGTCCATCTTGTAGGGGTGTTAACTCCTCTACAACAGATTATAATATCAACAAAAAAGAATCCAGAAGAAAAGAAGACTAAGAACCAAACTATTTCCCTGAATTTTTTAGATGAGGCTTGATAATTAGTATTATTTGGATTATTCGGACTATTGTCCTCATCTTTATTGTTATCTGTACAATGTTAAAAAAAAAAACAAATGTTATAAAAAAAAAACGCAATATGAGACATGGGAAAGATATCATAAGTAAAAGGTAGATATTCAAGGTAAAATAAGACATTAGGTTTATAAGTTTCCAAAATTCACACTGAAAATTGTCCAATTGGACACATAGCGTAGTGGATAAAGGCGCTGGTTTAAGACAGTTCAATTCTGATCAAGGCGATAGTAACATAGAATATAATTAACACAGCTTACGCCTTGACCCCAGCATATGGTAAACGGAATGATAGCGAAGACTACCCCGCTGATTGAATAATAGGAGTTGCGGTTTCAAAGTTTCCATTGATTTCGTCCGCCGATTATGACAAGAACAGGTTTATCGTGCACCTACCGATATCTCTCTTCTNTTACAATGTGGTTTTCGTCAGTTCTACTCTTTGTACAAGAACAACAAAAAAAACTAAAAAAAACTACCCTAATTTTTATTAAACAAGTTATTCTACATGAATCTTTAATATTCTTTCCCAAATTAGTTGAATGGCTTGGTGTATTGAAAGCATATACAGAAGTTTCTACATATATATATAAATATATATTATATATATATTATATATGAGGAAGATGAATAGAAAAGAAAGTACAGATAGGATAATAAATATAATTTAAATCAATATCACTTACACATGTGTTTCGGTCAGTTTATCTGAGTACATAGACGGTTCAAACTATTATTACTATTAATAACAAATGAATGAAATAATAATAATAGAAAAATGTGAAAATAGATTCCGTACACGAGTAGCACACAATCAAAAGGTGCTCAGGTTGCTGTTGGAGATGGTTAATAACCTTGTGGTTGTTTACGAAGACAGACATAATGAGAGTGTAAGGTGATATTCTTGAATTTGGTTTGTCCAAAGTGTGATATTGATTAAAATTCAGTTCTTTATATCCATTCGTTCTTCTTTTTCTTTATTCATTCTTCCTCATATATATATATATATATGTATATATATATATATATATATATATATAATGTAGAAATTTCTTGATTATGCTCGTCAATCACCAAGCCATTCAACTAATTTTGGAGGAGTAAATTATCAAAAGATTCATGTAGAATACTTAGTTTGTAGTAAAATTAGGGTTAGGTGTTTTTTAGTTTTTTTTTAGTTTTTCTATTGACATATCTTTTTAAACAAACCTGAAAGCACCAATAAAAAAGTCGGACTTTCTCAATTTTGCACAATCTAAGCATTTCCATGTCTTGTTTACTTTTTTGGTTATTTTAATTCATTTTAGTTTTTATTATCTATTCACATATTTCATTTTAGTTTTTTTATCTATTTCACATATTTCAACCAAAAATTCCTGGGAACGCACTGACGTCTCTTCCTTTTATCATTTTTTTCTTCTACTAAAAACCAAATTTTCCCACAGAGAGACATTGTCTCATTTTTTTCTTTTTTTTTTACTCACGACAAATATTTTACAAAGAAACCACAAGTAGTAAAACTTTAAAAAAAAAGAAAAAAAGAAATAAAAGTAGAAATTACATTAAGTTAATTTGCATAATATGGGCGCCTCCAGTGGTGTAATATAATTGCAAAAAATGACCATGCTGAAAAATGGTATATGCATAAATCGGAATCTGTCCTAGAAAATAAGATGCATAAGATTCTCAGGACTTTTGAGATATAAACGGACCACCTAATCCCCACCAGAAACCACATCTAGTATTAATAAGCAAGAAAAGAATTTATCATCTAGTGGATATTGCCGTTCCAGAAGACCATAGAGTAAAAATAAAGAAAGAGAAAAGATAGACAAATACCTGGATTTTGCCAGAGAGCTGAAAAAGTTGTAGATCATTGAAAGTGATAGAGATACTAATTGTAATTGGTGCCCTTTGAAAGGTCCCCAAAGGAATTGTAGGAATGAGAGATCAGAGGTAGAATAAGACAAGTCCAGACAACAATACTGGTAAATCTGTTAGTCCTGGATATCTGAGGAGACTTGTTGTCACTTAGACTTCAGTTAAAACTGGTTTTTAAAATAAAAACAAAAAGTTCTGGAGACCTAAGGACACTTGCTTCACTCGTTTTCAAATGAAAACACCAGTTAAATTCTGTTTCTTAAAAAAAGGTCCTGGAGACCTGGTTGATTGGTTGTTTTTTGAGTTTTTTTTTTATTTTACAGCATTTTACAGCATCCCTTTTTGAGTCTTATAATGCCAAATTAAGTAATTTCAATATACAAAGGACTCAGGTTGCTTACAGTACCTGCTGTTGCTTAAGTGGTCACCCAATTAATTTATTGAACAGGCTGCTTAACTTTGGTGATCTAACAGGAACCGGCACTTTCAGTGTGATTTGACTGTAATGAAAAAAGAAAGAAATGTTGTTTTTATATTTTATAAGGCATATCAACCTTTTCGGGTCATTAATGCTGAATCATTTTATAAACAAAGGACTCAGGCTGCTTACAGTACCTGCTGTTGCTTAAGTGGTCACCCAATTAATTTATTGAAACAGGCTGCTTAACTTTGGTGATCTAACAGGAACCGGCACTTTCAGTGTGATTTGACTGTAATGAAAAAGAAAGAAATGTTGTTTTTATATTATAAGGCATATCAACCCTTTCGGGTCATTTAATGCTGAATCATTTTGATAAACAAAGGACTCAGGCTGCTTACAGTACCTGCTGTTGCTTTAAGTGGTCACCCAATTAATTTATTTGAACAGGCTGCTTTAACTTTGGTGATCTAACAGGAACCGGCACTTTCAGTGTGATTTGACTGTTATGAAAAGAAAGAAATGTTTGTTTTTATATTATAAGGGCATATCAACCCTTTTCAGGTCATTAATGCTGAATCAAGTCATTTTGATAAACAAAGGACTCAGGCTGCTTACAGTACCTGCTATTGCTTAAGTGGTCACTCAATTGAGTATCAAACAGGCTCATCACTGCTTAACTTCACTGGAGGCCTGATGAAATTTGCTGTCACTCAGACTTCAGTGAAAACCCACCAGTTAGAACTGGTTTAAAATAAACTTTGCATAAAGTGAAAATAAACTATTGTAATTTCTAAACATGGTCCTTAAAGAAGAGTAGTATGAAAAAGATTAACTCATTCACCCCAGTTCATATAAATCTGTGTCTCTAAGTGCAATGGGAAAAATACCTTTCCTTTCCCTGGAAAATTCTTACTTTGAGTCACCAAGCAAACTTGATGACTTCACACCCACCTACACAATAATTATGTCTTACAGGATTGGAGAGAAAAGAGGTCAAAAAAAGGAGAACAATCAACACAATTTAAAGGCACGTTTTTAAACTTATAAACCAGTGGCGTTTGGGTACCTCACGTGGTGTAATAGTTAGCAAGCTAGATTCGCAGTCCATTGTAATTGAGCTTGATTCTTATTGGGCGCCCCATACTTCTGGCCTTGTGCCACATCTAAGCTAAGCTTAGTGAATAACTATAACAGGGGCTCCTCACATAATGCCAAATTGATAAAAAGGGTTGGGGATTTGCCTAAATACAGTTGGGACAATCATATAGGCACTAAGCAAGCTAGATTCGCAGTCCATTGTAAGTAAGTTTAATTCTCCTTGAGTGCCCTATACTTCTAGCCTTGTGCCAGATTTAAGCTAAGTTTAGTAAATAACTATATATTAGTGATGTATATTCTTAAGAATCAAGACACTGTCAGTAAAGCCTTGAATAGTTGGTTTGGTTTGGTTTGGTTTAATGGCATATAAACCTTGTGGGTTATTTCATGCGAAATCTTCTTTTTTTATGTACAATTTGTATGGGAATAGTTTGTAGGTAAATAGTTTATCTTTAAACAAATTGTTAGACTGTGAGACATCAGTTGGTAAATCAATTTTGTTTTACAGACATATTTTTGTAGAAATCATTTTGTATCTATTTTTCATGCTCAGTTGCCAAGGCATGGAATAAACTGCCTGCATCTGTTGTAGGTTGCCAAAACACTGCATCTTTCAAAGTTTCCATGCTTCCTGTAATCTGCCAACACTATATCTGATACCCCCCTCCACACACATATGCACGCACAGATACATGTATATTATTACTGTACGCTATTGATGTTCCTGACATTAGTACATTATTCTATGTACTATACATGAGACTTTGATGAGTTGTGGTGCACCTGAGCACTGTACGCAATAAATTTTATTATTATTGTTGTACCGGCTGTTCCTACAGTGGAGAATATACACCGGTTCTCACTATAAATAGTGAGATACCGAGTGAAAAGGTTGTACTGTTACCGTTTAACGGCAAGCTAGCCGTTCCTGTACCATTATTGTAAATACACTTGTCTTATTTTACCCTACCTCGACTTGACTTCTTTTTTACTGTTGGATTAACATCACAACAATTATTATTATTATTATTATTATTATTATTATTATTATTAACCTATATATGGGACCCTAGCAAGTACTACCACTATGGATCAGAGTGGACCTGGGATTAATAGTGATGAAGGGGTTCTTCACACTCCCCAGAGCTCCATAATTGGAACCTCACCACTAGATACAGTTTAAGATCATACCCAGGACACTAAGACCCTCAACAACCTCCTTCTAACACACATATGATAAAAAGGGTTGGGGGTTTGCATAAATACAGTTGGGACAATCATATAGACACTAAGCAATTGATTAGAGAGGGCTTCTGGGACAATCCGTCTAGCCCAAGTAAGGGCCAAAGTGGAGTGTTACAAGTCATGAACTGCTCAGTCACCAGGATTCCATCCATAAGCATCACGGGTCACTACCCACGGCCAACAGTTGGAGTCAGAGATGCCAAAAATAGAGGAGTCAAAGTTGGAGGTTTTGTGTTCCGACTCCACAGCCAGCCAGGACATAAAACTTTTTCAAATATGTTAAAATTTGTTTGGGAATTTACACCCAGATGTTAATAATTGGAAACACAAAACACTCGAAAGAATTCCGAATGAAGTAATGTGATTCATTTAATTTAAACTTTAATTACTGTTAATTATCTCTAATTCCACCTTCGTAAAATAGTTATTTGCTGATCTCAGCATCTTTTTCAGGACACACCACTGATATGTATTATCCAAAGTGAACACTGTCATTTGGAAACTATAAAAAATAAAATAATGAGTTTGATCAATCAGCTTATGGATGCCAATTATAAAAACAAAATTTCCAGGCGAATCAATGCAAACTAAGCAATATCTTATATATTTATATATATAGGTATGTGAAGAGGAAAAAATGGAAGTGAATCTGATGGTGTGTAATATAGTGAAAAATTTGAAAAAACACAGGTTTATTCAGCCAATGCTGCAGTGTTTCAATCTGTTTAGTAGATCTTCTTCAGGGCTTTTGTTGATTTAAGGAAAAATAAGATTTATCCCAGATAATAAGGAGACTGTGAGAGTTGATCAGTCTGTTTAAAAATGTTTGAATGAAGAATTAGCGCTGAAAAAGCCCTGAAGAAGATCTACTAAACAGATTGAAACACTGCAGCATTGGCTGAATAAATATCACTCATTTTATTGAACCTGTGTCTTTTCAAATTTTTCACTATATTACATATATAGGTATTTACCAACCCATCCAAATGAGCAGGATGTGACACAAGGTCAATTTCTTATTCAGAGTTTAACAGGTTGGAATTCAGAGTTTTCCTTCTCCGAGAGTTGATTACCTAACCATGGTTAAAAAGCACAGTCTGCCCTACTATTTACCCATAGCTAAAGAGAGAATAGTGAAGTACAAAGTCTCATATTTTAGGAGCTCTGCTGATAAAACAGGCTATAAGGACATGTCATTTTGTTTGGTGTGAGCTAGTGTCACTGACCATTGTTTAGCAAGATTGATTTTCACTTCATGCTCCGTACTTCTGGCCTTGTGCCACATCTAAGCAAAGCTAAGTAAAAGATGACTAATATGCGGAAAGGAAATTTCAAGGAATAATGCCAAATCCTTTCTTAATGCACTTTTAGCCAACTACAATTCATTGAAAAAACAACGTCAGTGCTGATTTAGCCAAGTTGTACGACATACTTTTTTTGTCTTCTTTTTTTTAATATTAATTTGTTGTTGATTCTACTTTGAAAGTATTTACAATCAGATGTTTTACTAATTAGACCAAAAAAGCAATCAGCAATTTTTTTTCTCTGTCAAACAATAAGAATGATTCAGAATTGGTTGCCTTAAAATACAATAATTGGTAAGCGACAGTAATAATCTGTATTATTATATATTTGTTTATATATAATATATATATATATATATATATATATATATATATATAGCTTTTTATATATTTTATTTTAATAGTTTTAAAAAATTTAATATATATATTTATTTCTATATAGTTTAAAAAATTATATATATATCTGATGAGTCGGGAGAGTTAGACACTTTGTCTAAGCTCACTGAAATAGACTATAATGCTAATCCTCTAAGTCTTTGTTATTTCTCTACTTATATATATATAATATATATATATAATATATATATAGTTTTTTTTTTTTTAATTTTAAGTGATTTTATTATTTTTTTTTATTCTTATATTGTTTTAAAAAAATTATTTCTATATAGTTCTGTTTTATATATTTTTATATATTTTTTTCCATGTCAAACAATAAGAACGACTTACCTTAATTGGTTGACTGTATCTCTGAATTGGTAAGCATCAAATGCTGATTAGGAATGTTTTAAGTTTCTATCATCACAACTCAAAAACTGATTTGATTTGGTTTGGTTTGGTTTATTTTCTTTGTTTAATGGCATGTCAACCTTTGGGGGTTATTTAATGCCAAAGCCATCCTTATAGATTTGTTTTTTGTTGTTTTTTTGTTTAATGGCATGTCAACCTTTGGGGGTTATTTGATACCAAAGCAATCCTCGTAGGGTTTTTTTTAATGGCATGTCAACCTTTAGGGGTTATTTGATACCAAAACCATTCTCATAGGTTGTTTTTTTTTTAATGGCATGTCAACCTTTGGGGGTTATTTATGGATGTTGTAGAAAGGAAAAGGTTTGCTTTGATTTCTCTCTTTAATGACATATCAATCTTCATGGGCAAAGTAATTCTTGTAGAAGAACAGTAGTGGTACTAATTAAACCATAGGTGGGGGAGGGAATGAGGTGATTCATACCTTTCCTAAAGTTATTAGCCTGAACATGAACATAATAGTGTGACTAGAGTTCAAACTTACTTATTACAAAGTCACACTCCAGCATTTTAGCCACGACAACATGTGGACTCCTCCTTAGAACACAAAATCTTTGACTTCAACTGCAACTCCTCTATTTTTGGCACCTCTGACTCCAACTCCTCTTTATGTTAAGTGATTATGGCCTACAAATCTTATTACTATGGAGATTTAGTGAATGAAACTATGTCACTGCTTATATCACAATACCCTCAGGAATTGTGTAAGTTTATCAATGAGTATTTAATTCATAGTCAAAATCATTAATGCATAGAATAAATCTTATTTATTAATGATATCTCTATGAAAATCTGAGTTAGATTTACCTCAAAATTGCCCATTTTATTAGTGCATTTACAATCCTGCAATGTGTCTTATATATCACTAAGAAATAAATGTTTATATAATATATGGTGCAGTTAATTTGCATATTGATTTTAACAAAACCGGGTTTAATAAAGAATTACTTGGTGTTATTGATCTCTAATATTAGTTTTATTTTCCAATGTATTAAAATCAGCCCTATGAATTATTTTATATAGAGACCAATTAAAATATGATTAAAATAGGTGTAATCTTTTTTATATGCATTCTTATTTAGTTTCATTAGAATTTCTAATTCAATATATTTCATTACATTAAAACTTCAACCCAGTGAGTGCATATTATTGCTAGTACATATAAAACCATGATTTTTTATAATCTATTCATAAGGCATGTGCACTGTGTAACTTTTCAGTCTAAACTAGGGCCATATAAAATGTGAATTCAACTGGAGTCAGTTGGTATAGTTTTACCAACTCTGACTTCAACTCCAGTGACCTCTGACTCCCCAGCCCTGGTTTTTCTAATTAGACCCAAAACAATCAGTGATTTTCTGTGTCAAACAATGACTCACCATGAAGCAAATTAGTTTAACAGATCATTACTTATATTATATATTAAAGAACTCAATCCTCATTGGGTGCCCCATACTGGGTTCTTAGTAAATATTTATGGTCAGCCAATAAAAAATTGATTTTTTTAAAATGAATTCTCTAATACTTGGATAGAATTTTCAACCCATAACAGTATCAATTTTCAATCTGGAACTGCATCATTCCAACATAACATGAAAAAAGTATGAAAATCTCTTTCAAAGAACTCAGGTTTCTTACAGTACCTGCTGTTGCTTAAGTGGTCACCCAATTAAGTATTGAACAGGCTCATCACTGCTTAACTTTAGTGATCTAGTGGAAACCAGTTTTGTCAGCATAACTCGACCGTGATCAGTCTTAAAATATACTTATGAAAATGAATAGAATTCAAGAAATGGAGGATCAGTTCACAACTTGATCACAATAAGAAAATGATCCCTCTCTTTATATCCAGAAATACAAATGGCTACAGTTATTTTGTTTTACAGCATATCAACCCCTTAATGCCAAATCAAGTCACTTTTGATAAACAAAGGACCCATGTTGCTTATACTACCAGCTGTTGTTTAAGTGGTCACCCAATTAAGTACTTGAACTTGAACTTGCTTAACTAAGGCGATCTAGCAGGAACTGGTGCTTTTGGTATGATTTAACTGTAATCCATCCAAGCCCGTTCATATTTATATCAGTCTGTCCATATATATCACCCTCTGTTCTTATCTATCTATCAATCCAATGTTGGTCAATTGGTTGTTTTACTGCATCCCAACCCTTTTCAGGTCATTTAATGCCGAATCGTCATTTTTTATGAATAAATTTTAAATTGAATAAATTAGTAAAATAGATCACTAATTAAGACCCCAAGCGAAGTTTAACAGGCTTGAATTCAGAGTTTTCCTTCTAGACTGGTTGCCTAACCAAGTGTTGTATACCCTTTCTTACTTCTTTACTTCTTACTTGCTTGGACATCTATTCTTCTGGCCGGCTTTGGTTCTTCTATCATCTATCTTGGTCTGGAATCTTCTAAGGTCTGGACTTTCTTGGGGACTTCGGGTCTGGTTTCTGTTAGGGATTTCTCCTTATCAGAAGCCCTGTGTCATTGTTCATTTTTAGTAAACACAAGACTTCGATTTTCTTTTAATGTTACTTTATTCAGTAAATCCCCAACCCAGACATAACATAGCGCGCGTATACAGAGTTACAGTTTAGACAGAGCATCATGGCCAGTTCTTCTATGCCTTCTGGTTCCCAAGATTTATCCCCGGAAGGCAAGGTGAGAGTGAGGTCAAACGCCGTCACTCACTTTCAGGGCCATCAACTGCACTGATCGCCACCATATCTCTATACTACCTTACATAAGTATGAAAAGGGTCATCCCTTCAGAATTACAGGGGATTGACAATAATCTTATGCCACCGCATAGATTATGTAACACAAGGTTAAAGAGCCTAGGCTGCTCTACTATTTACTCATAGCTGGATTCATACGTTTCCCAAGGGTATTAGCACAATGTGAACTGTAGCTTCGTCCAAACAAAGGAATCAAGTTGCTTACAGTACCTGCTGTTGTTTAAGTGGTCATACAATTAAACATTGAAAATGCTCATCAATGCTTAACTTCATGGATCTAGCAGGAACCGGAGCTTTCAGTGTCACATGACCGTAATCAATCCTGATGGACCACCTATATATTTTTTTTTTAACTGTCTACACCTGAGATTTGAAAAAAAAAAAAAAAAAAAAAAAAAAAGAATTGATGTCTATCTGGCATGATGGGTGGCCCAGAAAACAGATATCACTGGTCTTGCATTTTGGAATGTGAGTCGAAAGTTTTATGTTCCACTTTTGTACTTGACTTGCAAAATTTACGTGTGACACTCGGATTTGTTTTGACATTTTAATGTCAAAAATGATTTTTGTTTTGCAAACAACATTAATGGCTGATATTTGGAGATTGTTTTGTTTCTAGAATGAGAGAGATAATTTTGATTATGTAAAAATTGTTTTATTATTAATTTTTGAAAGTACATCAAAGTACATCAATTAGCTAGTTTATCAAGCTACCCTCGATATATATATATATATATATATATATATATATATATAGATATATATATATATATATATAGATATATTTAATATACCAAACTTGTTGGTAAATCCTCGAGGTGAGAAAAAACCCAGCAAATAGTTTGATTGTAAAAATATACTACCAAACATCAACCGGGAAGAAAAAATTTTTGTAAAAAAGAAAAGACCAAGACAATCGTACCAACAAAAAATAATCTATTAGTACAATACTTTGGCCAAAAGAAAAAACAATTTATATGCATATATATATATATAAGATATATATATTCATACAAACCGCCAGGAGACTAAAGCTAATAAGTAAAAAGTGCTCAATACCTAAGTAGAGCAAATAATAAAGATAAATCTAATGAGTCAGACGAACCTACTAAAAGTTTCGCTTAATGCTCTTCAGGGCTAAGATCTGACTCTTAGCAC
>CM042148.1:18059114-18061614 GCA_023376005.1 Doryteuthis pealeii
GGACAAGAAATCTGCAATTAAACAACACCAGATAATCTGAATTTAGGCTGCCGAAGCACTGAGTCTTTCAAAGCCTCCATGCTTCCTGTGGTCCGCCGACACTATACCTGATGCCACTCTCCACATACATATGCACACACGCGCATATTACTACTGTAAACTGTTCATGTTCCTGACGCTAATACATTATTCTGTGTACTTAACATGAGACTTTGATAAGTTGTGGTGCACCTGAGCACTGTACACAATAAATTTCATTTCATTATCTCTTGGGGGGGGGGGGGTTGACTATCCGAACAAGGGAAATAATCCAACTTGTAGATTTATTTAATGATTCTTAAAGCATAGAATAGGTCGTGTAACTAGATATTTACCACGTACCCCACTATTAATGTGGGACCACACACAAGCCGAGACTCATGGGTGGCGGGTGAAAAATTGCGTTGATCCCTTCGGCATTCCCCCTTCACTGAGCAATAAACCCAGCCCTGCCCCTTTAAATCGAGGGGGCAGGTGTTGCCTGGGGGGATAGCCCCCAGGGATCAATGCTATTAATTATAGCCACGGTCCTGGGCCGAAGCCACTGGACCCCACCCTGAGAGGCGGGTGTGTGAATAGGTTGTGTAACTAACCAGATTATAATGACCTATCTGTGGGTCAACCACAAATACCCACTTTGACAACCATGAATTAGGGGTGCAAACTATCCACTGGTGAAACCTATCTGTGAGTATATATGGTAGCTAGTCCTATGGGGTAGATTGTGGGTTTATGTAACATTGAGATTTTAGGTTATTTTTGGTGATGTGTGTTCACTGGTTGTTTCTTTTAAACCCCATTTGTGGGTTGTCTTGCTGAAAAAGAAGAGACAAAGACAGAAGGCAATTTTAGGTTTCAGACTTTTATTCTAGGTTCATAGCTATTTTGTGAAGAGGAAATTTCTTCCAGTGCCAGCTGTAGTGTCTGTTCCCAGTCAAGTTCTGCATCTGAATGACCAAGGGTTCTTCTTGGCACCAGGAAGAAGTCCTTTTTTCTGCACATGCCCACAGGGTTCTTCCTGTCTGAGACCTCCTGGGAGATTATTGTTTTTTTATTTTTTTTATCTTATTTTTATTTTATTTGTCCATTTCCTATAACAATAACCATTACACCACACACCTCCATGTGGAATGAAATTGTAATGAACGACTCCCTCATAATTCCACCTGATGTAGAATATTATATTATGTTCAAAATGTTAATATTACAAAATTTTTGATTCACCTTGTGATTTATAAAATGTATTAAATGTTTTCTTAAATTAATTCTCTTTTTTTCTCTTTTTTTAATTCGCAGGTAAGTTTGCAGTCAATTCCAGGGGAAAATGCTTATTACCATTGTTGGGATAAGTACAAAATTTTATCTTATTTACAAATTTTTTATCTTATATATATATATATGTATATATATACAGTGGTACCTCAGTTCTCGAACGACTCTGAAGTCAAACAAAAAAATTGAGTAAAAAAGGCTTCTGTTGTTAAACAAATTTTTGGACTTCAAACACACAAGTCTAGCCGATGAAAACGGAAGTCGCACGAATGACTGCTGAGGCAAAACCAAAGACGGCCAAACAGCTAGTCGAATCTACCCAAGCAGCATCAGTTAATATCAGTTGCTATCTTGAACATGTGTCTGATATTGTTTTTGTGCAAATTCTTCACTTTGTTTGTGTTTATTCTTTTTTTTTATGGCTACATTAACCCTTATTTATGGATCCTAAGAAAGGCAGCAGTGATACTACTTGAAAGGGGAAATTTGTGAGGTCTGATGGTCAAGAATGCAAAAAACCACTTTACACTGTTTCTTATGGGAAATATTGGTTCCGTTTTCAAATAAATCATTTCTTGAACATAATTTTGGAATGAATTATGTTTGAGAACTGAGGTTCCATTGTAATTTTTTCAAGGTTTCATTGAACGTTGTATACTGGAACATAGAATGTTTGGTATACTAGTACATCTAAATAAGGGTTCACACTAACAATAAAGTACTTTTCAAATGAGTGTTAATAACTGAGGTTGTAAGTAGATGGTTCTTGTAATGATCTGCCGACTGCTCTAAACAGCACTACATTCATAGTCTTGGACCAGTTTATTTACTCTCTAAGAAAAGGTAATATAGGCTAGTCCACAACAGATATTGAAATTTAAAAAAACAGAAAAGCATAGTGTCATATATGAATATAGAATGTTCAGTATACTAGTACATTCAAATAAAGGTTCACACTAACCATAAAGTACTTTTCAAATGAGTGCTAAAAATTGAGGTTGTAAGTAGACGGTTTTCATAATGATCTGTCAACTGCTCTAAACAGCAGTACACAAATAGTCTTGGACCAGTTTATTTACTCTCTAAGAAAAGGTAAGATAGGCCGGTCTAGAACATTGAACCACAAATTCCAGGAATATATATGAATTGAAAGTGATTTAAAAAAACAAAAAACAACTGACTCAGGTAA
>CM042148.1:18066614-18069114 GCA_023376005.1 Doryteuthis pealeii
TTGATGGGTACTCAATTTGTTTTAAATACATTTTTCTCTATTTAACTCATAGATGGGACCCTAACAGGTACTACCACTCCGGGTCAGTAGACCAAGGAATAATGGTGATGAAGGGGTACTCCACATTCCCCAGAGCTCCAGAATTAGAACTTCACCATCAGATAGTTTAACGTCATACCAGGACAGGCCTGCTGGCTTAGCCTGCTAACCATTAGTTGTTTTGTTTTATGGCATGTCAACCCTTTTTGGGCCATTTAATGCTGAATCCAGTCACTTTGATAAACAAAGGACTCAGGTTACTTACAGTATCTGCAGTATTGAACAGGCTCATAGCTGCTTAACTTCAGTGATCTTGAGGGAACCGGTGTTTCCAGCATGACTTGTTGGTCTGTTGGTTCAGCCTGCTAACCATTATACGATTCAAAGCACCGTCATAAATAAATCTGTTTTTTCAGACTGTCCGATATTTCTGAACACTTTCAGGAATCTTTTTATCCTATTTTTTTGTTCTTGTTCTTCTGCCATTTAAGATAGAGTTTATGGTCTTCCTAAAATCGACTGACATTTTGGATATATTTTCCTTTGTTTTAAGGTGACAGCTTTTATTCTACTTATTTTATTTGTTTTTTTTGTTTTTTTTTGTTTTTTTTTCTTTTATTAATTGATCTCAGGACTGGATGAGAACTGAGAGAAAATAAGTGTGTTCATGGGGGAGTGGTTGGGCACTGGATGTCATGCAGCTGAAGACAAGATGCAAGATGGTAGGACAGTTACAATTTTTGACCATTAGGTAATCAATAGTGTCTTTTTATTGACCGGCCACTTGTGCAAAGGTCATTTCACTCTAAAACTGTGTTTTACAAATACGGCTTTTTTGGGGGGTGCCAAGAACAAAGGCTTTGTTCTTCAACTAAAAGACAGGAAATGGAACTGGCAGCAGTAGCACCAACTACAAGAACACAGGAATCAATTTACAGAATTCTATGAGTAATTTTTTTACAGAACTTTGATTCTTAATGCTGTTTTTGTTTTTGTTTATTTTTTTTTTCATTTTTTTTTTTTATCGTTCTGTATTTTATGTTAATGTCAACTCTATGTGTCTTTATCTTTGATGTTATGTCTGCAAAAAAGAGAGACAGACATACAGACAGACAGAAAGTGAATATTGGTTGGTTGGTTGGTTGGTTGGTTGTTTTGTGGTATATCAACCTGAGTTGGGTTATTTAATTCCAAAATTAGTAGTTTTATCTAAGGAATGATTCTATGGAATTATTTTTGTTGATTGGTTGGGTTTATGGCATATCAACCTGGGTTGGGTTATTTAATTCCAAACTCAGTAGTTTTATCTAAGGAATAATTCTATGGAATTATTTTTGTTGATTGGTTGGTTTTATGGTATATCAACCTGAGTTGGGTTATTTGATTCCAATGTCAGTAGTTTTATCTAAGGAATGATTCTATGGAATTATTTTTGTTGATTGGTTGGTCTTATGGCATATCAACCTGGGTTGGGTTATTTAATTCCAAAGTCAGTAGTTTTATCTAAGGAATGATTCTATGGAATGATTTTTGTTGATTGGTTGGTTTTATGGCATATCAACCTGGGTTGGGTTATTTAATTCCAAAGTCAGTAGTTTTATCTAAGGAATGATTCTATGGAATGATTTTTGTTGATTGGTTGGTTTTATGGCATATCAACCTGGGTTGGGTTATTTAATTCCAAAATCAGTAGTTTTATCTAAGGAATGATTCTATGGAATGATTTTTGTTGATTGGTTGGTTTTATGGCATATCAACCTGGGTTGGGTTATTTAATTCCAAAGTCAGTAGTTTTATCTAAGGAATGATTCTATGTAATTTTTTAGGTTGATTGGTTGGTTTTATGGCATATCAATCCTTGTTGGGTTATCTAAAGCTGAAGTCAGTGGTCTTTTTCTTGTCTTTTTTTGCAAGCAATTTTATATGAGGGAGATTTCAAAAATGTTTTGTTTTATGGAAGCTGAGCTCATCATAGATGATTTGATAGGCAGAATTATGATTAATCTGCAGAGAACTAACTCCCTTATTCATGATAACTGTGTGTGTGTGTGTGTGTGTGTGTGTGTGTGTGTGTGTGTGTGTGCATCTCTCTCTCTCTCTCTCTATATATATATATATATATATATATATATATATATGTTTAATTGGAGTCGTACCTAATTTTGAAAATTAATTAATTAATAATGAATTAGGCGGGAATACCTATTAAATGTATGGCTAAACAAATCGAGAAAAATCAATCTCTGTATGTACATTTCGGCCTATTAGGCCTCATCAGCAGAGCTATAGATCGGAAGACCGCCCTGTGCGTGATTTGAAACCGGACTGCCAAGCTGACAGGCCGATCCCATAACCCCAACACCAAACGAACTTCTAGATTTTATGATTTGTTTAGAGTAGGTTAACATTCCTCTTCTAGTGACTTTTATTACACGACGATGTGGTAAGTTGTAAACAAGGT
>CM042148.1:18074114-18093095 GCA_023376005.1 Doryteuthis pealeii
ATTGACCAACCAGGATTACATCGATTTGAACATAAGAAATAATGAAAACATCAAATAAAACACAGATATACACTAATGTATTTGTATTTCTGACACCTACTACGACTACTACTGATGATGATGATGATGATGATGATGATGATAATATATATATATATTATTTATGAATATATATGTATATTTATGAATATATATATATATATATATATATATATATATATATATATATATATATATATCGCTGATGAGACTTAATAAAGTTGAAACAGTCTGTACGATGTTCTACGCGCCGCACGATCGCTTGCCGTTCGCTTGTCATCATTATTTTCTATAATTATCGAATTTTATACGATATACGCATTGTAATTACCTTCAAGCAAAATATAAATTACACACACACACACACACACACACATATATATATATATATATATATATGTGTGTGTGTGTGTGTGTGTGTGAAGAAAATAACCCTTTTAGAAAATCTGACAAAATGTGAGAAAAAATTAAGGAAAAAGTGAATAACAAAACACAAACAATTACATTCAATTAATATTTCGCCCCTGTGGTTTTAGAAGCTTCATCAGAATGAATCTTTCTTCAAAGATTCACATTTCCCTTAATTTTTTCACACACATACAAACACACACACACAAAATTTCTCTGTCTCTTTTCATTCTCTCTATTTCAATTATCTTTCTCTATCTCTCTCTCTCTTCTCTCTTCTTTCTTTCTTTCTTTCTCTCTCTTTCTTTTCACTCTCTCTATTTCAATAATTCTCTCTCTCTCTCTCTCTCTCTCTCTCTCTCTCTCTCTCTCTCTCTCTCTTCTCTCTCTCTCTATTCAATTACTCTTTTCTTTTCACTTTCTCTCTCTCCATTTCAATTACTCTTTCTCTTTTCACTCTCCCTCTCTCTCTCTCTCTCTCTCTCTCTCTCTCTCTCTCTCTCTCTCTCTCTCTCTCTATTTCAATACTCTTTCTCTTTTCACTTTCTCTCTCTCCATTTCAATTACTCTTTCTCTTTTCACTCTCCCTCTCTCTCTCTCTCTCTCTCTCTCTCTCTCTCTCTCTATTTCAATTACTCTTTCTCTTTTCACTTTCTCTCTCTCCATTTCAATTACTCTTTTCTCTCTCTCTCTCTCTCTCTCTTTCTTTCTTTCTTTCTTTCTTCTCTCTCTTTTCTCTTTTCACTCTCTCTATTTCAATAATCTCTCTCTCTCTCTTCTCTCTCTCTCTCTCTCTCTCTCTCTCTCTATTTCAATTACTCTTTCTCTTTTCACTTTCTCTCTCTCCATTTCAATTACTCTTTCTCTTTTCACCTCTCTCTCTTCCATTTCAATTACTCTTTCTCTTTTCACTCTCTCTCTCTCTTTCTCTCTCTCTCTCTCTCTATATATATATATATATATATATTTCAATTACTCTTTCTCTTTTCACTTTCTCTCTCTCCATTTCAATTACTCTTTCTCTTTTCACTCTCTCTCTCTCCATTTCAATTACTCTTTTTCTTTCACTCCTCTCTCTCTCTTCTCTCTCTCTCTCTCTCTATATAATATATATATATATATTTCAATTACTCTTTCTCTTTTCACTTCTCTCTCTCCATTTCAATTACTCTTTCTCTTTTCACTCTCTCTCTCTCTCTCTCTCTCTCTCTCTCTCTCGATCTATTTCAATTAATCTTTCTCTCTCCCACTTCCCTCTCTTTCATTTTTTAATCATGTGCAAACAATTATAATGCATTAAATCGCAAACTTTATTTGTAACTATTTTAAATGATTATCGCTGTTCGATTTGTCTCTCTCTCTCTCTCTCTCTCTCTCTCTCTCTTCTCTCTCCTCTCTCTCTCTCTCTCTCTCTCTCTTCTTCTTCTTCTTTCTTCTTCTTTTCTCTCTGCTTAGTTTGCCACTCTTTCCTTCTCCCCCCCCGTCTTAATCGCCCACTTAGTTTGCAGTAAGCAAACAACTCAGCAGACCAAATATTCTCGCAATTATGCATTTTAAAACTTTTACTAGTTTAATGATACAATATCGTCAGTTAATACATTCTTTACGGGGGAGAGAGGAGAGACATGGTATATTTTATTGTGCCATTATTACTTCTTTTCTTCAAAGTGGTTAGCTCAGTCGGTAGAGTGTTCGGCTAGAAACCACAAGGTTCCTAGTTCGATACCGGCCCTCGCCAACTCAGCATATGAGTAGCACAGGCATCTGTGCGGTAAAGTAAGGAGCTGATGGTAGTTGTGGCGCTCCACTTCAAATGCAAAAACAATCTCCTTGGTCTAGCGCTAGTGAAAAGGGGATAGACTCCCTCGCTGATTGGCCGATACCGACTTTAGGCCACCCCGACGACTTAACTTACTTTAATACCTAATACTTAGCGCTAATACCCTTGGGAAAGGTATGAATCCTGCTCTCCCTCCAGCTATGGATAAATAGTAGGGCAGACTGGGCTCTTTAACCTTGGTTAGGCAACCGGTCTAGGAGAAGGAAAACTCTGAATTCAAATCTGTTGAGCTCCGCTTAATAAATTGACCTTGTGTCACATCCTGCTCGTGTGGAGGGGTTGGTAAATTCAAATGCAAAAACAATCTCCTTGGTCTAGCGCTAGTGAAAAGGGGATAGACTCCCTCGCTGATTGGCCGATACCGACTTTAGGCCACCCCGACGACTTAACTTACTTTAATACCTAATACTTAGCGCTAATACCCTTGGAAAAGGTATGAATCCTGCTCTCCCTCCAGCTATGGATAAATAGTAGGGCAGACTGGGCTCTTTAACCTTGGTTAGGCAACCGGTCTAGGAGAAGGAAAACTCTGAATTCAAATCTGTTGAGCTCCGCTTAATAAATTGACCTTGTGTCACATCCTGCTCGTGTGGAGGGGTTGGTAAATATATATTACCTCAATTCACTAAGCTAATTCACTGAACGTTGCATATTTGCCTTCCTGTATGAACTTGTTAATCTTATTTACACAATTTGCCTGTGTTTATTTGGTTGACAGCGTGAGGGAAGTTAATAGGTATCCTTAAATGTCCCTTCATTCTTCACTACAACTAATGAATCTATTTGCTGAACTTGCCCTTCGTATTCCATGTTTTTATCAAGCTTCTCTCTTTTTCCAGCCCTCCTCCCTTTTTATTTCTATCACTTTCTTTCAGAATATTATTTCAGAATAATTCCCAGTGTGTGTGTGTGTGTGTGTGTGTGTGTGTGTGTGTGTGTTTATATCTGTTTGGCAATGGTAAAGAGTCTATTGTGATTTGCATGTATGGGTTTGGTTTGGTTTGGTTTGGTTTGGTTTGTTTTACGGCATATCAACCACAGTGGGTCATTTAATGCCGATAAAGTTTTGAAATAAATTCATTCTTTTATAAACGCATGTTTTTCTATTTAAGCCATGCTAGAGTGGAGGGATTGATATATATATTATATATATATATATATATATATATAAGATAAAAATGTAATATATATATATATATATGAGTTGAAAAAAATACATATATATTATATATATATATATATATATTAATATTTATATTTTTGCTTGAAGGCAATTACAATGCGCATATCGCATAAAATTCGATAATTATAGAAGATAATAATGACAAGTGAATTTCGCAAAGAATTACTCGGTGTGTAGAATATCGTACAGACTGTTTCGACTTTATCAAGTCTCATCAGCGACATATACTAACGATTTCCCTCCGACAGAAATCGAAACCGGGACTTCAGCAGGATAGTCAGAAACTATACTGTTGACAGGTTAATTTCGCATAAATTTCTCCGTGCTGTATCGTGGCCGAAACAGAAAACACCCTCCGGGCGTCGTAAAAATTAATTTTGGAAAAACATTGCCTGAGAGGGTGGGAGTTAAAAATTCAATGTCAGAGGGTTTGTATCATAAGTAAGACAAATCCTCATATTTATTAAAGGAGTAAAAAAAAAATAAATAAATAAAACAATTTGAAATGAAAACTGAGCCCCGCCCCCCTCAAATAAAATGTTGCGTGCATGTAATAATTAAACAATTATTTTGAATATTTTCCACATCAATTTTACACAACATCGCAGGTATTTATTTATTTGTAAACTTTTTAGATAACTTCTTGTTACTGTAAAAAAAAATAAAAAATAAAAATAAAAAAGGACGAGAGTAAAAAACAATTTTTAAAAATGCTTACTCAAATGTTGGGTGTATATAGCATAAGAATATTGTGACGTAATCTGTGACATAGATCTATGACGTAGTTTTTGTTACAGACAGAAATACAGACAATCTCCATTATTAATATATATACTAGCAAAATAAAACCACCCTCTGGGCGACGTAAAATAAATATTGCCTGAGGGGATGGGAGTTGAAAATTTAATATCAGAGAGTTTGTATCATAAGTAAAGTAAAATCATCAAATTTATTAAAGGAGTAAAAAAAATAAAATAAATTTATTAAAGGAGTAAAAAATAAAAGATTTGAAATGGAAATTTAGTTCTGATAACTTTAAATATATATTAGAATACAACAAACTATATATAGATAGATAATACCAGCTTGTAATACACATTCTATGTTATGACGATTTTAGGTAGTGTGACGTAAGCAGTGACGTAGCAGTGACGTAAGCAGTGACGTAGTTTTTGTTACAGACAAAAACCGGAAGCGAATCTCCGTTATTAATAGATAATAGATAGAGATACAATAGGATTTTTAAATATCGAATGGTTCGAGTGGTCTGCAAGAGTAAGATACAGAATCAAAAGAATCCATAGTTAAAAAAAAAAAAAGACTTAGCTAGAATATGAAAAGTATATGACATTTCTTTCAATTTCTTCAATTTAACTTGCTTTATTGGGTAATCCTTAACTATTTCCTCGCAAATTCCTACCATAAAATAAACTGAACCCTCATTTTATGTCTGTGTTTTTGCAATAAATGTTTTATTTTTCTTGCACCCGTTATTTTACAATACTGAATATATTTTCTTTATTTAAAAACATTTATTGCAAACATTATATTTTCTTCATTTAAAAACATTTATTGCAAACATATATATTTTCTTTATTTACAAACATTTATTGCAAACATATTTAAAACATTTATTACAAAAACACGGACATAAAATGAGGGTTCAGTTTATTTTATAGTCGGAATTTACGAGGAACAAGTTAAGGATTGCCTTTTATTGTTGTTTGTTTTTGTTTTTTTGTTGTTTTTTTTTTTTCCTGTAAATTATTTCAAATGGCATTCAATTTTGTATTTTCTCTTTCTTTTTTAGGTTGAATTTAGCAAAGAATAAATAACGAATGGGCTCAGATTAGGCAAGATGTTGGCATAGCTGAATATAATGACGTCAGCTGTGCTGCATGTTGCCATCTTTGGGTTCGTCTGTACATCCATAGAAAATGATTGATAACGTGAAACGAGATTCCAATGTCACCGAGAAATGCAAAGATCAACAGCAAAGACAGGTGAAAGGAGGAAATCGAGAAATGGGTCCCAATCAGAAATGAAGAATCGGTTAAATGAATTGGTTGGACCAATGTTAAAATTATTTAAATATATATTTATTAAATCCCTCCGCACGAGCAGGATGTGACACAAGGTCAATTTCTTAAGCGGAGTTTAACAGGTTTGAATTTAAAGTTTTCCTTCTCCTAGACCGGTCGCCTAACCAAGGTTAAAGAGCCCAGTCTGTCCTATTATTTCACCTATACCTGGAGGAAGAGTAGAATTCATACCTTTCCCAAGGGTATTAGAGCTAAATGAAATGCAGGTTCCACGTCCAGGATTTGAACTCGGGGCGACGTGCCCATTTCCCCTGACTTTAACCATTACACCACGCGCTTCCTACTAAAATTATCTAAATAAGTGATCGAAATGGAATTGAAAGAAAGGTAATATTCGCAGAGTTCCGTCCCGGCCTCCTGTCTCAAAAACCGCTTGCCGGTGGCCGCTGAAGAAATAACATCAGCTACGATTGAAGCCCGTAGCCGAAGCTTGAGAAAAAAAAACAATAACCAACTTAGGGCGTTTTTCCCGAAAACCCAACCCTAACCCTAACCCTAACCCCTAACCCTAACCCTAACCTCCCCCCCCTATTTAAATTAACCATTTTATTACAAAATTTATGGGTTCTGTTTTTTCTGGGTCACCCTGTATAGAGGAAGAAACAGAGCCCAAATTATTTATTTATTTCCCATTAAACTAAACCTAAACCTTCAACCACAACCACAACCCTAACCCTAACCCTAACCCTAGTTTTTTTTTCAAGGGACACCGCTTCGGCTACGGATTTTAATCGTAGTTGGTGTTATTGTTTTTTGTTGTTGTTGTTGTTTTCAGCAGCCGGTTTTTGAGGCAGGGGGCCGGGACGGAACTCTGCGAATATACCCGAAAATAAATTGAGAATAGAAAAGAATTCTACATATGTCAAAGACTTTTCGTTTTGAATGTCTTTCAATTGAAATGTTGGTAAGTTGTCATAAAGGAATCGTTTTGTGAGAAATGCATCAGAATATTTGAGGAATCTGATCAAAATGAATGTGCCCAAGAAAACTGGATTTTTTGTGAAAAATAACAATTTTGAGGCATTAATACTAAAACAATGTGAGTTTAATAAGAGATCAATTTTAAGATTATTTTTTTCTTTTCAGTCAACACATGTTTCATTTTCAGATTAAAAAGAAATAAAAACAAATCTTGTGCATTCCAAAAGGAATGTTCAAAAATAACACACTAATGGCGGTTTCTTTTTTGTCTATCCTTTTTTCATTTTTATCTTTTGCTGGTTTTATTTATTTCTAACCAGATTTAACGATTTTCATTTTCCTTAAAAACATTGTAATCAATTAGATTTTAATTAGCAAGTTAGTTGTTAAAGTAATCAGTTTCCAGTTTTAAATAATCTAATATACAGACTACAAATGCGAGTAGCTCAATGCAATTTAATTTGGACTATATGACCTTTAGGCACCCCTGTGTGTGTGTGTGTGTGTGTGTGTGTGTGTGTGTGTGTTTTGTATGTATAAAACACTATATTACTTATCTCTTTGTTGAGGGGGTGGGTACACTTCTTTTGTTTCAAACTACCACACTATTTCTTTCTATTTTATACAAATATACATTCTCCCGCCTTTTTCTTTGATTTACCTACCAATTCGCTTTCTTTAAAAAAAATCCCACATTCATTTATACTTGACAGTTAACAACTTTGCCTTGTGTAAATATCAATACAATATTTACGGACCATATTACCATTAGCACCCCTTTTTGATCTCGATTAAGAAAGGACATGTTTTTCATTTACACCATCAATATCCGGTTGTTTTAACAGACGATTTTTAGATTTTTCTTAAATTATAAAACTAATCCCTAACACTAATCCCTAACACTAACAAACAACCGGATATTGACGGTGTAAATGAAAAACATGTCCTTTCTTAATCGAGATCAAAAAGGGATGCCTAAATGTAATATAGTCATTTAATTTTACTACAGACATATTTGATTATTACATAAAAATCTTCTTACACATCTTTTTATTTTGTTTCGTTTAGTCATTCGATTAATTTTGCATTTATTTTTTTAAGAGATACTAAAACTATTCAGGTTATTTTGTTGTATACCCTTATTTACTTACTTCTATTCTTCTTCTGGTGTCTTTGACATCTTAAGTTCTTCTAGCGTCTCTTCTAACATCTTGACTTCGTCTTGGTGGTCGGTCGCACTTAACTCATTTCTTCTTCTAGATCAGTCTTGTTACCAAGACATTCACCAACCACAAAACCGTGTTATTTTCTTAAGCTTTTATTTACTTAACTAAACATTTCATGTAACTAAACATCTGACTAACATAGCGCGCGTATGCAGTGAGTCCCAGTTAAGGCAGCACATCTTCTCTGCCCGACGTCTAAACTGAAACTGAGGACCCAACTAGGTCCCACGTGACTTCACGTATTTCGCGGGCTTTCTGTACTATTCCATGGAAAGTCCCGCCCGTGATATGAAAAGAGCCATCCCTTTAGAAATACAGGGGATTGACAATAATCTTATGCAACTGCACAGATTATGTAACAATTTTAAGGCCAATAATTGATTGAATGAGTGGGAAATATTGTTTTTCACAAACGGAATTTATCTTTAAGATATTAACCAGGGTATTTTACCTAACATATGGAACACTGTTTTTGTTCTGGTACAATAGGTACCACCAAAATATGTCACGGGATCAGTTTAGGCCATATTGAAGGAAGAAACGTAAATATTTTTTAACTGTTTTTTTTAAATCTCGCAAAAAAGAAATAAGGAACATAAAGATTTGTTACAAAGAAAAACAGTTAATTCAAAATCAAATTATCTCAGTGAGGAAAAAATACTTACCGTTATCTTGAAAAATAAGTAAAACATTCCGTTTATTTACAACAGGGTCAGTTTCTTTATTGATATTTTTTAGCAGAATTCTGTATTCATGGTTCTTTTACTAAAAAAAAACTATCGCTTAGAAACTTATAAAATCTTCTGATATAATTATTCAGACTCTATTTTTTATAGAAAAAAAGTAAAAATTATTTTTTGTTGGTTCATTTTTTCATATTTCATAAAATAGAATTGGGAGTAGACCACGTAAAAATATTTCCTTTAATATATTTTAGGAAAAAATTAGTTTAGACATATTTTCATCAAAAAGTAAGTAATTATGGATAACTTGTCTTTGGCTACGTTAAATTTCAATTGAATTGACGGTGCAAAAATAAGAACATTGTTTTTAGTTTATAATTTTCATTATTTCCATGAGCTAAAATAATTTTTTTAAATCATCAGGAGTTATTTTAATGTTTCTTCTTTGAAACGGACAAAACATTTTCAAGATAATATTAACCTTTATGCAAGTTTCATTGTGTTAAATATAGGGGTGGGTAAATTTCAGAGGGAAAATTGGTGGTACCTATGGTATAAATTCTAATTTAAGTCTTACAAATCAGAAAAAATTACTGCAAAAAAATTAGTTATATTCATACCAACTAATTTTAAGCTTTTACTATTTTACCACCTCTATTTGAAAGTATTTGGTTGTTCAACTCGATGTTAAGTTATAACGATGGTAAGAGAATGTTAACAGCATTGCGCAAACCAAAATCTCGCCACAATGTGCCGTCTTTGTTATCTTTCCGTAACGTAAATTCAGAAATCGCGTCATTATAACACATATACCATGTTCAATGTTTTTGTGCATCTTAAATGGTTGAGGTGGAATCGGGTGATTTCAGGCAATACTATTTTGTCTGTTGAGGAAGTGCTGATTTAAATTTCAATTATCGATCATATACAAGAGAAAATTTGTTTTCATATTTTTTTATTGTTTACAGTGAGTTGAATTGTTTATGTAATAAAAACAAAGCATCCGTTATTACTAGTTTCACTGTATATCAAATATTTGTAAATATTCTATATGCTAAATTGATTTTATACACTTGTATATATATATACATTCATCTCGTGAAAATTTTAATTCACTCGGATATACAAGGTGTGTCAAAAAAGTATCGAGATTGAAGGTACTTTTTGACACACCTTAAGTTAACGTTTCATTCATTGTTCATTTCTATTTTGGTAAACACAGCTTCGAACTCGGCACTTTTATGACACACCCTGTATTCTGAAAAAAAGTTAACGTTCCATTCATTCTTCATTTCTGTCTAGGTAAATACAGCTTCAACCTCGATACATTTATGACACACCTTTTAATCTGAAAACAATTAACGTTCCATTCAATGTTCATTTCTATCTTAGTAAATACAGCTTCAATCTCGATACTTTTATGACACACCTTGTATTCTGAAAAACATTAACGTTCCATTGATTGTTCATTTCTATCTTGGTAAATACAGCTTCAATCTCGATACTTTTATGACACACCTCGTATTCTGAAAAAACATTAACGTTCCATTGATTGTTCATTTCTATCTTGGTAAATACAGCTTCAATCTCGATACTTTATGACACACCTCGTATTCTGAAAAACATTAACGTTCCATTTATTGTTCATTTCTATCTTGGTAAATACAGCTTCAATCTCGATACTTTTATGACACACCTCGTATTCTGAAAAACATTAACGTTTCATTTATTGTTCATTTCTATCTTGGTAAATACAGCTTCAATCTCGATACTTTTATGACACACCTCGTATTCTGAAAAACATTAACGTTCCATTGATTGTTCATTTCTATCTTGGTAAATACAGCTTCAATCTCGATACTTTTATGACACACCTCGTATTCTGAAAAACATTAACGTTCCATTGATTGTTCATTTCTATCTTGGTAAATACAGCTTCAATCTCGATACTTTTATGACACACCTCGTATTCTGAAAAACATTAACGTTCCATTGATTGTTCATTTCTATCTTGGTAAATACAGCTTCAATCTCGATACTTTTATGACACACCTTGCATTCTGAAAAAAATTAACGTTCTATTCATTGTTCATTTTTGTCTTGGTAAATACAGCTTCGAACTCAGCACTTTTATGACATACCTTGTATTCTGAAAAAATATTAACATTTCATTCATTGTTCATTTCTATCTAGGTAAATACAGCTTCAATCTTGATACTTTTATGACACACCTTTTAATCTGAAAACAATTAACGTTCCATTCATTGTTCATTTCTTTCTTGGTAAATACAGCTTCAATCTAGATACTTTTATGACACACCATGTATATCTGTAAATAGGAGGGCAATTATTTTCGTGTCTTTTTTTTTTGTTTGTTTATATGTTTTCATTGTATTCTCTTTGGTGATTATGAAGTGTGTATCCTGTAATCTTCCTTCGACGATGAACAGACAATTTTATGATGTAAAAGTATCATGCTCTATTCAGCTGGACCGAAGACGACAAATCCGGCACATTGAACTGCACACAAACTCTCTTATCAATTCTACACGCTCGGATTAGTTGAATAACAGGATATCTGCGTTTAATTCGCAAAGGGAATTTCTCACTCAGCGACTTGAAGGACTAATAAAACAACCAAACAATACGCGCAACCGGTAGACTCTACTACCAATTCCATATTTCATATAACTACCGAGAGCAAGAAACTAATCCTTATACAGATAACTAAAATACCAGTGTTACTTAGGGGGTTGTTGTTTTTTTTTTTTTTTTTTGTCTTTTTTTTCTACCTTGTTCTTTGATCCCTGTGTCCAGTATCTTCGGTATCTGGATCGGTAAGACACAAATAAATAGCGTGATTCCATGTGGCCGTCCCCCAGGCAACGCCTTCACTTCAGTTTAAAAGGAACAGGGCTGTGTTTATTGCCCGGTGCCTGAGGCGCCCCAAAGGAGAAATGCCAAAGGGATGCACGCACTTTTTTTCTCTGGCCACTGCATAATCATGTTTATGCCTGGCTCCCCACATTAAAAAGACTATCTGTTAATCTGGCCTGTTGGGAGGGCAGGAATCATTCATTGGCAATTCAGTCTCGAAAGACTATGATAAAGTTTTTGTGTGCCCCTGAAGTTGCAGCGCCTCCTGTGACTATGAAGTCCTATGTTTGAGAAACATTCTCGACCACAGATTTTGCATTTGTAGGTTGTCCCCGTAGATGATGATGTTCCGATGCTTTGTTGCCGTTGCTTTCTTATGGACCTCTTAGCTTCATGATGTTGTATCAGGGTGAATTCTGACATGTACAGGACTCTATGGAGATTCTGCCGCCACCGAAGGCGGTCTTGAGCCAAATTTTCCCATCTGGAAGGGACAATGCCAAAGCACCTGAGATCATTTTTGCAGACATCCTTGAATCGCAGTAGGGGGCGACCAATCTGTTTTTACCAGATGTTAGCTCTCCATACAGGATGTCTTTCGGGATTCGTCCATCATCCATCCGACGTACATGACCCAACCATCGGAGACGACGTTGTCTCAGTAGAGAGTACAGGCTGGGGAGTTGAGCTCTCTCTAGGACTGCTGTGTTAGTGATCCTGTCCCTCCAGGTGATGCCCAGTACACGTCTAAGGCAGCGAAGGTAGAAGGTATTTAGCCGCCGCTCTTGGTCAGGAATATACTTATCAGTATTGCTTGTTTATCATATGATGTGTATAAAATTATTTTGTCATCTTTTAACGTCTCTCACTTGTTCAAGTATTTTAGAAAATAAGATAGTTTTATGGCTATCAAGGCATTAAAGGCTCTCAATTCACTGTTGTTATCTATCGTCTTAGGCAAGGGTCACTAAACTACGTGCCGCGGGCTGAATCCGGCCCACGAAGGAATTTTATCAGGCCCACCGATAGTACTTGAATTTGTTTGTTAAATCATACGGAATGTGAGACGTTCTGATAACATTTAAATTTAAATATCATGCTAAGCTTACTAAATCTTCATTGACTTAACGAAATCAACCAATCGAACGAAATTGACTGAAACATTTGAAAGCAATTCTCTTGATTGGATGTAGAAATTCCAAACCGAACATTGACGATATCTTGAAAGGCAAACTTCAGTTTCACAAATCTCACTAAACCTTTCTGCTAATATTGCGTTCTTTGATAATGTTTTGAAAATAAATATGTCGGTTAAATTAGTTTTTGTGTGCATCTTACGCCACTCATCTATGAATATAACATGGAAAGATAAATGGACCATTTTGATCTCGATGGACTAGGGTTAGGGGTTAAGGTTAAGGTTAGGGTTAGGGTTAGGGTTAGGGGTTAGTTTTATAATCTAAAACAAAAATTCTGAAAATTGTCTGTTAACAAACAACCGGATATCAAAAAGGGGTGCCTAAAGTTCATATGGTCTTGATAAATTCTTTTGCATCTTTTTTTTCGAGCTTTCGTTCTGGCTAGCAAGTACTGAACACAATAATAATGTGGCCTGCGCTCGTTATTTTTTCAATTATCCGGTCCACCGTGAAATAGTTTGGTGATCCCTGGTCTTAGGTAAAGATGACACGTCTTAGCGTCATTTGTTTAAAGTCAGCTGTCTACTTATGAATGGCATTCCATCACCAATGATCGTATAAACTTTAGTCAACTGTATGAAGCGTTGAACAACACGATGGCACATTTATGTAGAATTTTCGTACATGAGTGGGTTCATATGAAAGAGAAAATACATGGGTGAGTGATTATTTTGCTTCTAGATAAATCAAAAATCGTTTGCATTGAATTAACCCTGTTAATGCGTACATATTTATACACATCTAGTTAGAAGTGGAAAATATCTGACCTTTCATAAAATGTAATTTGTACTGAGTTTGTCTCCTCGTATATTTCTTTATATATAATATATGTTTACCAACCCCCTCCACACGAGTAGGATGTGACACAAGGTCAATTTCTTAAGCGGAGTTCAACAGGTTTGAATTCAGAGTTTTCCTTCTCCTAGACCGGTCGCCTAACCAAGGTTAAAGAGCCCAGTCTGCCCTACTATTTATTCATAGCTGAAGGGATATTTGCCCTAAGTGAAATGCAATTACCACGTCCAGGATTTGAACTCGTAACCACGAGTCCATTTCCCATGACTTTAACCATTACACCACACACTTCCATTTCTTTATATATTCAGAAATTAATTTGTTTAAACTTGAATTCCATCCAATCTATTTTCCAGGCGCCTCGTCAAGGTCCAGGTGGTGCAGCCATACAACAGCACCGACACCACCACGGTCTGGTAGAATTGTCTCTTCGACTTGTCGTGGAGGTCGTGATCTTGAATAAATCAGGGAAGCAACATCCCACAAGAAAGCAGCTATACGGTCACATGCCCCCTGTCACACAAAGCATCCGAGTAAGGCGAACAAGACATGCCGGACTCTGCTGGAGAAGTAAGGATGAGCTAATAAGCGACGTCCTTCAGTGGAAACCGGCACATGGACATACGAGTGCTGGCCGTCCGGCAAAGACCTACATAGACCAGCTATGTGCGGAGGACCTTCCGGGATCAATGAATGATAGGGACGGTTGGCGAGAGATTGTCATGTATATCCGCGCTGCTAGCGCGACATGATGATGATGATTAAACTTGAAATACTCAAGAAAAATATTTTAAATAGTTATGTAAACGACCAGAGATTAATCTTATAAAATGCTTATTGTCTAATTGTTATATATTTACATTGACATCGCACATCATACATCGGGTATACAAATGAGAAAGGAAACTCGGGTGATATATATATAATATATATATATATATATATATGTATGTATGAGGTTAAGTAAACAAACAAATGTGTTTCTTTTTATATGGCTTTAAGCCCACAATTTTTGGAGGATATGTGCTTAATTGAAGTCATACCTAATTTTGTAAATTAATTAGTTAATAATTAATGAATTTAGGCGGGCATATATGTTCAAATGTAAGGCTAAACAAATCGAGAAAATGTCAATCCCTGAATGTACATTTCGACCTATTAGGTCTCATCAGCAAGGTTATAGACATGGGAGACTGCTCCGTGTGTGACTCGAAACCTCGACTGTCAAGCTGACAGGCGAAGACTCTAACCGTTACACTAGCTTGCCATTCCCAATATATATATATATATATAGAGAGAGAGAGAGAGAGGGGGGAGAGAGAGAGAGAGGGAGAGAGAGAGAAAGAGAAAGAGAGAGAGAGGGAGGGAGAGAAATTACAGATTTGAGAATTACTTGTTGCTTCTACTTTACTACTTCTAGTCGCCATGTTTCCTCTCCTACTTCTTTGGCTGTCATCTTGTCGTCTAGTTTTCTAGCTGCTTCATCTTTACTTCTAAGGGCTTCTTCTAAGGGCTAACCTTTTAGCTATGCAATTAATTAAACCACAAGACATTTTTTCCTTGGTCAAGATTTATTTAACCCATTCTTATTCGCCCCGCGGGTGAGTTTCAACCCCATCAGTAGCACGTCTACTCTGCTTCAATTCGCAGGTTGAAACTAAATCTAACTAGATATGTTTTTCTCATGTTTCTTCTTCTAAGGGCTAACTCTTTTAGTCATGCAATTAATTAAACCACAATACATTTTTTCCTTGATCAAGATTTGTTTAACCCATTCTTATTCGCATTAAACCACAATACATTTTTTCCTTGATCAAGATTTATTTAACCCATTCTTATTCGCAGCACAGGTGAGGTTCAACCTCACCAGTAGCACGTCTACTCTGCTTCAATTCACAAGTTGAAACTAAATCTAACTAGATACGTTTTTCTCATGCTGCTTTTTCTAAGGGCTTCTTCTAAGAGCTAACTCTTTTAGTCATGCAATTAATTAAACTACAAAACATTTTTTTCCTTGATCAAGATTTATTTAACCCATTCTTATTCGCAGCGAAGGTGAGATTCAACCTCAGCAGTAGCACGTCTACTCTGCTTCAATTCGCAGGTTGAAACTAAATCTAACTAGATACATTTTTCTCATGGTGCTTCTTCTAAGGGCTTCTTCTAAGGCCTGACTCTTTTAATCATGCAATTAATTAAACCACAAGACAATTTTTCTTTGATCAAGACTTATTTAACCCATTCTTATTCGCCGCGCGGGTGAGATTCAACCTCAACAGTAGCACGTCTACTCTGCTTCAATTCTCAGGTTGAAACTCAAATATAAAGTAACTAAATCCCGTGACGCGCGAGATTCGCGTCTCTAGGGGTCCAGGTTACTAACAGTTCTGGTATTTTTCCACAGGCCCCTTTGAATTCTCGCTACAGGGTCTGTCAACAATTTATGCTACCACATAAAATGTAACAAGATTCATCATCATCATCATCATCATCATGACGCACCGGCGGTACAGATAACCATGAGAGCCTCTCGCCAACCGTCCCTGTCACTCATGGTAGGTCCTCCGCACAGCATCCAGTATCTGCACAGAGCTGGTCTATGTGTGTCCTCACTGGACAACATACACTAGCATGCCCATCTGCTGGTTTCAACAGGAGGACGTCGCTTACGAATCCATCTTTACTTAACCAGTTCAAATGCTGCATTCCAAACATAGACAAACGCCAATCCACAAGTAACATGGCGGAAACCCTACTTCCGGCTTTGGCAAAGCAAAGGGGAGCAACTCTATTTTTGTTAGGTTTTCCTAACAATTTGTGTATTCCTTATTCCATAAAACAAACCTATGTATAACATTTATATAAAAAAACCTGGACATACAAAAAAGATTGGAAAGGGGTGAGGGAGAAAATAAGAAGATAATAGATAATCCTAGTTGTCAACACATTATGAAATTTTTATGTGACTATATATTCAAGAATAAGAACTTTTATGTTTTGATACTTATTTACTAATTAGGTTATTGTATGTAATATATATATATATATATATATATATATATATATATATATATATATATATATATATATATATATATATGTGTGTGTGTGTGTGTGTGTGTGTGTGTGTGTGTGTGTGTATGTGTGTGTATTACATATAAACAGTCTTTTAACGGAGATCTTTCTTCCCGTCTATGTCGCTCGTTGATGAAGACCAACTTATCGATTTGGTCGAAACAGATCTGTCAGCAATTACATAACAAACATCATATGTTTTTTCAAAATGTTAAATTTCATATATATATATATATATATATATATATATATATATATATATATATATATTCTGTGTCCAGCATGTCTTGTCCGTCTTACTCGCATAATTTGTGTGATAGGGGGCAGGTGACCGTCTAGCTGCTTTAATCAACCTCATATCTAAAACGATTCGGAATATTTATGGATAGTACGGCTAATAAAGGGGGGTTTATTCTACAGGATTGCATTTTATATCTAGGTCTGGTCTCCTGGCTGGGATAAGGTGATCCGTTTTTATTTCAAAGTCCCAGAGAATGTTATGCGTTTCGTTCTCAAGAACAGATTCTGGTTTATGTATATACCATTTTGTTGTATGGTCAAAATTAAATTTTTTGCATAATTCCCAGTGGATCACCTTCCCAACCCAGTCGTGTCTAGTTTTGTACTCCCGCTGTGCTAGTTTGCTACATTCGCAGAGTATATGGTTTACAGTCTCATCTCTATTACCGCAAAGTCTACATTTACTATTTTGTTGGGTCTTATCAATTTTCGGTTTTTCCATGTGCAACCTCTTCTATTTGTCGTTTGAAACGTCCATATAATTGTTTTTCTTCCCATTTTTGTTTTTTAGTCTTTGTTGTTTTTCTGTTTGTCCATCTGTCGCTTCTACTATTGTTGGCCGCCATAAGTAGTTTGTCTGCTTTTTCTTGTGTAATCTTCAAGTTGTTGGATTGTGGTTTCTACGCATTCCTCTATGTTGGCAAGACCTCTTGCCCCTTACTTTCTTGACACATATAATATAATCCTATCATCTCTAGGGTGGAGAGCCTTGTGCATGGTCATTAATTTTCTCGTCTTTTGGTCAATCTGTCTGAGTTCTTCTTTTGTCCATTTTAAGAATGGTCCTGAGTATCTTATAATTGGGACAGCCCAGGTATTGATTCCTTTAATCAGATTTCTGCTGTTAAGCTTGGTTTCTAGAAGTTTTCTAGTTCTCCTGAGATATTCTTTTTTAACTTTTCCTATCATTTCTGCTTGCATGATATTGTCCGCTTCTAAAAATTCTAAGTATTTGTAGCTTCCATTTTCATCAACTGATTTTATAGTATATTCCCTGATGGCAGTCTGTTTCCAGTACCCATAAGTTTCTTCAATCCCCGTTCATCTATTACTTAGCATCCAGCAACATTCTTCAACTCCTAAATCCATCCCCCCAATCGCCTTAACCGTCGGGTCGCTGACTGCAGCGAGCAACAACAGCCCTTGCATCAGACCAACGAACAAGTAAACCGGCCTTAAAACGACTACCGTCCAAATCCAAAAAACGGCACAGCACAAACTATTAAAAGCTTAAATCTGTCCACCGGAAGACATTCGTAGCTCACGCGGATGGTTCCGTGATACTGAACTGGCCACCCAATGAGCCCCATCCTCCCCCGTAACCTAAACAGCTGGCGATGATTATCTAAACCACTATCAAGCCACAACACCAGAATTACTCTGTGCCAGAAATTCAGCCGACAAGTACGTTAGACGATGGACTCTCCCTTCCATATCACATACTCACATGACCCTTACCACTACGTATAACACTATACAACATTCAAATACCAATGGCCACCCCTATGTTTTTCAAATGACAAGTAGAATCTCCGACATACTATTATCTAAAGGATGCTCCACCATAATTCAAGTGTGTTTCATACATATACATACACAACCTTAAGTTTTTCCTTACTCTCATTTAATTAATATTCAATCTATAAGCTTTAATTATATCAATAGTTTCAGTTATAAGTTTTAAAGCTATTAAACAAAATTGAATATCGTTTAGAAAGCTTCCGATGAACATATGCATCTGCACGCAAAATAATCTAATTTCCAACAATTAATCTTTACACTCAATACTTAACAAAGATTAATTACAATGTTTAAAAAGCGAGGATAACGATTAAGCACAGCTTAATTACAAACAAGTCATGAGTTTATAAAGTCCGGTTTAGCCCAGCTCTCGAGGAGAGTCAGCTCCATCTTCAGGAGCCAGAAGGTTCCAGCGTTCGCGTACGGGCCCTTGCCACTAAGCTCGGATCCTCTGCGCATTAGGTAAAGTAGGAAGCTGGTGCTAAGTGTGCGCACACCACCCCTGCACACAAAAAATCTCCCTCGCGTCCCAAGCTAACTAACGCGAAGCGAGGATGTAGACTCCCCCTCTTTGTCAGGCTAATCGCCTGACAGTAGGCCAATCGTACTGACTTTACTTTTTACAATTCTTATTCATGCTCGCACCTTTACCTTATCTATATTACTGATTACGTGCGAGGCGCGATACTTGTAATGGTTTAGAGCCCGTTTCTGAAAATGGACTCCGTCCGACCCGAGTTCCAATTCTAGATGTAGGCGCTGTTTGAAACCTTACATCCGCCATATCCCTCTCTCCCATTCTCTGGCTCTAT
>CM042148.1:18093195-18095695 GCA_023376005.1 Doryteuthis pealeii
CGCACAATTATCCGGAGGTTAAGGTTTGGAAAAAAACAAATACCAAGTGCGCAATACAATGTAGAGCATAAATTTAATTAAGAACGTTCTTAAATATATATATATATATATATATATATATATATATATATATATATATATATTACTTCTAAACTCTACCGGTGTGAAAAGACCCAGAGGACTCAATTTTTCAAAATAAAAATTAAAAATTCAAACTGATATATGGGGAAAATTTTAAAAAAAAGAAAAGACCAGCACATCCGTACTTTCTGAAAATAATCTTCAGTATTGTATGTAGTGGCCAAAAGAAAAAAACACCGGGGGAGTTTGCTAAGTTATATATGTAAAAAGTACTCAAAACGGTAAGTAGAGCATAATTATAAGGACCTACATAAATCAGACACTATCTACCTTGTTTTCACCCGATATATATATATATATATATATATATATACAGGGTGTTCGGAGAGAAATTTGACAGTTTCATAAGGAAAAAGAAAAAGTGCTTGGTAACTACGAAATCTAATGGATTATAAAGAAATACAACAGGTACGTGAATTACACAACTGTCAACAAGTTTCACTTAAAATAATCGCCATTAGCGTCGATCACAGCCTCAATCCTGCTCCGGAACCTGGAGCAAACTGATGTTACAGTTTCCCTGGGAAGGTTTCAAAAACTACTTTAATTCTGTCGATTAACTGGACTTTTGTAGTACTGGCACGGCGATTGGTGTATTTTCAACAGCGCCACATACATAATAATCCATGGGGTTCAGATCTGGGGAGTTCGGTGGTCAAATATTGGGACTGGTGTAATCGTAAAATTTCGCCGACAACCATTTTCCCAGTGGTGTGGCAAGGGACCGAATCCTGCTGCCATACATATGGCATACCATTGGCTACCCTTGTTATCTAGGCCTTGACTACAGTGTTTAGCAACTCCACGCAATCAGATGGTCTGTTATGTTGTTTTCTTCTATTCACAACCTCGTAATCTCCATTGCAATTCTTCACTTCATGCCTGATTGCTTTTAGAGTGTTCCGGGAGCATTGGGCAGCAACCATAATCTCCTTTTGATGGCTGGCGCAGATCATCATGATACAAGCTATTCTCTATGATTCAGGTGGGTTCCAGTCATCCATTCTATCTGTCTCACGTATATGAATGAAGAAGACGCAAGCTTTTAAATGGTGCGACGAAGTGTGCGTCAATACCTCCAACCTACGGAGAAAATAACCAAATATAAGTATGTCAAATTATTCCCGAACACCCATATATATATATATATATATATATATATATACATATATACATTTGTGTGTGTGTAACATATTTACATATATATATATATTGGGTTTACACACACACACACACACACACACATACATATATATATATATATATATATATATATATATATATATATATATATATATTTAGGCAGGTACTGTTAAAGATCACGGAATATTTCTTTTTTATGATCTTCAGTTGTAGACGTTCAAATCTTCAAGTAGTTTTTCCAAGATCAGGATGCAGATGGTGGAGAAATTGTCCCATATCCGATATATGCAAGATTCTCACCAACAATGCCAAAATCCTATATAAAAGTTGCAATAAAAACGCCTTCAAGTTCTCGAGAGAATTTGCATAAAAAACAACGAACCTAACATAAATAAAATAGCATTTAACTCCAGCATAATAATATACTAACATCTTTAATAACTAACACACTAACCTTACAACCCTGCAAAATATAGACTCTCCTTTTTGAATAAACAAGGAAATGAATGAATCCCAAACAAACAGTAGAAAGAACAATCACTTGAGGACGACCAACGATATGGTTGAAAGCGCTTGCGTAAAAATATGGGACGATTTTCTCACCATCTAATCCCAACAACACGAAGACTTGAAACGTCTAAACTTGCTGCCCAAATACCCATATATATATATATATATATATATATATATATATATAACATTTCGAAATTTTCGCGTTAAAATAGGCACGTGTCGTCTATATTTGACGGCTCCACGGGCTGGCGCATTGCGTGCGACTTGGAACATCAACTCGTTTTTTCCGACTGAAATAACCTTAACGGCCCAGTGTCCTGATATTGTCATTTGGTCTGTTAATCAAAAGAAAGTTTTTATCGTTGAATTGACAGTTCCATTTGAAGAAAATCTTGATTGGGCCCATCAGCGGAAGTTGGAAAAATATGAAGACCTACGTGAACAATGCGTCAGAAACGGATGCATAACAAATGTATTTGAAGTCGGATGCCGAGGATTTATTGCCAACTCAACCTCGGCATTTTTGTCTAAACTTGGACTTTCTCCACCAGACAAGAGGAAATACTTTAAAAAAGATTCAGGAGAAAGCTCTAACCACATCAGCGTGGATATGGCAGTCCTATACTGTGACATCAAACCGACAAAGTCTGGTAGTATCGTGAAATACTGCTGGGGCGCCCTGGGTTAGTGGTAATGATGCTTC
>CM042148.1:18100695-18130695 GCA_023376005.1 Doryteuthis pealeii
GTTCCATTCATTGTTCATTTATATCTTGGTAAATACAGCTTTGAACTCGGCACTTTTATTCTGAAAAAAAATTAACGTTCCATTCATTGTTCATCTCTGTCTTGGTAAATACAGCTTTGAACTCGGCACTTTTATGACACACCTTGCATTTTGAAAAAAAAAGAACGTTCCATTCATTGTTCATTTATATCTTGGTAAATACAGCTTTGAACTTGGCACTTTTATGACACACCTTGTATTCGGAAATAAAAATTAACGTTCCATTCATTGTTCATTTATATCTTGGTAAATACAGCTTCGAACTCGGCACTTTTATTCTGAAAAAAAATTAACGTTCCATTCATTGTTCATTTATATCTTGGTAAATACAGCTTTGAACTTGGCACTTTTATGACACACCTTGTATTCTGAAAAAAAAACAGTTCTATTCATTGTTCATTTCTGTCTTGGTAAATACAGTTTGAACTCGGCACTTTTATGACACAACTTGTATTCTGAAAAATCTAACGTTCCATTCATTGTTCATTTCTGTCTTGGTAAATACAGCTTCGAACTCGGCACTTTTATGACACACCTTGTATTCTGAAAAGGATTAATGTCCCATTCATTGTTCCTTTCTATCTTGGTAAATACAGCTTCGAACTCGGCACTTTTATGGTGCACCTTGTATTCTGAAAAAAATTAACGTTCCATTCATTGTTCATTTATATCTTGGTAAATACAGCTTCGAACTCGGCACTTTTATGGTGCACCTTGTATTCTGAAAAAAATTAACGTTCCATTCATTGTTCATTTATATCTTGGTAAATACAGCTTTGAACTTGGCACTTTTATGACACACCTTGTATTCGGAAATAAAAATTAACGTTCCATTCATTGTTCATTTATATCTTGGTAAATACAGCTTCGAACTCGGCACTTTTATGGTGCACCTTGTATTCTGAAAAAAAATTAACGTTCCATTCATTGTTCATTTATATCTTGGTAAATACAGCTTTGAACTCGGCACTTTTATGGTGCACCTTGTATTCTGAAAAAAATTAACGTTCCATTCATTGTTCATTTATATCTTGGTAAATACAGCTTTGAACTTGGCACTTTTATGACACACCTTGTATTCTGAAAAAAATTAACGTTCCATTCATTGTTCATTTATATCTTGGTAAATACAGCTTTGAACTCGGCACTTTTATGGTGCACCTTGTATTCTGAAAAAAATTAACGTTCCATTCATTGTTCATTTATATCTTGGTAAATACAGCTTTGAACTTGGCACTTTTATGACACATCTTGTATAATAAATAACAATTAGTTTGATTCATAAATAATTCAACAAAAATAAGCCAATATATAAACAAAAAATTCAACGTTACGTATTTGCAAATATCAATAATTTATGACATTTTACAAGCAAGTTGATATAATCAAAGCGTTTAGTTAATTTTCCCAAAAGTTTCTCTTTCTTCAAATTATTAATGAACATATGTAGTTTGTACGAGACATATATCTTGCGGCTCTTCTGTTAAAAAATAGGTACTTCTTAAATTTTCATAGAAAATTGATTGTTACGAGTTAGTCTACCAGCAAACTAGAACTTCACACAGAAATGATATTGTTATTTGTACATGTTGATCAATTTCATATATTTTTACGTCTTAACATTTAAAAACAGAGGTTTCCCCCTCTTTTCTTTTGCTATTTCAGATTAAAATATTTATCTTTTCAAAACATACTAAACCCTTGTTATCTTATTATTCCAATAAAATAATAAATTATTTTCAAATGTATTTTGTAAAATTCTATTTGTAATCCTATTTTGAATTGTAAAATAAAATTGAATAAAACATCTGAATGGCATTTGTTGAGATTTTCCTTTCCTGCAACTAAATAAAGAAGAAATGACCCCAATATATGACCCCAATATAAAGAATAAATATATAGACATATGGCCCCAATATAAAGAAGGAATATATATATATATATATATATATATATATATATATATATATATATATATATATATATACGATCCCAGTATAAAGAAGAAATATACAGATATATGACCCCAATATAAAGAAGAAATTTATAGATATTTGACCCCAATATAAAGAAGAAATAGATTACTCCAATATAATGAAGAAATACATAGATATGTGGCCCTAATATAAAGAAGAAATACATAGATATATGACCCAAATGTAAGGAAGAAATATATAAATATATGGCCCCAATATAAAGAAGAAATATATAGATATATGGTCCCAATATAAAGAAGAAATATATAGATATAAGTAAGTAAGTAAAGTCGTCGGGGCGGCCTAAAGTCGGTATCAGCCAGTCAGCGAGGGAGTCTATCCCCTTTTCAATAGCGCTAGACCAAGGAGATTGTTTTTGGCGTCTGAGGTGGAGCGTCACACCTACCATCAGCTCCTTACTTTACCGCACAGATCCCTGTGCTACTCATACGCTGAGTTGGCGAGGACCGGTATCGAACTAGGAACCTTGTGGTTTCTAGCCGAACGCTCTACCGACTGAGCTAATAATGAAATATATATATATATGACCCCAGTATATTCGTAATTATTTACTCATTCTTAGAAACACTTTTGGAAAGAAATGTGGATCGTTTTGAACTTGTTCTTTTAAATTGAAAACGCATTCAAATGATTATTTATATCACCTGTAAGTATACAAGGAACGAATTTTGTAGGTATGCATTTCCTTTCCCAAATCTTGTTTAGATTCGTTAACAGGAACTCCAAGACAACCCATTAACTTAACCCCTATATCCATTGCCTCATTTGTCCAACAAGAAGATTCGAACAGAAGGTTCCCGAGTTCGATCCCAAAAAATGAAGAAGGCCATCCCCATCGGTCATCTCTTCAGACAATTCCTCCAGACGACATCCAGTGTCCATTCAAAACTGTGCTAATCGGCCAACAATGGTATGTCCATGTGTAGACGTCTACGGGAGAACGTCAGTTATGTATTTGTCCTTACATTTTACTTATATATATATATATATATATATATATATATATAATATATATATATATATATATATATATATAAAATGTTGTTCTGGTTCCAACGGGAGAAAATTTAATATTTTATTAAAAAAAAGGTCCGCAAAATGTATTTTGTTCTCAGAAAATTTTTTTTAATTCTTTTTGTTTTACATATGCAACACGTGTTTCAGATCTTCTGGTATCTTCTTCAGGCTTTGATTGATAATATGAAAATGAATTTTTACATGCATGTGTATATATATACATACACATGAGTATTTCACTCCCTCTTCCAGTTTTTGTGGGAGTGGAAGGGAAAGTAAGCAAAGTCAGCGTATTGGTCTATTTTCTGTATCAGCCGTACAACGGAGGAGTCTATCCCCCGAAGATTGATTTTACATATGAGATGGAGCACCACACCAACTATCAGCTCCCTCTTACCACACGGATGTAAGCTGCGCTACTCATGCACTGAGTTGGTAAGGGCTGGTATCGAACCTGGAACCTTGTTGTTCCTAGGCGGATTCGACTTCAACAAAAAAGAAAAATATATGCGCAGTTCATAAAAAAATAATTAAATATGTATATAATATATATATATATATATATATATATATATATATATATATATATATAGAGAGAGAGAGAGAGAGAGAGAGAGAGAGAGAGATTGATAGATAGATAGATTTTGTAGTTTTCTATTACTATTATTTTATTTTATATTTAAAATAATAATAATAAATAGAATACTTGTATGCAGGAACTAACTCCTGGACGAAACACGTGTTAGTAAAATAAAATCTATTTTATCCATTTAGCATTTTCCTTTTTTTTAATTTTTCCTTTCAACATACCGTCGGATTCGCTTCCATTTTCAACTCACACATACACATACACACATATCTATATAAGATACATATATAATAATATATAATAATAATAATGTATCCAATTAAGTATGTACTTAATATAATTAAAAATAATTAAATAATAAAATATGTTAATTATCAAATGTATCAAAAGTGGTTTATGAAGTTTAGTGTTGAAGATTTCTTACGGACCAATGTTTCACGCTGGAACAAACCAATTATGATTGATCCTAATCAAACCAGGAAATTACTTGAAAAGAACCAACGTTATACAACGCGAGAAATAGGCAACATACCCCAAAATATACAAATCAGTTGCATCAATTTGTTTATGTTAGTCGCTTTGATACCTTTATTTTTGTATATAAGGTGTATAATACACCACTTAAATTTATAGACTAAGCGAGGTCACGTGGTTTAAATATCAGCCAATCAACAGCCCGAATACGTGACTGGTTGATTACTTAATCACTGATACCGAGAGACGTCCATGTGCAATCACTGACGAAGGACTTACAATACTGAGGAGCACCAAGAAACAACCAAAGGATTATTTACCCGTAAATCGAAACTATGCTCTGCTTAACACAAAGGATCTCCACTGGACAAGCGCTCTTGATTGAAGCCTAAAGAATGGCCACTAAAATCGTAACAGCTTTGATACTTGAGTTCCTCATAAGTTGAGTTTGGTTTGTTTTGTTTTACGGCATATCAACCTCAGTGGGTCATTTAATGTCGATAAAGTTTTGAAATAAATCAATTCTTAATGGATAATACAATTTTTTTATAAATACATTTTTCTATTTAACCCATAGATGGGACCCTAACAGGTACTACCACTCTGGGTCAGAGTGGACCAGGGAGCAATAGTGATGAATGGGGTGCTCCACATTCCCCAAACCTCTAAAACTGGAACCTCACCATCAGATAGAGTTTAACGTCATTCCCAGGACATGTAGACCCACAGCCACCGCCTTCTAGCACCCATATGATAAAAAGGGGTTGGGGCTTGCCATAAGGGCAATAGGGTTGGGAAAATCATATAGGTGCTAGGGCTTGACGTGACCAGCCGATTGATCGGAGGGGGCCTCTCCGACCGCCCGTCTAGCCCAAGATAGGGCCAAAGTGGAGTATTGCATGTCATAAGTTGAAATTAAAAGAATAATTCAAGTAAAAAAAAACAGATGGTCTGTAGTTAAATGTTTCGTTTTTGGAAGATATTTTGACAAGCGGTGAAAATGGAATATTTTACAACAAAGGGATAAGTAGTTATCATTAATCGATATAGTGTTTTATACACACACACACACACACACACACACACAGGGGTGCCTAAAGGTCATATAGTCCAAATTAAATTGCATTGAGCTACTCGCATTTGTAGTCTGTATATTAGATTATTTAAAACTGGAAACTGATTACTTTAACCACAACTTGCTAATTAAAATCTAATTGATTACAATGTTTTTAAGGAAAATGAAAATCGTTAAATCTGGTTAGAAATAAATAAAACCAGCAAAAGATAAAAATGAAAAAGGATAGAAAAAAAAAGAAAAGAAACCGCCATTAGTGTGTTGTTTTTGAACATTCCTTTTGAAATGAACAAGATTTGTTTTTATTTCTTTTTAATCTGAAAATGAAACATGTGTTGACTTAAAAGAAAAAAATAATCTTAAAATTGATCTCTTATTAAACTCACATTGTTTTAGTATTAATGCCTCAAAATTGAGAAATGCTGTTTTTCACAAAAAAATCCAGTTTTCTTGGGAACTTTCATTTTGATCAGGTTCCTCAATATTCTGATGCATTTCTCAAAAAACGATTCCTTCATGACAACTTACCAACATTTCAATTGAAAGACATTCAAAACAAAAGATGGCGGGTCAACTGAAATTAACCGCCATTAACTGAACAAACAACTAGACTAAATAAAGGAAACACTCAAGTAAAAGCGATTGAAAATAGTTAACAGTCACAGAAAGACTAAACCAAATTCAGTGCACATATCATGTGCTCATCCTCCAAAATCATTCGAAATGGGGACACTTTAAGTAGGTAAAGCCACTGAGAGAATAGGGTATTTTGGTGAAAGTAGGCTGCGCAAGAAAAGGAAACCAAGTGTCTATCTTTAAATGGATCGGTCGGCGAGTGTACCTAGCTGGATATATCCATAGAAAGGTTTGGTTTGGTTTGGTTTGGTTTGTTTTGTTTTACGGCATATCAATCTCGGTGGGTCATTTAATGCCGATGAAGTTTTGAAATAAATTCATTCTTAATGCATAATACAATTTTGTTTATCAACTCATGTTTTTCTATTTAACCCATAGATGGGACCCTAACAGGTACTACCACTCCGGGTCAGAGTGAACCAGGGAGCAATGGTGATGAAAGGGTGCTCCACATTCCCCAAGCCTCCAAAATTGGAACCTCACCATCAGATAGAGTTTAACGTCATACCCAGGACATGTAGACCCTCAGTCACCGCCTTCTAGCACCCATATGATAAAAAGGTCTTGGGGCTTGCCATAAGGGCAATAGGCTTGGGAAAATTATATAGGTGCTAGGGCTTGACGTGACCAGCCGATTGATCGGAGGGGGTCTCTCTGACTGCTCGTCTAGCCCAAGATATGGCCAAAATGGAATATTGCAAGTCATGGACCCATAGAAAGGTATGACCAGTTTTGTTACCACTCCCCAAAATGCAACCTCCGGCTATATGCCAAGATGAGTGTACATCTCTGTAACTCATTTTTGAGTAAATAAAATTTATTTGAGGTGGGTGCAGGGATGTACCCACATCAAATATCAAGAAAGACTAAACCACATAATTTTTAGTGATTGGGAAAAATATTCACTAGATATTAATACTTAGGATTATCATTTATACCACTCTTTGTCGATGATATGGATAATTTAGATTATAGGAGGAGATTTTACTAATTCTTGAACGTAGAATGATGCGTGGTTACCTAATTGAATCTTTTAAGATTTGAAATGGTTATAAAAAATAATGGTAAAAAGAAATTCCCCATCTATGGTTTAATAGAAAAATGTATTTATAAAAAAATTGTATTATCCATTAAGAATTGATTTATTTCAAAACTTTATCGGCATTAAATGACCCAATGAGGTTGATATGCCGTAAAACCAAACCAAACCAAACCAATAATAATTCACTCTAACAAATAGACGGATTTTTTTTACCGAAAGCGTTCTACACTATTTGAAAAGATTGCCTGAACATGTACAGAATTAAAGCAATGGAACAAGATTTATCAACCGTACGATCATTTCTGTAACCCAACACATGAGAAATGTGTTTTGAAACCCTCGAATCATTCTCGAATATTAAAATAAAAATAAAAAGGTTATTTAAGCATTTTAAACTCAATCTGTGCTTAATATATTATCTCATTATTATTCATTCAAGCAGATTTAATAACATTGAATGATGAACTGAACTTTTTTATAAACAATCAAAAAGACTCGACGCCTGTTGGATAAAAAGAAGTTATAGAAGTTATAATTGGTTAGGATTCAGAAAGCTGATTGACTAAGTATTTTGCTTCAAATGATTTGAATGGAATAAAATATATAATCGATGACAGATCAATATGCATAAAAAATGAATGCCTAAGCAGTTTACACACACACACACACACACACACACACACATATATATATATATATATATATATATATATATATATATATATATATATATATATTAAAGTTAAAAGAAAGGAAATGAATCCCACAATATGAATAAGAAAAGGTGGAATGAAAACATCACACAATGCTGTTAAAGAAGAAAACAATTTATAATATAATCATAGCTGATACTGATCAATATTTCGATTTTACAAAAATCATCATCAGAGCTTATGAATTACAGAACTTAAAAATAAAATTTAAATAATAAAAACAATTAATCGTAAAAAAATTCCTTTACTAAAAATCTTTTGAATTCCAACCGTCACATTTCTTAAAACCCATCCCCTTCCGTTTAAATTGGTTCGTCTTGTTGCCAATATCTCAAAAATTCGCTACATTTGGTTGACAAAAGATATACATATGAGACATGACCGACATATATATGGCGCGAATGCCCACGTTGGTGAATATTGTAACGTCTTTCGTTTTTTGCAGTATTAAGGTTTTTTGTTTTGTAAACTCATTTGACTTTCCTCTCCGACCCAAACAACTACGGGAGTGAATGAGCTCTGATGATGATTTTTGTAAAATCGAAATATTGATCAGTATCAGCTATGATTATATTATAAATTGTTTTCTTCTTTAACAGCATTGTGTGATGTTTTCATTCCACCTTTTCTTACATATATATATATATATATATATATATATATATATATATATATTATAAGATAAGTGTATTTTGGCAGCATTTTTTCTTTTATACAAGTTTTGTTGAAATGTGCAGACAATTCTTGTCGGACAAGTTTTTGGTTGATCCTTTCTAATTTTCTGGTCATCTTTTTGGTGTCAGGGTGTAACTGGTGTAACAGTCCACCGAAGGTTTCAAAACGAGCGCTTTAGGCAATACTCGTTCCTGTTAAAAACGAGACACGAAACCATACCATCGCTTCCTACCTGATGATGGCAAACTGTATTGCCGAAAGTGCTCGTTTTGAAACCTTCGGTGGAGTGTTACACCAGTTAAACCCCGACACCGAAAATATGGCCCGAAAATTAGAAAAAATCAACCAAAAACTTGTCCGACAAGAATTGTCTATACAGTTCAACAAAACTTGTATATATATATATATATATATATATATATACATACATACATATATATGTGTGTGTGTGTGTAGTATTACAGTGTGTATAGAAATAACCTACTCTAGTTTCACCATAAGTTTATTCAGGGTTAAATTCACTGAATTAATCAATATCTTGATTAATTAAGTGGGTTTAACCCTGAAGATCCTTATCGTGAAACTCGAGTAGGTTATAGGGGAGGTAAATTTCACAGGTAAATTGATCGTACCTAGTACACATGTTTAAAAAGTTTATAGCTTGGCGCTTTCCTTGTCCCGATGATTTAAAAATAGAAAAAATCATATACTAAAGCTGATTTAAGAGTTGTGTGTGTGTGTGTGTGTGTGTGTGTGTGTGTGTGTGTGTGTGTGTGTGTGTGTGTGCAAAGATATTTTTTAAATTACTAATAAATAGGAATTGAATTGAGAAAGTTAATAAAAGTAATCATTTAAGTCATTGAAAGTTTGAAATTTAATGATTACATTTTCAGTTATATATATATATATATATATATATATATATATATTATATAATATATATTATGGGAGAATATGTGCTTAATTGAAGTCGAACCTATTTTTTTGAAAGTTAATTCATTAATAATTAATTAGGCGGGATTAAACTATTTAAATGTAAGGCTAAACAAATCGAGATACCAACATACCATCTCTCTTNCTTTCAAGATATTAACGCGGATCAATACAGTTATACCAATAAAAGATTTTTCCAATCTCCTGTCATCTATTAAAAACATCCATCATTTTCATTCACCCCAAGATATCCTGATGAAGGTTTAATGAAACCGAAAATGTTTAAACATCGATAATTAAATTCATCCTATTTTTCGGAACACTTGTTTTTTTCAAATTTCTTATATATATTATATATATATTATATATATATATTATATATACCAACTTATTGGTAAACCCTTGCGGTAAAAAAAAACCCCGGCAAATGATAGTAAAAATTATACTACCAAACTTCACCTGGGGAAAATGAAAAAAAGAAAAGACCAAGAGGGTCGTACCAACCCAAAATAATTGGTTAATACTATAACACTTGACCAAAAAGAAACAAATATATATATATATATAATATATATATATTATATTTATTTATAATATATAATAAATATATATATATATATATATATAAATAAATTATCCACTAAGGCTAAAAAGTAAAGTGTCCAATACCTCAGTAGAGCAAATAATAAAAGTTAAACCTAATGAGTCAGATATACCTACTAACAGTTTCGCTTAGTAGCTCATCAGGACAAGAATCTGACTCTTGCCCTGATGAGCTACTAAGCGAAACTGTTAGTAGGTATATCGAACTCATTTAGGTTTAACTATATATATATATATATATTATTATATATATATGTGTGTGTGTGTGGTTGTGTTGTGTGTATCCTATGAAATCCTTATGATTGAAACCATGGTAGACCCTTAATGTTACCTCTATTATTATATTTTTATCATTACTGCTCTATGTTTTTGATATATTGAGCACTTCTGGATTATTTACTGCATCACTTTAACCCTCTTACTTCACAGCTTTTTCAATCTTCTGTCAAGTTCCAGGTATTTGTCTATCTTTTCGTTTTCCTTCATCTTTACCCCGTGATCTGCTGGAAGTCTACCAGTTAACAAATTCTCTTTTTTTTTATAGTCATAATATTGTCCCCTGGCTGGGATATAGGGGTGATCCGTCTTTATCTTGAAGTTTCAGAGAATTTTATGCGTTTCGTTTTCCAAGAACAGATTCTGGTTTATGCATATATACCATTTTGTTGTATGGTAAAAATTTAATTTTTGGCATAATTCCCAATGGATAACCTTCCCAACTCAAGTTGTGCCTTGTTTTGTATTCCTGTTGTACTAGTTTTGCTACATTCACTTAATACATGGTTTTACAGTCTCATCTCTGTCACTGCACAGTCTACATTTTACTGTTTTTGGGCCTTACCAACTTTTGCTTTGATATAATTTGTTCTTATGGCATTATTTTGTGCAACAATTATTAGTGATTCAATTTTCTCTCTTGAGGTTTCCTCTTCTTATCATGTCCAAGGTTTTTTATGTGCAACCTTTCGGATTGTCGTTTGAAATGTCCATATAATTGTTTTCTTCCATTTTTTCTTTTCTAGTTTTCGTTTGTTTTTCTGTTTGTCCATATATTAATCTGCTTTCTTTGGCTACCATCGGTAATCTGTCTTTGCTCATTTTTGTGTATTCTTCAAGTTGTTGGGTTGTGGGCCTCTACATGGTCCTCTATTTTGGCAAACATCTTCCACCTTCCTTTCTTGATACATATAGTCTATCTCTATCGTTTCTAGGGTGTAGAGCCTTGTGCATTGTCATTATTTTTTTAGTCCTTTGGTCAATGTCTGAGTTTTCTTTTGACCGTTTTAAGAATGGCAAGAGTGTCTTATTAGGGGATGTTCCAGGTATTTTATTTCTTTTGGTGAGATTTCTGCTGTTGAGCTTGGTTTCTAGAGTTTTCTTGTAAAGGTATTCTTTTTTCCTTTCATTACTGTTTGCTTGATATTGTGGTGCTTTTAAAATTTCCCAAGGTATTTGTAACTTTCTTTTTCCTCAAGGGATTTTTATAGTGTCATGATGTAGTTGTATTCCGCCCATCATTTTTCTTTCCTCCTGTTTCCTTTACTAGCATAGCACATTTTTTGATTTCGAATTCCATTCTGTATCTTGGCTATATATCGTGGTGCTAATAAGTGCGTGTTGCACTGCCGGCCACTTATAGGTTGATGAATCTGCTCGTTCGGACTTCCTGTGCCCACGCTGTTTTGTTTAACCTCAGGAAAGTTGAAGAAGATCTGGTTCGGACTTTCTCAGTTCGGACTGGGTCTGAAGATGACCAAATTTACCAATGCTGTCAACGGGTCAACAATCGTAATAACTACGAAACGCTTGTTAACTAATTGTATACAACAATACCTTTATTAATCATTCAGAGAAACAAATTATGTACACACAAAGGGTGTCGATGTCGAAGTCGAAAGTCGGAGTTTGTGAGTTGACTGGTGATATACAGCAAATTACTTCTGGCTGAAATGGTCAAATTCAGGATTTTGAGTGGCAAGGTACCGGGAAGCAGCGGAGAAGTGTGGCAAGGGCTCTGAGTCTCGTAGCTGTGGAACCAGCTTTCGATCTGATCTGTTCTCTTTTCGGGTCTTCTTTTTATGGGTCCTGACCCCTGAACATACGGCTCTGATTGGCCAGCGCAAAATCGGGGAGGAGGAGTATCCCCCCTCCTCCTCCGAAGTCGCTTTTTATTGGACGGTCAATCAAAATCATGGCATTGGGTTGTACATCTTGGGAGGGCAAAAAAAAAAAAAAACAAAAAAAAAAAACAAGCAAAACAAAAAAAACAAAACAAAAAAGAACAAACTCCACCCACTTTTCTTTGATTGGTGAGCCACCCATAATATTTTTATTATTGGTAAAATGGCCCTTGTTATTGTAATTTTCCTTCGTACTCTTCTGTAAGAGTAAGCACTGATTTGACCTCACAATCCAAAATAAGTTATTGTTTTATTTACCTAAATCAAAATTTAAAATTGACCTTTCAAATTTCGTTGTTTTAGTAATTTCGTCCTTCGTTGACGCTAACTTTTGATTTGACCTTTGAAAGAACCTAGTATAGCAATTGTGGGTCACCAGGTGTAATTTTTATATTATTATTATTTGTTTGGTTTGTCTTTGTTTTTAACACTTCCTTACAAAGGATTATAATTTTAACTTTTAATAAATCACCCAAATTATTCTTAAGTATCTAATTCAATATCGCCAGTCGCCAGTCAACTTTATAACATTATTATAGTGTTATAATTATTCTATGGTTTTAGTTTCGTTGTACCAGTATTATTATTATTATTATTATTATTATTTAGTTTTTTCACACCTGCCGTAGCGGTGGTTTCACTGGGCTGTGTGACAACAAGTCTCCCCAGGTCTCCAGGACTCTTCTGAGTATTCTAGCCGATCCCAAATGTGCTGTAATTTGGATGGCCTCGATTCTTCCTCTGGTTTTCCAGTTCACCCAATTCTTTTCCAGAGCTTTGGGATTGTTCCAACGGGCACCAATTACAAATTGGCACGACTTTCACCTTCATATTATTATTATTATTATTATTATTATTATTATTATTGTTGTGATGTTAGTTCAACAGTAAAAAAGAAGTCAAGTCGAGGTAGGGTAAAAGAGACAAGTGTATTTACAATAAGGTACAAGAACGGCTAGCTTGCCGCTAAACAGTAACAGAACGGTAACAGTACAACCTTTCACTCGTGTCTCACTATTTATAGTGAGAACCGGTGTATATTCTCCACTGTAGGAACGGTCGGTACACAATTAAATTATTATTTTAATTATTATTATTATTATTTGAGTTTTCACATCAGTGTAGCTGATAGTCTTTCACTGGAGTCTGAGTGACAGCAAGTCTCCTCAGGTCTCCAGGACTCTTCTGAGTATTCTGGCAGATTGCAGCAGTGCAGTGTTCTGAATGGTTTCAATCCTTCCTCTGATATCCAAACTTTCCAAACCCTTTTCTAATCCTTTTGGGACTGTTCCAAGTGCACCAACTACAATTGGTATAACTTTCACTTTCATATTCCATAAACTTTTTCAGTTCTCTAGCAAGGTCCAGAATATTTGTCAATTTTTTTCATTTTCCTTTAACTTCACCCTGTGATTTGCTGGCACTGCAAAATCAACCAGTTGACAAGTTGTTTATCAACACTAGGTCTGGCCTTCTTGCTGGGATAAGGTGATCCGTTTTTATCTCTAAGCCCCAGAGAATTTTGTGCGTTTCTTCTCAAAGAACAGATTCTGGTTTATGCATATACCATTTTGTTGTGTGGTCAAAATTTAATTTTTCGCATAATTCCCAGTGATCACCTTCCAACCCAGTCGTGTCTAGTTTTGTATTCTCGTTGTGCTAGTTTGCTACATTCGCAGAGTATATGGTTAACAGTCTCATCTTCTATTACCGCAAAGTCTACATTTACTATTTTGTTGGGTCTTATCAATTTTCGCTTTGATGTAGTTTTGTCCTTATGGCATTATTTTGTGCAGCAATTATTATTATTATTATTATTATTATTATTATTATTATTATTATTATTATTATTATTATTATTATATTATATTTTTATTTAAAAAAATATTATTATGTATTAAAAGAAGAAAATAATCTGAGATTAACATTTTCATAACTGTTCGTTTTTTTGCGCGCGGATTCAAGATCATGAATATTAATGTTTCTATTTGTGACGCATTGAAACTATGATGAACCGTTGAAATATTTCACGTGGTTTTTTCTATGTACATATGTGCACATATCTATGTATATATAGGTACACGCGAGGATATTTTGGCAGAGCATTCGATAAAAAATAAAAAAATGAAATAAAATTTGCATCTTTATAAAGAACAGAAAATAAGATCAAGGTAGACTGGAGGTAAAACTTGGAAATAAAACCACATTGTTGTTTTCTTGAATCTCTTTCCGGTCACGGAGATATATGCATCTTTATAAAGAACAGAAAATAAGAATCAGGTAGAATGGAAGGTAAAACTTGGAAATAAAACCACGTTAGTTGTTTTCTTGAATCTCTTTCACGGTCACGGAGATATATGCATCTTTATAAAGAACAGAAAATAAGAATCAAGGTAGACTGGAAGGTAAAACTGGAATAAAACACATTAGTTGTTTTCTTGAATCTCTTTCACGGTCACGGAGATATATGCATCTTTATAAAGAACAGAAATAAGAATCAAGGTAGAATGGAAGGTAAAACTTGGAAATAAAACCACATTAGTTGTTTTCTTGAATCTCTTTCACGATCACGGAGATATATGCATCTTTATAAAAGAACAGAAAATAAGAATCAAGGTAGACTGGAAGGTAAAACTGGGAAATAAAACCACATTAGTTGTTTTGAATCTCTTTCACGTCACGGAGATATATGCATCTTATAAAGAACAGAAATAAGAATCAAGGTAGAATGGAAGGTAAAACTTGGAAATAAAACCACGTTAGTTGTTTTCTTGAATCTCTTTCACGATCACGGAGATATATGCATCTTTATAAAGAACAGAAAATAAGAATCAAGGTAGAATGGAAGGTAAAACTGGGAAATAAAACTACGGTAGTTGTTTTCTTGAATCTCTTTCACGATCACGGAGATATATGCATCTTTATAAAGAACAGAAAAATAAGAATCAAGGTAAACTGGAAGGTAAAACTTGGAAATAAAACCACGTTAGTTGTTTTCTTGAATCTCTTTCACGATCACGGAGATATATGCATCTTTATAAAGAACAGAAAATAAGAATCAAGGTAGACTGGAAGGTAAAACTGGGAAATAAAACCACATTAGTTGTTTTCTTGAATCTCTTTCACGATCACGGAGATATATGCATCTTTATAAAGAACAGAAAATAAGAATCAAGGTAGAATGGAAGGTAAAACTGGGAAATAAAACCACATTAGTTGTTTTCTTGAATCTCTTTCACGGTCACGGAGATATATGCATCTTTATAAAGAACAGAAAATAAGAATCAAGGTAGAATGGAAGGTAAAACTGGGAAATAAAACCACATTAGTTGTTTTCTTGAATCTCTTTCACGGTCACGGAGATATATGCATCAATTATTGTTGAAAGCTAATCAGATTGTGGCTTCGAAAAAGGAGCGATACACAATGTTCTTGTCACTGTCTCCTAAGTTGACACTGATGAAATTGCCTGATAATGTCAACCGATTTTACCCTCAGCTGCATCTTTCATTAGTATTATACAAAAAGATATGAATACATGATCATTGATTATCAGATTGGCATCTTCCTAGTTTGAGGCCATTCATCGTCACTCTGATATTTCGAGTAAGATTTAAAGATGTGTGTCATGAGCATGTCACCAAAGGATTAATAAAAAATGGCTGCCTTTCCAACCTTTTTCTCTCTCATCTTTGCCTGTTAACTCAGGATGAACCGCCATGTTACGCACACATTTTTTTTATTATTGATTGGTAGGGAAAATACAGAACTCATCTCTTCCCTTTTCTATATTCTAATTTTTTCTTTTTGGCATCTTATCTGTGAAATTTACTTTCTAGCTTTAAAATTACTTTTTTTTTGTTGTTATACTGATTATAATATTTTCTTTATCGATGTTTCATCATATTAATAATTTTTTCAAAAAACCCAAAAAACAAAAAAGAAAACCCCTGAAAACAAATAAAAAACATGCAAAAAATACAAAAAACAAACCCCCCCCAAAAAAAAACAAGAAAAAAACAAAAAACAGAAACAAAACAAAACAATAAAAAAATCCCCACAAAAACAAACGAAAATCTACTTTTCTTAAATTTTGAGATGAGGCTTGATAATTAGTATTATTTGGATTATTCGGACTATTCTCCTCATCTTTATTATTATCTACACTATTTCTCTGAATTTTTGAGATGAAGCTTAATAATTAGTATCATTTGGATTATTCAGACTGTTGTCCTCATCTTATTGTTATCTACACTATTTCTCTGAATTTTTTAGATGAGGCTTGATAATTAGTATTATTTGGATTATTCGGACTATTGTACTCATCTGTATTGTTATCTACACTATTTCTCTGAATTTTTGAGATGAGGCTTGATAATTTGTATTATTTGGATAATTCGGACTATTATCCTCATCTTTATTGTTATCTACACTATTTCTCTAAATTTTTAGATGAGGCTTGATAATTTGTATTATTTGGATAATTCGGACTATTATCCTCATCTTTATTGTATATCTACACTATTTCTCTGAATTTCTTTTAGATGAGGCTTGATAATTTGTATTATTTGGATTATTCAGACTATTGTCCTCATCTTTATTGTTATCTACACTATTTCTCTGAATTCTTTAGATGAGGCTTGATAATTAGTATTATTTTGATTATTCAGACTATTGTCCTCATCTTATAGTTATCTACACTATTTCTCTGAATTTTTGAGATGAGGCTTGATAATTAGTATTATTTGGATTATTCGGACTATTGTCCTCATCTTTATTGTTATCTACACTATTTCTCTGAATTTTTTTAGATGAGGCTTGATAATTAGTATTATTTGGATTATTTGGACTATTGTCCTCATCTTTATTGTTATCTACACTATTTCTCTGAATTTTTGAGATGGAGCTTGATAATTAGTATTATTGGATTATTCGGACTATTGTCCTCATCTTTATTGTTATCTACACTATTTCTCTCTGAATTTTTTAGATGAGGCTTGATAATTAGTATTATTTGAATTATTCGGACTATTGTCCTCATCTTTATTGTTATCTACACTATTTCTCTGAATTTTTGAGATGAGGCTTGATAATTAGTATTATTTGGATTATTCGGACTATTGTCCTCATCTTTATTGTTATCTACACTATTCTCTCATTTCTGAAACGAAGCTTGATAAATAGTATCATTTGGATTATTCGGACTATTGTCCTCATCTTTATTGTTATCTACACTATTTTTCTGAATTTTTGAGATGAGACTTGATAATTAGTATTATTTGGATTATTCAGACTATTGTCCTCATCTTTATTGTTATCTACACTATTTCTCTGAATTTTTGAGATGAGACTTGATAATTAGTATTATTTGGATTATTCGGACTATTGTCCTCATCTTTATTGTTATCTACACTATTTCTCTGAATTCTTTAGATGAGGCTTGATAATTAGTATTATTTGGATTATTCCGACTATTGTCCTCCTCTTTATTGTTATCTACACTATTTCTCTGAATGTTTGAGATGAGGCTTGATAATTAGTATTATTTGGATTATTCGGACTATTATCCTCATCTTTATTGTTATCTACACTATTTCTCTGAATTTTTTAGATGAGGCTCGATAATTAGTATTATTTGGATTATTCGGACTATTGTCCTCATCTTTATTGTTATCTACCCCATTTCGCTGAATTTTTGAGATGAGTCTTGATAATTAGTATTATTTGGATTATTTGGACTATTGTCCTCATCTTTATTGTTATCTACACTATTTCTCTGAATGTTTGAGATCAAGCTTGATAATTAGTATTATTTGGATTATTCGGACTATTGTACTCATCTTTATTGTCATCTACACTATTTCTCTGAATTTTTTAGATGAGGCTTGATAATTAGTATTATTTGGATTATTCGGATTATTGTCCTCATCTTTATTATTATCTACACTATTTCTCTGAATTTTTGAGATGAGGCTTGATAATTAGTATTATTTGGATTATTCGGACTATTATCCTCATCTTTATCGTTATCTGTTGTTGCCGAAACGTTGTACAGATAACGTATAAAGATGAGGACAATAGTTCGAATAATCCAAATAATACTAAAAGAAAATCTAATATAAAATGACTCATGTTAGTATTGTATATTCTCTTTTCAGAAGATACAGTTTATGTGTATGTGGGTGGGGGTCCCATGGCGTAATGAGTAACGTCCTGGCCTGCAAAATTGCAATTATCGAGTTCAAAATCCAGACTCGCTATTATGTTCACTTCGGACTAATGCCATCGGGAAAGGTAGGAACTCCCTCATCACCCAGCTAAGGGTGAAATAGTACCACGGCTGTTCTTTTAGAAGGATGGCTTTGACGTTAAATAACCCACGAAGGGAACTAAACTAAACCACGTTCTCTGTAATTTATGATTTTCTTTTACTTAAAATGTCGAGTTGTTTTGAATTGAGAAAGCAGGGACATCGATTGACTGGAATCCTTTCTTGCCATCCAAGAGAAAAAAAGAAAGAAAGAATGGACTCTCTCGTCGATTTCGATGCATGAGGGTTCATCCAATGCAACCTACACAGTGTTTAGTTCATAATGGTGAAGAGTTCTGTTGGACCATCCGCACTTTTTGGCACAGTCAGTAGGAAAGAACTGGTGTACAAGGAATGCCACAAACCCAATCAACGACTGATCTCAGGTTTCCAAATTCAGGGTTTTCCTTTCTCCTAGACTGGTTACCTATCCAAGGTTAAAGAGCCCAGTTTGCTCTACTATTTTATCCATAGCTAGAGGGAGAATATATGGAGTCATATCTTTCCCAAGGGTATTAGCGCTATGTGAAATGCAAACAGCCGTGTCTAGGATTTGAACTTGGGTCGACGAGTCCATTTCCTACGACTCTAACCATTATGCCACGCGCCTCCAGAAGGAATACGAAGAAAACAAAAAGAGAGAATAAGTTGAAAGGAAAAAATTCAAAAGAGAAAGAACACAAATTGACACAGAGAAAAGAGATGGCTGAAATATTGAAAGTTACTGTAAGAGAGAAGGCTGAAATATAGAAAGTTACCATAGAGAGAAGGCTGAAAATATTGAAATTACCATGAGAGAGAAGGCTGAAATATAGAAATTTACCATAAGAGAGAAGCCTGAAATATAGAAAATTACCATAGAGAGAAGGCTGAAATATAGAAAATTACCACAAAGAGAGAAAGCTGAAATATAGAAAATTACCGTAAGAGAAGGCTGAATATACAAATTTACCATATGAGAGAAGGCTGAAATATAGAAAATTACCATAAGAGAGAAGGCTGAAATATAGTAAGTTGCCATAAGAGAAGAAAAGAAAGAAAGAAAGAAAGAAATGAAAACGGGGTTGTGTTTTTTTAGATCTGCAGTGGGGAGCCCACGTGACGTAGTGGCTAATGTATTGGAATGCGACATCGTCCTAAGCGAGTTCGAACTCCAGTCGTGCTATTACGTTAACTTTCGGTCTAATACCTCTGGGAAAGGTATGGATCCTCTCATCTCTCTAGTCACGGGTTAAATAGTACCACTACATTTCTTCTACAGAGATGACATTGGCATTAAATAACCCACGAAAGTTGATATGTCATTAAACAAAGAAACCAAACCAAACCTCATATACGCAGATTGTCATGGTTACGAAGCAAAAATAACATACTTAAAAATAGAAACAAGCCCCCAAATTATATATCTATATAGTGTGTTTAATAATACAAGAGATTAAAATAATTTTTGTTGATTATTTTAATAAAAATCTACCTAACGATTGTAAATATTTTCTTTCTTATAGTTTGTCACGAAATTATATCTTATTCCAGTTAAATTAATATAAAATATTTTAGATGATATTATGTTGTATCGTGAGGTGGAAAGATACACAGAAAATGGTGTGCTTAATACATTTATTAAGCATCAGTATCCGGTACCAAACGGATACATACAAACACTGAACAAATAAGTACAAACAATTAACAAGACAAAACTTACTCTAAATAGAGGAGGGTCAATTCGGTATGACCAACGAGGTGGAAAGATACACAGATGAATGGTGTGCTTAATACATTTATTAAGCACCAGCATCCAGTGTCAAACGGATACAGACAAACACAGAACAAATAAGTACAAACAATTAACAAGACAAACTCACATTAAAAGAGGAGGGTCAATTCGGTATAGCCAACGCAGCAGAGTCAGTTTGAATATTATTCAGCTAGTCAATACTCTTTAGTTAATTCACTTTAATCGTAGGTTATCTTATGGCTATGAGCCAATCCATCTAGTAGAGTGTTGGAGGGGTGTTAGCTACTCTACAACATATTATAATCCTACAGATATAAAATATTTTACAACCACTGAACAAGAATTCATTAGCAATGATGTGTTTTCTATTGAATGTGAAACATGAAGATTCAACGATGTAGGGCCTGGCTGGTGGTGAGTTCTGAGACAACACCAGTAACACCCGAAAATCCTGTTCCTCATTAATCATTCATGTTTATTCTTTAGATAAATGTTCTAGGCTTCATTTAAGCACGCTGAAAAGGAAGTCTGAACTTTTAGTCATTGGTTGTCAAAAGAACATGTATAAAAACACACAAGCTATTAATATGATTTATTCAAGTAAGTATTTTCGGGTGTTACTGGTGTGTCTCAGAACTTTACATCGTATGAGATCTCATGTTTCACATTCAATAGAAAACACATCATTGCTAATGAATTCTTGTTCAGTGGTTGTAAAATATTTTATATCTGTAGGATTATAATATGTTGTAGAGTAGCTAACACCCCTCCAAACACTCTACTAGATGGATTGGCTCATAGCCATAAGATAACCCACGATTAAAGTGAATTAACTAAAGAGTATTGACTAGCTGAATAATATTCAAACTGACTCTGCTGCGTTGGCTATACCGAATTGACCCTCCCTTTTAATGTGAGTTTGTCTTGTTAATTGTTTGTACTTATTTGTTCTGTGTTTGTCTGTATCCGTTTGACACTGGATGCTGGTGCTTAATAAATGTTTAAGCACACCATTCATCTGTGTATCTTTCCACCTCGTTGGTCATAACCGAATTGACCTCTCTCTATTTAGAGTAAGTTTTGTCTTGTTAATTGTTTGTACTTATTTGTTCAGTGTTTGTATGTATCCGTTTGGTACCGGATACTGATGCTTAATAAATGTATTAAGCACACCATTTTCTGTGTATCTTTCCACCTCACGATACAACATAATATCATCTAAAATATTTATATTAATTTAACTGGAATAAGATATATTTCGTGACAAACTATAAGAAAGAAATATTTACAATCGTTAGGTAGATTTTTATTAAAATAATCAACAAAATTATTTAATCTCTTGTATTATTAAACACACTATATAGATATATAATTTGGGGGCTTGTTTCTATTTTTTAAGTATGTTATTTTTGCTTCGTAACCATGACAATCTGCGTATATGAGGTTTGGTTTGGTTTCTTTGTTTAATGACATATCAACTTTCGTGGGTTATTTAATGCCAATGTCATCTCTGTAGAAGAAATGTAGTGGTACTATTTAACCCGTGACTAGAGAGATGAGAGGATCCATACCTTTCCCAGAGGTATTAGACCGAAAGTTAACGTAATAGCACGACTGGAGTTCGAACTCGCTTAGGACGATGTCGCATTCCAATACATTAGCCACTACGTCACGTGGGGCTCCCCACTGCAGATCTAAAAACACAACCCCGTTTTCATTTTCTTTCTTTCTTTCTTTCTTTCTTCTCTTATGGCAACTTACTATATTTCAGCCTTCTCTCTTATGGTAATTTTCTATATTTCAGCCTTCTCTCATATGGTAAATTTGTATATTCCAGCCTTCTCTCTTACGGTAATTTTCTATATTTCAGCTTTCTCTCTTGTGGTAATTTTCTATATTTCAGCCTTCTCTCTTATGGTAATTTTCTATATTTCAGGCTTCTCTCTTATGGTAAATTTCTATATTTCAGCCTTCTCTCTCATGGTAACTTTCAATATTTCAGCCTTCTCTCTTATGGTAACTTTCTATATTTCAGCCTTCTCTCTTACAGTAACTTTCAATATTTCAGCCATCTCTTTTCTCTGTGTCAATTTGTGTTCTTTCTCTTTTGAATTTTTTCCTTTCAACTTATTCTCTCTTTTTGTTTTCTTCGTATTCCTTCTGGAGGCGCGTGGCATAATGGTTAGAGTCGTAGGAAATGGACTCGTCGACCCAAGTTCAAATCCTAGACACGGCTGTTTGCATTTCACATAGCGCTAATACCCTTGGGAAAGATATGACTCCATATATTCTCCCTCTAGCTATGGATAAAAATAGTAGAGCAAACTGGGCTCTTTAACCTTGGATAGGTAACCAGTCTAGGAGAAAGGAAAACCCTGAATTTGGAAACCTGAGATCAGTCGTTGATTGGGTTTGTGGCATTCCTTGTACACCAGTTCTTTCCTACTGACTGTGCCAAAAAGTGCGGATGGTCCAACAGAACTCTTCACCATTATGAACTAAACACTGTGTAGGTTGCTCATTGGATGAACCCTCATGCATCGAAATCGACGAGAGAGTCCATTCTTTCTTTCTTTTTTTCTCTCTTGGATGGCAAGAAAGGATTCCAGTCAATCGATGTCCCTGCTTTCTCAATTCAACAACTCGACATTTTAAGTAAAAGAAAATCATAAATTACAGAGAACGTGGTTTAGTTTAGTTCCCTTCGTGGGTTATTTAACGTCAAAGCCATCCTTCTAAAAGAACAGCCGTGGTACTATTTCACCCTTAGCTGGGTTGATGAGGGAGTTCTACCTTTCCCGATGGCATTAGTCCGAGTGGAACCGAGTCGAGGCCCACGTTACTCACGCCATGGACCCACCACATACACACTGTATCTTCTGAAAGAGAATATACAATACTAACATGAGTCATTTTATATTAGATTTTCTTTTAGTATTATTTGGATTATTCGAACTATTGTCCTCATCTTTATACGTTATCTGTACAACGTTTCGGCAACAACAGATAACGATAAAGATGAGGATAATAGTCCGAATAATCCAAATAATACTAATTAAGCCTCATCTCAAAAATTCAGAGAAAGTGTAGATAATAATAAAGATGAGGACAATAATCCGAATAATCCAAATAATACTAATTATCAAGCCTCATCTAAAAAATTCAGAGAAATAGTGTAGATGACAATAAAGATGAGTACAATAGTCGAATAATCCAAATAATACTAATATCAAGCTTGATCTCAAACATTCAGAGAAATAGTGTAAAACAATAAAGATGAGGACAATAGTCCAAAATCCAAATAATACTAATTATCAAGACTCATCTCAAAAATTCAGCGAAATGGGGTAGATAACAATAAAGATGAGGACAATAGTCCGAAAATCCAAATAATACTAATTATCGAGCCTCATCTAAAAATTCAGAGAAATAGTGTAGATAACAATAAAGATGAGGATAATAGTCCGAATAATCCAAATAATACTAATTATCAAGCCTCATCTCAAACATTCAGAGAAATAGTAGATAACAATAAAGAGGAGGACAATAGTCGGAATAATCCAAATAATACTAATTATCAAGCCTCATCTAAAATCAGAGAAATAGTGTAGATAACAATAAAGATGAGGACAATAGTCCGAATAATCCAAATAATACTAATTTATCAAGTCTCATCTCAAAAATTCAGAGAAATAGTGTAGATAACAATAAAGATGAGGACAATAGTCTGAATAATCCAAATAATACTAATTATCAAGTCTCATCTCAAAAAATTCAGAAAAATAGTGTAGATAACAATAAAGATTGAGGACAATAGTCCGAATAATCCAAATGATACTATTTATCAAGCTTCGTTTCAGAAATGTAGAGGAATAGTGTAGATAACAATAAAGATGAGGACAATAGTCCGAATAATCCAAATAATACTAATTATCAAGCCTCATCTCAAAAATTCAGAGAAATAGTGTAGATAACAATAAAGATGAGGACAATAGTCCGAATAATTCAAATAATACTAATTATCAAGCCTCATCTAAAAAATTCAGAGAAATAGTGTAGATAACAATAAAGATGAGGACAATAGTCCGAATAATCCAATTAATACTAATTATCAAGCTCCATCTCAAAAATTCAGAGAAATAGTGTAGATAACAATAAAGATGAGGACAATAGTCCAAATAATCCAAATAATACTAATTATCAAGCCTCATCTAAAAAAATTCAGAGAAATAGTGTAGATAACAATAAAGATGAGGACAATAGTCCGAATAATCCAATAATACTAATTATCAAGCCTCATCTCAAAAATTCAGAGAAATAGTGTAGATAACTATAAAGATGAGGACAATAGTCTGAATAATCAAAATAATACTAATTATCAAGCCTCATCTAAAGAATTCAGAGAAATAGTGTAGATAACAATAAAGATGAGGACAATAGTCTGAATAATCCAAATAATACAAATTATCAAGCCTCATCTAAAAGAATTCAGAGAAATAGTGTAGATAACAATAAAGATGAGGATAATAGTCCGAATTATCCAAATAATACAAATTATCAAGCCTCATCTAAAAAATTTAGAGAAATAGTGTAGATAACAATAAAGATGAGGATAATAGTCCGAATTATCCAAATAATACAAATTATCAAGCCTCATCTCAAAAATTCAGAGAAATAGTGTAGATAACAATACAGATGAGTACAATAGTCCGAATAATCCAAATAATACTAATTATCAAGCCTCATCTAAAAAAATTCAGAGAAATAGTGTAGATAACAATAAAGATGAGGACAACAGTCTGAATAATCCAAATGATACTAATTATTAAGCTTCATCTCAAAAATTCAGAGAAATAGTGTAGATAATAATAAAGATGAGGAGAATAGTCCGAATAATCCAAATAATACTAATTATCAAGCCTCATCTCAAAATTTAAGAAAAGTAGATTTTCGTTTGTTTTTGTTGGGGATTTTTTTATTGTTTGTTTTGTTTCTTGTTTTTTTTTTTTCTTGTTTTTTTTGGGGGGGGGGTTTGTTTTTTGTATTTTTGCATGTTTTTTTTTGTTTTTCAGGGGGTTTTCTTTTTTGTTTTTGGGTTTTTTTGAAAAATTATTAATATGATGAAACATCGATAAAGAAAATATTATAATCAGTATAACAACAAAAAAAAGTAATTTTAAAGCTAGAAAGTAAATTTCACAGATAAGATGCCAAAAGAAGAAAAAATTAGAATATAGAAAAGGGAAGAGATGAGTTCTGTATTTTCCCTACCAATCAATAATAAAAAAAATGTGTGCGTAACATGGCGGTTCATCCTGAGTTAACAGGCAAAGATGAGAGAGAAAAAGGTTGGAAAGGCAGCCATTTTTATTAATCCTTTGGTGACATGCTCATGACACACATCTTTAAATCTTACTCGAAATATCAGAGTGACGATGAATGGCCTCAAACTAGGAAGATGCCAATCTGATAATCAATGATCATGTATTCATATCTTTTTGTATAATACTAATGAAAGATGCAGCTGAGGGTAAAATCGGTTGACATTATCAGGCAATTTCATCAGTGTCAACTTAGGAGACAGTGACAAGAACATTGTGTATCGCTCCTTTTTCGAAGCCACAATCTGATTAGCTTTCAACAATAATTGCATATATCTCCGTGACCGTGAAAGAGATTCAAGAAAACAACTAATGTGGTTTTATTTCCCAGTTTTACCTTCCATTCTACCTTGATTCTTATTTTCTGTTCTTTATAAAGATGCATATATCTCCGTGACCGTGAAAGAGATTCAAGAAAACAACTAATGTGGTTTTATTTCCCAGTTTTACCTTCCATTCTACCTTGATTCTTATTTTCTGTTCTTTATAAGATGCATATATCTCCGTGATCGTGAAAGAGATTCAAGAAAACAACTAATGTGGTTTTATTTCCCAGTTTTACCTTCCAGTCTACCTTGATTCTTATTTTCTGTTCTTTATAAAGATGCATATATCTCCGTGATCGTGAAAGAGATTCAAGAAAACAACTAACGTGGTTTTATTTCCAAGTTTTACCTTCCAGTTTACCTTGATTCTTATTTTCTGTTCTTTATAAAGATGCATATATCTCCGTGATCGTGAAAGAGATTCAAGAAAACAACTACCGTAGTTTTATTTCCCAGTTTTACCTTCCATTCTACCTTGATTCTTATTTTCTGTTCTTTATAAAGATGCATATATCTCCGTGATCGTGAAAGAGATTCAAGAAAACAACTAACGTGGTTTTATTTCCAAGTTTTACCTTCCATTCTACCTTGATTCTTATTTTCTGTTCTTTATAAAGATGCATATATCTCCGTGACCGTGAAAGAGATTCAAGAAAACAACTAATGTGGTTTTATTTCCCAGTTTTACCTTCCAGTCTACCTTGATTCTTATTTTCTGTTCTTTATAAAGATGCATATATCTCCGTGATCGTGAAAGAGATTCAAGAAAACAACTAATGTGGTTTTATTTCCAAGTTTTACCTTCCATTCTACCTTGATTCTTATTTTCTGTTCTTTATAAAGATGCATATATCTCCGTGACCGTGAAAGAGATTCAAGAAAACAACTAATGTGGTTTTATTTCCCAGTTTTACCTTCCAGTCTACCTTGATTCTTATTTCTGTTCTTTATAAAGATGCATATATCTCCGTGACCGTGAAAGAGATTCAAGAAAACAACTAACGTGGTTTTATTTCCAAGTTTTACCTTCCATTCTACCTTGATTCTTATTTTCTGTTCTTTATAAAGATGCATATATCTCCGTGACCGTGAAAGAGATTCAAGAAAAACAACTAATGTGGTTTTATTTCCAAGTTTCCTTCCAGTCTACCTTGATTCTTATTTTCTGTTCTTTATAAAGATGCAAATTTTATTTCATTTTTTTTATTTTTATCGAATGCTCTGCCAAAATATCCTCGCGTGTACCTATATATACATAGATATGTGCACATATGTACATAAGAAAACCACGTGAAATATTTCAACGGTTCATCATAGTTCAATGCGTCACAAATAGAAACATTAATATTCATGATCTTGAATCCGCGCGCATAAAAACGAACAGTTATGAAAATGTTAATCTCAGATATATTTTCTTCTTTTAAATACATAATAATATTTTAAATATAAAATAATAATAATAATAATAATAATAATAATAATAATAATAATAATAATATAATAATAATAATAATAATAAATTGCTGCACAAAATAATGCCATAAGGACAAACTACATCAAAGCGAAAATTGATAAGACCCAACAAAATAGTAAATGTAGACTTTGCGGTAATAGAGATGAGACTGTTAACCATATACTCTGCGAATGTAGCAAACTAGCACAACGAGAATACAAAACTAGACACGACTGGGTTGGGAAGGTGATCCACTGGGAATTATGCGAAAAATTAAATTTTGACCACACAACAAAATGGTATATGCATAAACCAGAATCTGTTCTTGAGAACGAAACGCACAAAATTCTCTGGGGCTTAGAGATAAAAACGGATCACCTTATCCCAGCAAGAAGGCCAGACCTAGTGTTGATAAACAACTTGTCAACTGGTTGATTTTGCAGTGCCAGCAAATCACAGGGTGAAGTTAAAGGAAAATGAAAAAATTGACAAATATCTGGACCTTGCTAGAGAACTGAAAAAGTTATGGAATATGAAAGTGAAAGTTATACCAATTGTAGTTGGTGCACTTGGAACAGTCCCAAAAGGATTAGAAAAGGGTTTGGAAAGTTTGGATATCAGAGGAAGGATTGAAACCATTCAGAACACTGCACTGCTGCAATCTGCCAGAATACTCAGAAGAGTCCTGGAGACCTGAGGAGACTTGCTGTCACTCAGACTCCAGTGAAAGACTATCAGCTAACACTGATGTGAAAACTCAAATAATAATAATAATAATAATAATAATAATAATTGTTGTACCGACCGTTCCTACAGTGGAGAATATACACCGGTTCTCACTATAAATAGTGAGACACCGAGTGAAAAGGTTGTACTGTTACCGTTCTGTTACTGTTTAGCGGCAAGCTAGCCGTTCTTGTACCTTATTGTAAATACACTTGTCTCTTTTTACCCTACCTCGACTTGACTTCTTTTTTTACTGTTGAACTAACATCACAACAATAATAATAATAATAATAATAATAATAATAATAATATGAAGGTGAAAGTCGTGCCAATTGTAATTGGTGCCCGTGGAACAATCCCCAAAGCTCTGGAAAAGAATTTGGGTGAACTGGAAACCAGAGGAAGAATCGAGACCATCCAAATTACAGCACATTTGGGATCGGCTAGAATACTCAGAAGAGTCCTGGAGACCTGGGGAGACTTGTTGTCACACAGCCTCCAGTGAACCACCAGCTACGGCAGGTGTGAAAAACTAAATAATAATAATAATAATAATAATAATACTGGTACAAACGAAACTAAAACCATTAGAATATTATAACACTATAATAATGTTATAAAGTTGACTGGCGACTGGCGATATTGAATTAGATACTTAAGAATAATTTGGGTGATTTATTAAAAGTTAAAATTATAATCCTTTGTAAGGAAGTGTAAAACAAAGACAAACCAAACAAATAATAATAATATAAAAATTACACCTGGTGACCCACAATTGCTATACTAGGTTCTTTCAAAGGTCAAATCAAAAGTTAGCGTCAACGAAGGACGAAATTACTAAAACAACGAAATTTGAAAAGGTCAATTTTAAATTTTGATTTAGGTAAATAAAACAATAACTTATTTTGGATTGTGAGGTCAAATCAGTGCTTACTCTTACAGAAGAGTACGAAGGAAAATTACAATAACAAGGCCATTTACACAATAAAAAATATTATGGGGTGGCTCACCAATCAAAGAAAAGTGGGGTGGAGTTTGTTCTTTTTGTTTTGTTTTTTTTGTTTTGCTTTGTTTTTTTTTTGTTTTTTTTTGTTTTTTTGCCCTCCCCAAGATGTACAACCCAATGCCATGATTTTGATTGACCGTCCAATAAAAGCGACTTCGGAGGAGGAGGGGGGATACTCCTCCCCGATGTTTGCGCTGGCCAATCAGAGCCGTATGTTCAGGGGTCAGGACCCCATAAAAGAAGACCCCGAAAAGAGAACAGATCAGATCGAAAGCTGGTTCCACAGCTACGAGACTCAGAGCCCTTGCCACCACTTCTCCGCTGCTTCCCGGTACCTTGCCACTCAAAATCCTGAATTTGACCATTTCAGCCAGAAGTAATTTGCTGTATATCACCAGTCAACTCACAAACTCCGACTTCGACTTCGACATCGACACCCCTTTGTTGTTGTACATAATTTTGTTCTCTGAATGATTAATAAAGGTATTGTTGTATACAATTGTTAACAAGCGTTTCGTAGTTATTACGATTGTTGACCCGTTGACAGCATTGGTAAATTTGGTCATCTTCAGACCCAGTCCGAACTGAGAAAGTCCGAACCAGATCTTCTTCAACTTTCCTGAGGGTTAAACAAAACAGCGTGGGCACAGGAAGTCCGAACGAGCAGATTCATCAACCTATAAGTGGCCGGCAGTGCAACACGCACTTATAGCACCACGATATATAGCCAAGATACAGGAATGGAATTCGAAATCAAAAAATGTGCTATGCTAGTAAGGAAACAGGAGGAAAGAAAAATGATGGGCGGAATACAACTACATCATGACACTATAAAATCCTTGAGGAAAAAGAAAGTTACAAATACCTGGGAATTTTAAAAGCACACAATATCAAGCAAACAGTAATGAAAGAAAAAAAGAATACCTTTACAAGAAAACTCCTAGAAACCAAGCTCAACAGCAGAAATCTCACCAAAGAAATAAATACCTGGAACATCCCCGTAATAAGACACTCTGTGCCATTCTTAAAACGGTCAAAAGAAAAACTCAGACATTGACCAAAGGACTAAAAAATAATGACAATGCACAAG
>CM042148.1:18135695-18148195 GCA_023376005.1 Doryteuthis pealeii
AAAATATTGTAAAAATAATTTCCCCCGAATATGTCATATATAGTTTCAATAGGGCAGATAATCAATCTCTAAATTCTCCAATAGGAGAATGGAAATCGGTTGCCATAGCAAGGTTAAAGAGCCAAGCCTGCCCTACTATTTAGCTGTAGCTGGATGCATACCTTTCCCAAGTGTTATATGAAATACAAACAGCCTCATCCAGATTTTGAACTCAAGTTACCGTGCCCATTTCCTACTAGATAACAGTTACACCATGAGCGCCTAACAAAAATTTTTTGCTATGATGTGTTATTTTTTTTCATTTTACAGTAATATACAAAAATCAGATCACTATGAAATAGATATACAGTTTCATTAGTCATTATGTAATGCAACATGAGACATCCAGGTGAGAATATATAAAGTGAAGTAAAATAAATGTATTAATTAGCAGATATTACTCTCATCATATGAATCTTCTAAAACTATGGAGTGTTTATTATTCTATCAAGAGGTAATTTGAATTTCTGCGTAACCAGAAGTGTCAAAGAAACATTTCTTTAATTCCTTTTATACTGGCTGAACATAAAAATATACTTATCGATTTCAAATAGTCATAATATCAAAACCTTTTGGGATATGCTTATGAATATAGCTACATAACATTAATACAAAGTATGTTATAATTTTATGGGCCATCGTTTAGGCTTTAAACAAGAGCGCTTGTCCAGCAGAAATCCTTGATAAAGAATCCTTTGATTCTCCTTAGTATTATAAGTTCCTCGTCAACGGTTGCAAATGAACTATGGTTGTTCGAGATACGACTGACTAATCAGCGCAGGGCAGCCTCGTCAGTTATGGTATAAACTGGTTTCATAGGGGTTTTTCGGATCTTCCAACATAATACCCCCCTCCGTCAGTCAGACCCCGTTAGAGTTGATCAAACTCTAACTCGCTGCCTTTTTGTTCAACGCAAACAGAAAAATAGAGTATGCCAACGCAATCCTTGGCCTCTGTACATCTGGTTGGCTAATTCTACAGCCAATCATCGTTCAGAGTAGTTACAACAGTTCAACAGTGGGTTATCATATGATATTTATAGCACACGTGACTTTTGAAAAGACATTTTCGAAAATCCATTTCAAATCATAAATCATGTCTGTTAATACCGATTATAGCAAAATGATGTAGGTATTTACTCAACCCTTTGGCCATGGGTAGAGTGTGACACAAGGTCACAAGTATGGGGTATCTAGCGGGTATCAAACTCACTACTCAGTATTAATGAATCTGCGAGACTAGCTAGCAAACCATTACACCACCAGGGGACGCCCTAATAGTATAATAATGTAGATAGCTCGGAGGATTACCATATCATAAAACTCAATGAAATACAAGACACTTAGAAAAACATTTAAGAAAAGACCAATTTTGTATTTTCTATTCTAATCTCGCCATTTTATGAGGGTGGGTCAAAAAGTAATGCCATTTTGTTTAAGACAGGTATAATTACCAACACTAGAACATATGTCATACATAATAAAGCTGATCCTCTGTGGATCACATCCATAATTCTGCACAGAATCACCGTTTCTCTCAATAGAAATGTTCCACCTTCAAATGAGAGCATTTATCCCTGCCCAGTAAAATTCTTTTGACTGTTCTTTGAGCCACTTCTTCACAACAGATTTCACTTCCTCGTCACTGGAATAATGTTTGCACACTCAAACCCTCTTTCATGGGGCCAAAGGGGTGATCGTGATTATTACAGTGACGAGGAAGGGAAACGGTGACTATGGAGAAGTAAGGATCCAGCTCCATTTTGATGTATGATACATATTCCTGCGTTGATAATTATACATGTCCTAATCAAAATGGTATTACTTTTTGACTCAAACCCTCTTTCACGGGGCTAAATCTGGTGAAATGGAGGATGCGGTAAAGTTGTCCACCCGAATGAGGCGATTTTCTCCCTTGTCCTGAGGTTTGTGTGTGGTCGAGCATTGTCATGCAGAAGGAGAACATTGTTGATTGACAAGTTGGGTCTTACTCGTCGGATTCTTGCTCTGAGCCTCCATTGATGATATATATATAATATATATATATATATATATATATATATATATATATATATATATATATATATATATTATATATATATAGTATGACCGTTTTTGAGCTGCCAGCATGGCAAACAGATTACGTTTTACTACCAATCTTGTTTAATTGAACAACCTCGGTGGATTCAGAATATGATCCGTGAAGACTTATTTATCACTAAGTTTTGAAAAGAAGTTAATGAACCTCAAGTTTTGAAAGGAGTTAATGAACCTCTAATTAGTACCATAAAAAGAGACGCCCTTCATCGTTGGAGGAGATGGACACGACGACACAAGTTCAAATCCTGAACGAAACTGGTTACATTTCACATAGCGTAAAAGCCTTTGGGAATGATGATGTTCGTTTAGCTAGCCTTAGTTATATAAAAACACTGCACATGAAATAAAGAAAATGTCATTACTTTTTGATTCACTCTCGTATGTGGACATTGTGGAACATTCCTGGAAATACGAGAAATTATGTAATGTCTTTCTTTTTTTCTTTTCTTTTTTTCTTTCTTTTTGGTTTTCGTCACTTATATATTTATTTTTTAGTAATAGTGTTATGAAATTGACACAGCACCTAGTGTTTACTTTATTTTTTTTTTAGCAAAATATTTTGGAGGCTACAATCAAAATTGGATTTAGCTTGAATGAGAGTTGAATAACTTTATAGGGTGCTTGCTTCATCTGATTCTTTCTGTTTGATGAGACTCGAGTGGCAGATTTGACTCACAGCTAACCCTCCTGCTAGAAAAACGATGAGCTAGGTTGAAGGATTTGATTAGCTTCCTTCAAAATGGGGGGAGAGAGAGGAAACATTGGAGGACGTTGACCAATCTGCCAAACAATGATAGTAGCGTTAGCCGCGGTCAACACAAAGAAAAGACATTAGAATAATGGCGGCGATGACGACATGGATTTGAACCTTAGGGTGATAGCAATAAGCTTATTGTCAACGTTAAAAATGATAAGGTGATAAAAAAAACGAATAGAGTGAAGCCGAAGAATCGTAAGACAGCACGCAAAGGGAAGAATATGGGGAAAAGAAGGAAGTGGTAGGCAAAGGTTTTTCTTGCCTTGATTTTTTTTACTCGTTGTTGACAATCAGGCAAATCTCGAAAGTCTTCTGATTGCTCGAGTCAACATACCGTCTGTTTATTTTTGACGTAGCCCAATCTTTTGTGTTTATAGAGTCTTGACTCTTAACTTCTGTAGACAAACTTTTCAAGATTTCCATTTTAGATGTCCGCCATTTTAGATGGACGGTTTATCGAAGCTAATCCCTTTTTACTGGACACGTTCACTGCTCAGTCGCCAATAGTAAATATTTAAATTACTCTGTTTAATTCGCTCATGAACAAGACGCCGACATTACAGCATTTCCTTTATCATCAAGTTGATAATAGATGTTATGCGGTATGAATTGCAATATGCCTTTCTGTATGCGCAAAGTACGTGTGTGTGTAATAAGGATTTGTAGCGGCTAATCATATATTTTTCATACACGGTTATATAACAATATAACATTATATGTATTGTAAACTATCATCAGAAGAAAGTTACTTGATAAGTAACGAAAACTCACCATAAAGCAAGCGGACTGTAGAATGCTCCTCATTCCAATAGCAAAACCGACGAGAAGTTCAATTCCATGATTCTTTTGTTTTGTTTGTTTTTGATATGTTATGTATTTGGTTTTTGGGGTCATGTGCACCGTTTCGGGGCTTTCCTCTCAACGGTTTTATTTGCACACTGCCCCCCCCCTCACTGATGGGAGGCCCCAAGGAATATATCTAATGTATCGTACAATCGAATATACAACTGAATAACGACGAAACAATATTTATGTCAAGATTTTGTGTGCTTATTAATGTATACATATTCTTTATTCTAATTTAATACGAACAATGAAATACGAATTTAAAGAGAATTTACTTTCCTCAAATCAATTTAACCACATTTTTCACGATGAATGAATAAATTTGATGTATCAAACAGGATTATTTTTGTATGTCATTTTCTATGATTTTGGGGGGGGGGTCCTAGCCGTAACTGGAAGTGATCTTTCCTTTTTTGAAGTCTATCTTTTGGCTGTTTGCCTTTAACTTTGATCTAGAGCTATTTTCCTTGCCACTAATTTCGTTTACAGTAAAGAAACAATTTCTTCCAAGTTGTCGTGTCATTGCTGCTGTACAGCTGCACTACTTGGACCCTAACGAAGAGCCTAGAGAATAAACTAGATGGGAGCTGCACAAGAATGCCGCGTGCAGTCTTAAACAAATTGTGGAAACAACACCCCACGAGAAAACAGCTGTATGGCCACCTGCCTCATATCACCCAAACCATCCGAGTAAGACGGACAAGACACGCTGGGTACTGCTGGAGAAGAAAGGACAAACTCATAAGCGACATCTTCCTTTGTGACCAGCAAAGATGTACATTGACCGGTTCTGTGCGGATATTGGATGCTGCGTAGAGGACATTCCAAGAACAATTGATGATAGGAGCGGCTGGGGACAGATTGTCATGGATATCCGTGATGATAGCGCGACATGCTGATGATGATGAAGCAGGATTAAAAATCAGCTAGATGACTGGAATTATGAAAGATGCATTGCTTGGTATACCAGTGAAACTGGTAGGTTCGTTAGGACAGGTTTAGCTCAGTCGTTAGGGCCTCGGACTTGGAATCTCGAGGTTCCGAATTCGATACCGGACCTCGCCAGCTCAGCGTATGAGTAGCACAGGGATCTGTAAGGAGCTGATGGTGTGTGTGGCGCCCCACCTCAGACGCCAACACAATCTCCTTGGTCTAGCGCTATTGAAAAGGGGATAGACTCCCTCGCCATCTGGCTGATACCGACTTTAGGCCGCCCCGTCAACTTTATTATGCTTTAAAAATGAATATGCGCATTAGAGAAATGTTTGTGACTGATCCCAAACGGTGAATCCTGAACTAATTCCAATTTCAGGGTTTATGGAAATATTATTTCTCTGAATGTTTGAGATGAGGCTTGATGATTAGTATTATCTGCGTTATTCGGACTATTGTCCTCATCTTCATTGTTATCTGTACAACGTTTCGGCCGATATGCCCTCCGGCCTTCTTCAGGTATTTCTTGTTGGACTCGGGAACCTTCTTTTCGGACTCGGAACTTTCTTGTCGTAATCGGGAACCTTCTTGTCGTAATCGGGAGCCATCACGGAACTTTGAACCTAACCCTTTATTCAGTCCACGGGGGTATCCTGTTCTCATTCCGCTAACCATAGCTGGGGTAGAGGTGTTAAGCTGTGTTAATTATTATTCTATGTTACTGCTGCCCTTGATCAGGATTGAACCTGCAATCTAGAGATAACTGTCACTTAGAACTGTCTTAACCTAAGAATGTGAATATATAAATATATTGACTACATCTTGGAGAAGAGTCATTCATTTTCTGACGACTAAATTACTTCTAAACATAACGTTTCGGCTGAAATAATAATATAATTCTTTGTAGAAAAATGAAATTGAAATATCTGAAAAACGACAAGCCACCATTGACGGGTAGAGATTAATAGTTTTACTGGAATAGTTTTTTACCTGATTTTCTGAATGTTTGAGATGAGGCTTGATGATTAGTATTATCTGCGTTATTCGGATTATTGTCCTCATCTTTATTGTTATTAATAACAATAAAGATGAGGACAATAGTCCGAATAACGCAGATAATACTAGAATTGGCTTGTTGCTCTGATTTGTGGGAAAACCTTGAAGAAACCTGCAAAAATGTAGCGCCATTTGTGGGAGAGTTCATAGTCTGTATGGAAAAAGGGAGACAATATGTGTTTTTTTGTGCTTAATAATTGTGATAGACATAGTATGGTTGAGGCTATAGAAAGTCCCGAATAAAGACGAATCGTTCTTGTGACCGATGATTTTTTTACTCTAAACTAAAATGAAGATAAATGATAAAGAAAGATCATTTCTTATGAGAATTAACAAAAGGGGGGTGAGTGTTTGTGCATTTCATTTCATTTTGAAATTAATGGCATATATATATTTACCAACCCCTCCGCACGAGCTGGATGTGACACAAGGTCAATTTCTTAAGCGGAGTTCAACAGGTTTGAATTCAGAGTTTTCCTTCTCCTAGACCATTACACCACGCGCTTCCTTCTTATGGCATATAAGTATTTTGCAAATTAGAAAAGACCAGTCAGCTCAGCTCAAAAGTTAAGGTATTAAGAAGTGTGTATGTAGGCGTATATATCATCATCATCATCATCATGTCGCACAAGCAGCACGGATATCCATGACAGTCTCTCGCCAACCTTCCCTATCACTCATTGCCTCTGGAAGCTCTTCTGCACGGCATCCAGCATCCTCGCGCTTCCTACAACTATCAGAGTTTTTTTTATTGGGCTGTTTGAAAAATAATGGTAAATTTTTACTTTAAAATGTGTAAAATAAATTTTAAAAAAGGCCACTATTTTTCAAATAACTGAATATTACTTTTACCCTCTAAATATCTCAGTTACTTGAATAATGTAATAACATGAGACTGATCAGTGAACATCAACGCTGCTGTGATGAAATATTGACAATTTAAAATTTATCAAATATTTCTTGGTTTAGCTTTTAAAACGTATTTGATTATCATTTTTTTTTATATTTATTTTTATTTTATTTTTTAAATATTTTGGGTAATTTTTTCATCTATACTACGAATGACATAAAACATCACATTTACATGGCACTCCATTTAGATTTCTTCAGTTTCTTTAAAACATTCATAATAAAAAAAAACAGGAATTAAGGAAACAGTAAAATAACAGTTTAAAGGGGAAAAGAAAAGAAAAGTAATGCCCAAGTTTTGTTTTTGGAACTACATAGCCTGGGCGGGTTCATATGGATGATGAGCTGTTGCCCAAGCAGTAAATCCCGCTTCTCCACACTGCTGCTGGGATCCAAAGGAAAGGTAAGGAACCAATGCAGTTTGGCAACGGTAATGCCGCAGGAGTTGTTAGGTAGCACTGGAATTCAGCATCACATCACCTTAGGGACTCCGGCACCTGATTTGTTTTCGGGGTTTACTCCTCTAGCCTTTACTTGAAAGGCACAAGGAGGTTTTGTGTCGGACTTTTCCTTGACTTTGATGGGTCGCCGACCAAGGTTAAGGAGCCCCTTCTAACCCAATTGAAGATTTCTTTCATTTCTTTTTTTCTTTCTTTTCCATCATTTTTTTATCATCTTTCTTTTCCATCTTTTTTTCTTCATTTGTGGACCCTATGGTGGCTCATTAGTCCAAATCTGGACTTGCAGATGCGGTCACACGCATTGCAGGGGAAATCCCCCATCTAATTTTGGTTGTTCATGACGACGAAGACTTCGCCGCTCTGCAGTCCTGTTTATCTCCTTATTGAGCTGCTTAGCTCCTGTGCGGCAGGCGTCTCGCCAACCTTGTCTGTTGGAGGTCAGATCTTCCATGCTTCTAAGTGTGATGTTGCATTTCTTCAGCGTTGTCTTAATATGGTTTTTGAACCGCTTTTGGATGGCTTCTGTCCTTCCCGTGCCATCTGTGAGTTCACTGTAAAGTAGTTTACGGGGGAGTCTGTCTACAGACATGCGAATGATGTGACCCAACCATCGTAGTTGGAGTTGCGTTGTTTAACTTCATACCACATTTCATTTGGAGATTTATGTGAGTAGTAAGTACCCCAATCCTACCACTGTCGACTCACCTATTTCTCCTTACATTAGGATAACTTATAAGGTTTGGATCAAAGCGCAATTCGTATGCACATCACCCAACCTACCCAAAATTATCCCTAATAATATAAGGTCTATAATCATCAATAGCATTCATCTTATACAATGAGGAATCTGCAGCTAACTTATCCCGTACCACTGTTAAAGTCTCATCTGTGAATAGACTCACTACATCTAGACTCACCATTTGGTTGGAATGGATGGGAGCATTTCTGATTTTTTTTTCACAAAGTGGGCAGAATTTCTTGACATATGATGAGGACTTACCTGTCAATGGGGTGACTATCTCAACTAGGTACCGGCTCAATGGGCGATATGCTGAATCTTGTCAGCTGACAATGGGTCTTAATGGAATACCATTCTTATGAAACTTAGGAAGGTCGTAGCTTGCTGTAGTGTTGAATTAGTTGTCTGTATTTCTTCTGTGGTATGAGGTCCTTGTTCTTGCTAAGGATCTGTGACAGCTTCCTTTCGGTCTTCAGGGTTGGGTTCTTCTCAATATTGCAGTAACCACTGTTTTCAATTAGATCTGCCAATTTGTTGGAGTATTCAACCTTATCCATCACCACAGTAGCATTACCTTTGTCTGCTGGTAGTATTATGATGTTCTCATCACGTTGTAGTGATTTGATGGCCAGTCTTTCCTCCTTTATGATGTTCGGTTTTGGAGGCTTTGATTTCCCTAGTATCTACAGAGTCTTCATATACTTGAAGCCCTCATTATAAAGACTGGCAAAAAATTCGCCCTCCGGGCACAAGTATTTAAGTTTGAACATAATTAAATATTTTTTTTAATTAGAAAGACTAATGAAATTAAATACGAACAATAAAATAATCACTTGGTGTTATTTTTACTTTATTTTAATTGATTTCAAAATAAAATATATAGCATTGATTTTAATACGTTTGAGAATAAAACAATGATATTAGAAATCAATAACACCAAGTGCTTATTTATTAAACACGGTTTTATTAAAACCGGTATGCAAATTATTCATACCATATACTATACAAACATTTATTTGTTAATGATATATTGCACACATCGCAGGATTTTAAATACATTAATAATATGCGCAGTTTTGAGGGAAATCTGTCTTAGCTGGACCTTAATAGAGACATTGTTGATAAATACGATGCTAATTAAGATTAAATAATTATTATTTAATCAATAACCACTGAGAATATAACGTGAATAACTAAGGTAATTCTGACGTTGGTGGTGGCGTAGTTTCGGTTACAGAAAGACTGACACACAATCTCCATTATAATAAGATAATAAAATCTACATTAAATAACATCCTTTCAGCCTGGGGAACGGTGTTTTAGATATTTGAAATGTTGGACAATCTGGTATACAGCAGATCCATTATATCACCATGAATAACAGGAATTTTCAAAATCACATTTTATATATATATATTATATATAATATATATATATATATATATATATACCAACCACTCTGCACGAGTAGGATATAATATATAATATCTTTTTTCAACTAGTATATTAAGTCTGAGACCTGTCAGCTGTTCCTTATAAACATTCATCTTAATTCCACAGAATATTTATAATCTTTCCACAGATTATCTAACATTACCTTAAAGGAGTTTAGAGATGGGGCATTCACTATTGATGATGGTAGTTTATTCCATGTATTCACCACTCTGTTACTAAAATAATTTGGTCTTGCATTTGCTTTACAAAATTTTTTTAAATGTTTTAATTTATGACCCCTGGTATGGATATTTTGAGCAATGATTAGTAGATCAAAGTTCGTTGAATAAAAACCATGTGTATATTTGTAGACTTCAATCATATCCCCTCTTGTACGTCAATAAACCAAACTTGGTAAGTCAATATTCCTAAGTCTTTCTTCATACAAAAGGGATTTTAAATTATTCACTAATTTTGTAGCTATCCTCTGAACTCCCTCAATGAGTTTTGTGTCCTTGATGAGTCTCGGGCTTCAAACCACATTAGCAAACTCCAAATGAGGTCTTTCCAATGCAGTGAATAAATATTTCAGCATTTTTTTATCCATGTATTCATATGACCTCCGTATTAATCCTAATATCTTGTTTGCTTTATTTATTTGTATTTCCATGTGTTTGGAAAATTCTAATTCAGTGTCCACATTCACACCAAGGTCTTTTTCTAACTCTGTAATTATAATTAAAAACTCGATTCAAGTGACAATACTGATCATTTCTACTTAAAAGAGTAAAAAAGTGATAATCATTTATTGATAATCAATAAAAAAAAACAAGAAAAATTCAAACGTTCTGTGCGGCCCGGTATCTAATGGCCCGCGGCCCAGTACCGGGTCACGACCCGGTGGTTGGGGACCGCTGATTTAAGGAGTTAACGATACTTGTTGCGTTTTGATTTATTTATTTACATCTCACAGAGTTTTCCTTCTCCTCGACTGGTTACCTATCCAAGGTTAAAGAACCCAGTCTGCTCTACTATTCACCCATAGCTGGAGGGAGAATAAATGGATTCATACCTTTCCCAAGGGTATTATATCTTGTACAATCATTTCTCTATGGATACTTCCAGAAATTACTGAGGTAATTTCTTAAGCGGGGTTTACTAGGTTTGAATTCAGAGCTTTCTTTCTCCTTGACTGGTTACCTAACCAAAGTTAAAGTGCCCAGTCTGATTTACTATTTACCCATAGTTGGGGAGTAAGTATTTGGATTCATACCTTTCCCAAGGGTATTAGCGTTATGTGAAATGCTAACAGCCTCGTCCAGGATTTGAACTCGGGTCGATGAGTCCATTTCCTATTACTCTAACCATTACACCATGTGCCTCCATTACATTTTGTTGTATAAGATGCTTGTTATCCTCTGTTTGGTTATTTCATTCCAAAGTCAGTTTGACAATTATGGTTTCCAATAATATACAGTACATAAATGTATCTTCACAATTATTTTAAAACCGATAATCACATCATGATCTGAAACAGGTCTATTTGATCCTTAGAGGGGACCCTAGCAAGTATTACCCCTCAGAGTCGACTTGGGAGTAATGGCAACAAAGAGGTAACTCTACAAATACCAAAGTTCCAGACCGGGAGCCTCACCACTAGATGCAGTTTATTGTCATACCAAAGACACCCTTTGGGAGGGTACGAGCATTTGTTACATAATTATTAGATGCCTAATATTTATGGCAATAGTGTAGAAATCATAATGGCGATTAGTGCAGCTGATGGCCTTGAGAGTGAGTGATGGCGCTTGACCTCACTCTCACCTTGCCTTCCGGGGATAAATCGTGAGAACCGGAAGGCATAGCAGACCCTGTCTTCCGGTTTAAGGATACTAAGTAACTCAGTCAGTTAGAAGGTAGCAGCGAGCTCGAAGGGGTAAGTCGTGTTATACATGCGGTCCCTCAACTGCGCAGGTGTCTGGGTTGGGGATTTGGAAATAAAGTAACATCAACGTAAATCGAAGTCTTGTGTTTATTATCTAAAAACTAACAATGACACAGGGCTTCTGATAAAGAGAAATCCCTAACAGAAACAAGACCCAAAATCCCCATAGAAGACCAGACCTTAGCAGATATACCAAGTCAACACCAGACGCTAGACCCAGACCAAGATGTTAGAAGATAGAACCAAAGCCGGCCAGAAGAATAGATGTCAAAGATATAGAAGCAAGTAAGAAGTAAAGAAGTAAGAAAAGCGTATACAACATTATATCGATTTGGTACCGTGAAAACATCACTATGTAACACATTCTTAATAGTTTATTCTTCTTATACCCTAGCAGAGTGGACTTGGGAGTAATGGTATTTGGGCGGGTAGGAATTTTTTAATGTTGATTTATTCTTCCGTTTTGTTTAATGGCATATCAACCTTCGTGGGTTATCTAATGCCAAAGCTATCCTATTTAACACATAGTTGGGGGATGAGAACGTTTATACCTTTCCCACGGTTATTAGTCAGAAAATGAATTTAATAGAGCGACTGGAATTCGAACCTGTTTACTACGATGTCACAGTTCAGCACATTAGCCATTACTGCACTATGCTGGGGGGGGAATATGGATATGAAAACAGTTACACCTCTCGCTTGATTTTTTAATTACTTGAAGTTAACAACGTGAATAAAGAGAAGTTCAAATTCATTGTTCCTAAATAGAAAAAAATGACCTGAAAATAATTCAACATCTATCTATTTGCCTCGATTTGAATTATGGCCAAAGAATGGTTGAAAGCGATCGAACTAAAAAAAGATATGGATCTTTTTTTTTTTTTTTTTTTTGCTCCCTTGAATCATCCATGCTGGAAACTGCTGGGGGAAAAAAAACAAGGAAGAACTTATAAGTGACATTCTTCTGTGGACACCTCAACATTGAAACACCAGTGTAAGTCGACCGTAGGTCTAAACGAATTCTAGATGCCGTGAGGAAGACCTGCCAGATTATGATTCTCGAAAGGGAGTCATGAGTATCCGAGTAGTCAGCGTGACCTGATAGTATATATATATATATATATATATATATATATATATTATATATAGGTTATTTCCTACAACTCTAACATAAACAAAGGGGAACCACTCTTGAATGATAAATTAATTATTTATTTTCCGATTAAACTAACCCTAAACCCTAACCCTAAGCCTAACCCCGTCTTCTTTTTTATCAAGAAGA
>CM042148.1:18153195-18163195 GCA_023376005.1 Doryteuthis pealeii
CTCCAAAACTGGAACCTCACCATCAGATAGAGTTTAACGTCATTCCCAGGTCATGTAGACCCGCAGCCACCGCCTTCTAGCACCCATATGATAAAAAGGGGTTGGGGCTTGCCATAAGGGCAATAGGGTTGGGGAAAATCATATAGGTGCTAGGGCTTGACGTGACCAGCCGATTGATCGGAGGGGGCCTTTCCGACCGCCCGTCTAGCCCAGGATAGGGCCTAAGAGGAAGTATATTTGTAAAATATCATTTCAAAACGTAATCTCTCTATGGTAAAAACGTTACATTTTATATCCCGTAAAAATTACTGTGTTAAAATTAATTAGATTTAGAATTTTACTAAAACAACATTAGATCCTTCTCGTTGCAATTTGACACCATACAAGTCAACTGCTGGTGTGGAAGACGAATATGTTTCAATCGAAGTAACACTAAAAACGAACATAAGTGGGATTATCCTTCATTATGCATTATTCAAACTCCTCTCTTATTTCATTTGTCTCTTTCCCGCCTATTCATTTCTATTTTTATTTCTTTGTTTGAAGAAAATACAAACATTGGCCTCCATTGTGCTACTCCCCACTATCGACCAACACCGGTGGGCCAACCGTTATTCATTGTAGGAACGACTAGATAAGACTTGAGCAGCTTTCAGCAAGTCACTCAAGTGGATTTAGATTAAAATTCCTTTGAATTGTCCGCCTCTTCGAGTGAAGAAAGACGAGGTGAGAAAGGGGGGGAGTGCGGGGGGGGGGGGGATTGGTGGCTAAAAGAACAGCTTGCTTCATTGCGCATGCGTCGTCTCTAGATCATTTTTGGTGTCTTTCACAGTTGCCCAACGAGGCATTCGCCTGAATCCAATAGCCACAATCAATCGTCCGCTAGATGGCTCTTGTAAGTTGTCTTTATACCCACTACTCTCAGACTCCGCCCCCTCCTCCTCCTCCTCCTCCTCTACTCCTACTCCTACTCCTACTCCTACCACTATGTCGTCTTCCTCTATCTCTCTCGTAACTGTGTGCATATGTATGCGTTTATGTATGCAAATAGATGTACGTTTTGCGCATGTGCGTGCAGTGAGATGCATGCATGTGCTTTAAGGAGTATTTGTTCTGGAGATTCAGTATATATACAATAAATAAGTAAGATGTAGATTTAGTATATATATATATATGCTTACATCTATATATGTGTGTATGCATTAATTTTTTTATAATTAGTATAAGCATATATAAATGATCCGAGGTCTGTGTTTGTGTGTGGTTGGCGTATAGCGTGTGTTTCTAAGAGTCATTTGTTGGTACGCATAAGGACTATTTATTCTGGAGATGCTGTATATATACAATATACATAATAAGTAACATCTGGATTTGATAGCCTTACATTTAATAGGTATGCCCGCCTAATTGATTGATTAATTAATCATTTATTAATTAACTTTCAAAATTAGGTACGACTTCAATTAAGCACATATTCTCCCAATATATATATATATATATATATATATATATATATAGATAGATAGATAGATAGATAGATAGATAGATAGAGATAGATAGATAGATAGATAGATAATTTGTATATTATATATGTGTGTACGCATTCATTTCTTTATAATCAGTATATGCATATATAAATGATACGAGGTCTGTTTTCGTGTGTGGTTTGCGTATAGCATATATTTGTTAGTAGAGTCAGTGGTTGGTATATATAAGGACTATTTATTCTGAAGATTTAGTATATATACAATATTCATAATAAGTAATATCTGGATTTAGTATATATATATATATATATATATATATATATATATAATTTTTACATCTATATATGTGTGTACGCATTTATCTTTTTATAATTAGTATATGCATATATATAAAAGATACGAGGTCTGTTTTCGCGCGTGGTTGGCGTAGAGCATATATTTGTTAGTGGAGACATTGGTTAGTATATATATATATATATATTAAATTAGTATATCTATTAGTATATATATTAGTATATCTATACGCGGTGCTATTTTATAGGCGTGCGTATGAACGTGCAATCTATATGTGCATGCATGTCTGGTTGTGTACAATAAACCTGCACACGTCCATACGCCTAAGCTTGCAAATGTATATGTGTGTGTGTGTGTCTAAGAGAGAAGGGTTGTTGTGTCTATGCGTGTGGGTAGATTGTTGGAGTAGCAGATACGTGCTCTTCATAAATATGTGTTGAGTGTATGTACACATGTGTGCGCGCGGATTAATGTTTGGGTTTGCGGTAGGTGTGTGAATGTGTGGGTGGACGATCGTGTGTCACGCTTAATCAATAAGTCTAATCTCATTACAGCAGGAATAAATCATGGCCGAATCTGACGGTGGATAGAAATAATGGGAAAAGGGTGGCAAAAATATGGCGGACGTAGAAGTTAGTGAGAGCGTAAATAGATTGATTCTGGTCTGAATGTTGAACTGAGACAGGGAAGGAAGAGAGCGAGAGAGAGAGAGAAAGAGAGAGAGAGAGAGAGAAACAGAAAACGTAGAGAGGAGGGTTAGGGTTAGCGTTAAAGAAAATTGAAGGAAAAGAAAGATGAACGAATCGTGAAGAAAAACAAAATTAAAGGGGAAGAAAAGAAGTGAATATGTAAAAATCGAAAGGAAATGAAAAAATATAAAGTGAACAATAAAGCCGAAGAGAAGAAAAAAAAGAGTAAAAATTTATACAGAAAATGAAAATAAAAACATTTAATGAAAGTGGAAAAAACTGAATTAGTAAGAAAAAGGGACAGATGCATTATTTAATGCAGTTAACTCCATGCGTGTATACATGGGTTTAGTTTGTTTTCAAGTAAAAAAAATATATATATATACATACAAGGTGTGTCAGAAAAGTATCGAGATTGAAGCTGTATTTACCAAGATAGAAATGAACAATGAATGGAACGTTAATTTTTTTCCGAATACAAGTTGTGTCAAAAAAGTACCAAGTTTAAAGCTGTATTTACCAAGATAGAAATGAACAATGAATGGAACGTTAATTTTTTCCAAATAAAATGTGTGTCAAAAAATTACCTGGTTTAAAGCTGTATTTACCAAGATAGAAATGAACAATGAATGGAACGTTAATTTTTTCAGAATACAAGGTGTGTCATAAAAGTATCAAGATAGAAGCTGTATTTACCAAAATACAAATGAACAATGAATGTAACGTAATTTTTTTTTTCATAATACAAGGTGTGTCATAAAATTACCAAGTTAAAAGTTGTATTTACCAAGATAGAAATGAACAATGAATGGAACGTTAATTTTTTCAGAATACAAGGTGTGTCAAAAAAGTACCAAGTTTAAAGCTGTATTTACCAAGATAGAAATGAACAATGAATGGAACGTTAATTTTTTTTCAGAATACAAGGTGTGTCATAAAAGTATCGAAATTGAAGCTGTATTTACCAAGATAGAAATGAACAATGAATGGAACGTTAATTTTTCTTCAGAATACAAGGTGTGAAATAAAAGTATCGAGATAGAAGCTGTATTTATCAAGATAGAAATGAACAATGAATGGAACGTTAATTTTTTCAGAATACAAGGTGTGTCAAAAAAGTACCAGGTTTAAAGCTGTATTTACCAAGATAGAAATGAACAATGAATGGAACGTTAATTTTTTTCAGAATACAAGGTGTATCATAAAAGTATCGAGATTGAAGCTGTATTTATCAAGATAGAAATGAACAATGAATGGAACGTTAATTTTTTTTTTCAGAATACAAGTTGTGTCAAAAAAGTACCAAGTTTAAAGCTGTATTTACCAAGATAGAAATGAACAATGAATGGAACGTTAATTTTTTCAGAATACAAGGTGTTATAAAAGTACCGAGATTGAAGCTGTATTTACCAAGATAGATAGGAACAATGAATGGAACGTTAATATTTTTCAGAATACAAGGTGTGTCAAAAAAGTATCGAGATGGAAGCTGTATTTACCAAGATAAAAATGAACAATGAATGGAACGCTTTTTTTTTTCGGATTGAAAGTGTGTTATAAAAGTATCGAGTCTGAAGCTGTATTTACCAAGATAGAAATGAACAATGAATGGAACGTTAATTTTTCTTCAGAATACAAGGTGTGTCAAAAAAGTAGCTAGTTTAAAGCTGTATTTACCAAGATAGAAATGAAGAATAAATGGAACGTTAATTTTTCAAAAAACAAGGTGTGTCAAAAAGTACCAAAAATCTCGATACTTTTCTAGCACACCTTGGGATATCAATAAAATTTACAGTAAATGTTTATATTACATTTTTACAATTGCGAATACAATATTTAGTGTAGACAAGACAATGATGGAGAATGTATTAAAACAATTGTGAAGATTTTATCTAAAATATTACCATAAACTATATTTGACTTCACTTATTTTCTTTGCACCAGAAGAGTTCGGGTTAAAATAAATGTTCTAAATTACAGAGGGGTTTTTTTTTTAGGAATTCCATCAACAGGAAAGATGCCTCTTTTCAAATCTCCAATTGCTATGGAAAAATGTTTAATAGTTAGTGCACAGCACAAAAGTGTAGAAGTAGCTATCCGGCGTCGCCTGGGTATGGGGGGGGGGTTGAAGTTAGTCCCGCAGATCCATTATTACTGAATTGTGAGTTGGATCCCCGCTGGATGCCTATTAAAATCCCTATGTAAAAAAAAAGACCCTTGCGTTGATCCAGTCACTCTGAAAATAGAAATTTATGTCTACAATATTAAATGGAAAAAATCCATGTTGTTATCATTTAAATTTTATTTTTTAGATATCTTCATGAATTTAAATCAAATCCTCATTATTTTTGCTCAAAAACCGAACCCTGGTGATATTTAATGTGTATATATATTTACTTTGTCGTTAATTGTTTTATTTTTGAAGTTTCCTCCGGACATACAGATTCACACAACTGCCCTTTATATATGTACTAGCAGCGGCTACCCGGCGTCGCCTGGGCAGAAGGGGGATTTTTTAAAGTTAGTCCTGCAGATCTATTATTACTGAATCGTGAGTTGAATCCTCGTGGGATGCCCAATTAAAATCCCTACGTAAAAAAGACCTTGCATTTATCCAGCCACTCTGCAAGGAAACGTTAATGTCTACTAATTAAAATATTAAACTCAAAAAAATTCCATGCTGTTATCATTTAAATTTTATTTTTTTAATTATCTTCACTAATATAAATCAAATCTTTATTATTTTTGCTCAAAAACCAAGCCCTGGTGATATTCAATGAGTATATATATTTACACGCAAAAAAAGATTTTTAAACATTAAAAAAACAAAATTATTTAAGCACACAAAAGATTTAGAATCTCTTAAAACTAATTTCTTTAAAAAAAATTCTTGCAATTTAATAGAGTATAGTACATATCAATTAAAAAGCAAAAAAAAGGATTTCAAATAATAATATTGTGACATCTTTCTTTTTTTTTTTTTCACTTTTTATTTCAGAAAATCATGATTTTTTTCTACAAGAACTACTGCCTTTAGTATTATACAATTTGTTTTTATAGTTATTCAGACTCTTATCTTTATATAAAAAAAAGTAAAAATCGTTTTTTGACGGTTCATTTTTTAATATCACATAAAATAAATAGGGGGTAGAGGAAAAAAACATGGTCTAACAATCGTTTGCAGATCTATTACTGCTGAATAGCGAGTTCGATCCAGAATGACAAATAAAATAAAGATAGATAATCTAAACTCTGAGAAATAAGACGATTTTTTTCTTAATGCGATTTTGCTTTGTTAAAAACGAAACTTAAAATCATCTCATAAATGTAATACGTTTTTACATTTCTGGTGAAATTATCGGAAATATTTCCTTATTTTTGAAAGGGGTTGGAATCATCGAGAAAAAAAATTGATTTAATCAAAAATTTATTACCTATCTTGCTTTTGCGCTATGGATTGAAACATTAATTTTGTTTCCAGCTCTTTAATGACAAATACTATTCAATATAAAAGGGCATTATTATATTTATTCTGTTATTTTTTTTTCTAGATTTATCAATGAAACTGTTTTTATGGTGGCAAAGCATTTTTCTATGCTTGAGCAAGTAAACGCTTCTCATTTACCCACTATTTCTTCGGCAATAGACATTCTAAATTACTGCCCTATATTATTACGGATTAAGAATCCAAATACGTTTACGCTTCAAAGATGGGATATGGTTGAGAGCTTCAAATATCTTCTTTTTTTTGTTAGGGTTTATTATTCAATAGTTTAATGATATAATAACTAAGTCAACATATGGAACAATATTAAGAAAAATATTATTTACATGATCAAGATATATTGTTTGGAGAAAAATCTGTCTGCTTTGATTCGAAAGCAATCTAATTTTGACAAAGCAATCATGTCCTCTCCTACTTCGTAATATCTGAGCCTTTCACTGAGTGAGTGTACTCAAATGTTCTGTGATATCCAATTCAAGTGAAAAGATGCCAGAAAAAAAACCAAAAAGAAACAGAAAGAGTTGAAAATAGCTGAAAGTTCGATAACTGAATTTTATAAAGAAAAAGGGGGACACTGAGTGCCAAGTAGGAATGGCTATAAAATTGATTTACATCAGGGAGGAATTCCTTCAAGACAAAAGCTGTGAATAAAGTTTAAATAAAGTAGTTATTGTTCCTTCACGTCACACTACCAATTATCTTGCTGTTTTTATTTCAGTCTGTCAAAATAATCGATTTTCTTGTATTGTATGAGAAAATGTATTCAATCTTCTTTTTTTTTTTAAACTTCAAAAAACGAATCGAAAACAAAAATTGAAACTCGTATTTCATTCTTGATTCATCGGGTTAATCAGAATAAGAATATGTTATCAGAAACAACCTTCTTTTTTTTTTTTGGAAAAAGAAAAAATATAAATTTCACAAAACAAAACGAAACATGTCAAAATAACCGTATCATTTCAGATTATTGCAGAGGGGAGGTAGGAACACCACCCAATGGGACCACCTATTGGGCCTGTCTAGCGACCCGCAATGCTTAAGAACGGAATCTTGGTGACTGGGTATCATATGCAAATAGGAGTACCATATGCAAATGACTTGCAACACTCAACTTTGACCTTTACTTAGGCTAGACGAGTGGGAGACGCCCCCTCCGGGCAGTAAGCCGGTCAGGTCAAGCCCTAGCGCCTATACAATTGTCCCGATCCAATTCCTCTTATGACAAGCCCTCAACCTCTTTTTATCATATATGTGCTAGAAGGTGGTGGCTGAGGGTATTAGTGTCCTAGTTGAATGGTTAAAAAATGATTATTAAAAAAAGTGTTGCAAATTGAAGTCAACTCCGTTTGTAAGCCACAAAATTTTGACTAATTAGTCACTTTCAAATAATTAGTTTTATTATTATGAAATGCAGCGTCTACGATACTCATTGGGATTTCGAAACAAATAATTCTACTATCCGATAATAGTATAACTTATGCCTTTTCAAAATCCTGGAGGTGGCTGTTTGCATTTCATATTGCGCTAATACCCTAGGGAAAGGTACGCATCCAAATATTCTCCCTCCAGCTATGAGCAAATAATAGGGTAAACTGGACTCTTTAACGTTGTATGGTAACCAGTCAAGGAGAAGGAAAACTCTGAAACTCTGAATGCTGTTAGACTTCCCTTAGAAATTTAGCCTGTCTCGCATCCAGCTTCTTCAGGATGGTTGGTATATACATATACCTTTTTATCTAATCAGGAGTATGTTAAAATTTATATTTATATATTTATATTTTTAGTGCCACTCCTTCATTCATTGCCCGTTTGTGAGCTCGTTCATGATTTTTTAATCCTGCCAAAGTCTTGCATATCTAAGAACATATCTGGCACACATAACGATCGGTGATGACTGAGTCGACAGGTATTGTATACTCATCACTGTGAACTTTCATGTGAAGCCTTGAGACCACCAGTTGTTCGGCACACATTTGTGCAGCAGGAACATAAAAAGTCGTCATGCTGGGAATCAGAATGTGGCATGGTAGAGACAACAATTGCAGTCGGGTAGCTCTCATGTGATTTCATGCGATTTACCAAGCCTGCCTTTGACAACAGGGCCCGATCATACTCCTCACAGATCCACACATCACTAGAATTGGCCGGCAGAGTTTCACGTTTTCGGACCGCTCTCCTGAGTTTTGCCCGGTCAATCCTTGCAGCTTCAAACTGTTCGGAATATACAATTAAAAACGGTTTGTATATTCTGGTTTTCATTCATTCTGTAAAGAAAAGAAAACAGAAAAATCATGGTGAACAAGATATACGTGCAATACTATATGTTGTTCCTTTTCAAGTTGTGTAGGAAACAGCTAAAGCCAGAAACTGTAGCAGCATCTCCTGTGTGGTTTGGTTGCGACCCTAACAAATCTACAGAATCAGCAATGTAACTACTACTGAGGTGTCAACCCCAGTCTCCTCTTATTTGGCGGAATGCTAACAGTATAAATGGGAGAAAAATAGATAAGTTTGTTTATTGATTTTAACGGCATATCAACCTGTCTGGTGTTATGTCATGCCTAACGATTAGGAAGTAATACATATCGTGTATTTATATTTATACTTTTTAGTAATTGGTTTTAACAATGTGTTAGAATTATTGGGATTATGTTGTATGGTATTGAATGTTTCATGTCTATATTCTATGGTAGAATTTTATTTCCCTAAAAAAGGAGTGAATATCGTCCATGTTGACGTTTTCAAAAAGATCTTCATATTGTTTGCTTTAAAATAACGGTTTCTGATGTGAGCAAAAAACATGCATTCCATGAATAAGTGTTTAACTGTCAAAGGTGTTTGACATTTTTCACATTGTGGTTGTTGTTCTTGTTTGAGTATATAGGAGTGCGTTAGTCTTGTATGACCAATGCGTAATCGAGATACAATGACTTGTTCCTTTCTAGACTTCCTTAAAGTTGTTCTCCAGCCTCCCAAAGTCGGTTTGATTAGGAAGAGTTTATGGTGGATGTTGTTATTCCAGTGTTGTTGCCATTTTGTTTGAAGGAATCTATTAATTTTAGGTTTCAAATCATTATATGGTATCTTGAAATTCGTTGGGTTTCAAATCTAGCTTTTGTGTGGATGTAGAGGTTGAAGCTGATTGGAAACAGAATTGATAGAGATTTATAATTAAGTAACAAGAATTTCTTGGTACAACCAAAGAACAATAGAAACAAGAGGGACACTTTACAAAAATTGATCAACCAATATTACATCGATTTGAACATAAGAAACAATGAAAACATCAGATAAAATACAGATATACACTAATGTATTTATATTTCTGACATCTACTACTACTACTACTACTACAACTAATAATAATAATAATAATAATAATAATAATAATAATAATAATTGCTGCACAAAGCAATGCCATAAGGACAAACTACATCAAAGCGAAAATTGATAGGACCCAACAAAATAGAAAATGTAGACTTTGCGGGAATAGAGATGAGACTGTAAACCATATACTCTGCGAATGTAGCAAACTAGCACAACGAGAATACAAAACTAGACACGACTGGGTTGGGAAGGTGATCTACTGGGAATTATGCAAAAAAAATAATTTTGACCATACAACAAAATGGTATATGCATAAACCAGAATCTGTTCTTGAGAACGAAACGCATACAATTCTCTGGGACTTTGAGATAAAAACGGACCACCTTATCCCAGCAAGAAGACCAGACCTAGTGTTGATTAACAAAAAAGAAAGAACTTGTCAACTGGTGGATTTTGCAGTTCCAGCAGATCACAGGGTGAAGTTAAAGGAAAATGAAAAAATGGACAAATATCTGGACCTTGCAAGAGAACTGAAAAAGTTATGGAATATTAAAGTCAAAGTGATACCAATTGTAGTTGGTGCACTTGGAACAGTCCCAAAAGGATTGGAAAAGGGTCTGGAAAGTTTGGAATTCAGAGTAAGAGTTGAAACCATTCAGAATACTGCACTGCTGCAATCTGCCAGAATACTCAGAAGA
>CM042148.1:18168195-18228195 GCA_023376005.1 Doryteuthis pealeii
TTAGGTTTAGGTTTAGGGTTAGGGTTTTATGTTTTAACAATTGATAGTGGAAAATGCCATTTTTCCACTTTCGAAAAATTAATGATAGTTAAATTTACTTTTATCATTTCCTTTATTCAATCATTGATAAATCAACACTGAAAATTTCATTAAAATCAGGTAATTCCCTGGGTGTTGGTAAAAAAAATTTCCTCTCCCTCGTCAAATTTATCTTGTAAAATACGGATTTTTCGGCAACATTGGCAGTGCCTAATATTTTTCATTTAGAAGATTTTTTGTATGCTTATCCTTTACAAAATATAAATATAAATGAATATAAATAAACTTTTGTGTTTAATCTGTGTTGTTATTTTAACATTACTTACATTCATAATACAAATATTTACAGGGCTGGTAAAATAAGAATAACAGTAGGTTTGTCTATTTTACCTAAACAGCCTCTTCTTAAATTTTTACTATGAATTATTGTATTTGTTTTCCCTTTTGGCCCTATGAATTTTAAAAATTAATAGATAAAGTAATCTTTTAAAAATCTATTTTAAAACATAACATTAATTTTAGTTATTATTTTTTTTTACAACCAAGAAAACAATTTTAAGTCACATTGTGTACGAATCTTATTTACATTTTTTTAGAAATCAAACAATTATCTTATGTTTCCCATCCCTCGATAAATTTTAAGTAGATTTTTGAGCTTTGTAAATTGAAAGTTTAATAAAAAAAACTTTCGAAATTTAATTATTAAAATAAATCACGTAAATAAAAAATTTAAATTACAACCGGAGAATTAAAAAACAACAACATTAGTCTTCTCTCTGGGTGTAAAGAAGAGAGAGAGAGAGAGAGAGAGAGAGAGAGAGAGAGAGAGAGAGAGAGAGAGAGAGGAAGAGAGATTTCCCTTTAATTGTATGTTATAACATCAGCAGTCATTGTCTGCTTGAAAAGAGAAGTTACATTTCTCTCTCACACACACACATTGAGGCTCATAGAGAAAGTAAGACATATACCGAGTAGGTATTCAAAATATAGGGGGGGGAATGAAACAGGTAGGAAGTAAAGTGAGAGAATGGTGGGTTTTTACTTAATTACAAGTTACGACTAATTAGAACCAAATGAAATGGAATTTTTTTAAAAACATAATTTAATCCTAAATGTAAGACATATTTTGCGATGTGTTTTGTGTCATTAAACTAAAAAAAAAGCCTTAGGGAACCAAATGTTGATTCGCTCAGCTTTAGTATGATAATAGATAGATAGCTCCAATTCATTTTCGTAGAATCTTTAAAATCTATAAAGCAATATTTTTACATCACTGGCTATGGGATTGTGCAAGTAATGCACAAGACATTGCATGCTGCGTTCGTAAAAATCTGCACCAGTCGAGGTGTCCCACATTTTCACAGCAGCGATGGTGGTGTCATTGTTAAGGAAAAAATTGTCCGTGTAGTTCATCTTGTTGAAAATTTTGGACATATAAGGTGTGCTCTTGTTCCCCGTCTGGATTTATAGACTAGGCGAGATCATGTGGTCTATTCCTTAGCCAATCACTGGCCACACTGCGTGGCTGATACATTACTTAAGCACTGATTCTTTCTCAGTATACTTGCGACCATTGACTAAGGAAATTAGGATTCTCTACCCGAGATGATCACCAAAGGATTCGTTATCGGAGGACTCCAAACCAAGGATCCACTGGCCAAGGATGACCCTTAAAAACTTAACACATCTTTCATCACCCCGATTCACGTGGATCAGTGCGCTCCTCATTTCATGGATTGACGGTTCTGTTGAATGTGAATTGTTATTCACATGTCTGTCGCCACTAATGAAACACATGTGTTCATTAAACGGACGATGGATGTCAAATGGATGCATATTTTCCGGATATTTGAATTCCCTGATTCACCTGTTTTTTATGACATATGCCAATTTTCAAGGAACCGTTCAACTACTATTTGTAACAAAGTAAAAATAAATCATCATCATCATCATCATCATGTCGTGCTGTTAGCACGGATATCCATGACAATCTCTCTCCATCCGTCCCTATCGCTCATCATTCTCGGGAGGTCCCCTATGCAGCATCATGTATCCGTACAGAGCTGGTCAATGTACGTATTTGCTGGTCGGCCCACACTGGCGTGTCCATGTGCTGGCTTCCACAGGAGGACGTCACTTTTGAGTTCGTCCTTGCTTCTCCAGCAGTGTCCCGCGTGTCTTGTCCGTCTTACTCGGATGGTTTGGGTGATATGTGGCAGGTGGCCGTACAGTTGTTTTCTCGTGGGGTGTTGTTTCCACGTATTGTTCAGGATCACACGCAGCATTCTTGTGCGGCTCCCATCGAGTTTATTCTCTAGTCGCTTCGTTAGGGTCTAGGTGGTGCAGCCGTACTGCAGCACTGACATGACAGCGGCTTGGAAGAATTGTCTCTTTAACTTGTCTGTGAGTTTGGATTTCCATATGACTGATAATTTATTTATAGCGGACCATAAAACATTATGGGTTATTAACAAGAAGGCTCAATCTCTACTGCCATATCACCTCTGGCGTTTTATGTCGACATAATAGAATATATATATTTACCAACCCCTCCGCACGAGCAGGATGCGACACAAGGTCAATTTCTTAAGCAGAGTTCAACAGGTTTGAATTCAGAGTTTTCCTTCTCCTACACTGGTTACCTAGCCAAGGTTATAGAGCCCAGTCTGCCCTGCTATTTGCCCATAGCTGGATGGAGAATTGGATTCATACCTTTCCAAAGGGTATTAGCGCTATGTGAAATTCAAACAGCTTCGTCCAGGAATTGAACTCGGATCGACGAGTCCATTTCCTATGACGCTAACCATTAGACCACGCACCTCATAATAGAATTTAAGAATATTTTTTGGTTTGCAATTCTGCATAGTAAATGGGAAATTAACCTCTCGTGCCAAACGCTTAACTGTTCCTCCTTCTTTCTTTCATTAATATAGTTGCTCTTGAAGAAGACCGTTTTTATATAAGGTCGAAACAGATACCTGTCAGCGTACACACACACACACACACACACACACATATATATATATATATTATATATATATATATATATATATTAATGAGAGAATAAAAGTAAAATAAATATCAAGATAAATACATGCTTTTCTTATTAAGCTTAACATAGTAAATAATTTTAAATTTGCTATATCTACGTATTCTGTTATCGTTGTCTAATTTTAAAAGAAAGAGAAAAAAAAGAAAAGAATTCCAGATATTTCACAATATATACAAGATTACAGGAACTTAAATAAATAATAAATAAATACAATTTGATAAAATAAAGTAAAACTCTAAAAGAAAAAAAAAGTTATTACTATTAAAGTTATGTTATGAAATGTGACATTACCGAATAACGAAATGATGAACAGTAAACATACATTTCCACATAATTAAATGTGTATAATCGCGTTTTAAATTCATTGTTTGTTTTACAAATATATTACATATATATATATATATATATATATATATATATATATATATATATATATTGCGTTTCATATTATTAACGAGATGACACTTTTCTATCCCATCTCAAAACTATTGAATGGAATTCAAGGAAATTAGAAGAGAATAATGATCATATATATATACACCTACCCTACAAAAATTGCAAGGTTTCAGAAAAAGGAATAAAAGTTATGGTTATTTACCTTATTTACTTAAACTATTAGTATTAAATTATTTAAATTATTAATATCAAATTATTTACGAAGTTTAATAAAAAGAACTTGTAAAAAAGAAAATAACGCGTTAATTGCTTCGTTTTCAGATTTTTAGGGATAAATACAATAATTAAGATTAAGATAGCTTGAAATACAAAAGTAAACAGAGTTTAAAAAAAATGATAGTGGGTTGGTTAATACGTGACTTGGAAAAGGCGCTGGTCCATCTGTTGCATACTGGTCTTTTAACCGTACCAAATCTATATAACGTTATATACCTTTCTTACTATTACGTAGTGCCTTTTCTTTGACGGTACCAAATAGATATATGTTGTATACTTCTTTACCGGCACTATATATCTATATGTTATATACTTCTCTTCTAGCCGGCTTGGTACTTCTATCATCTATCTTGGTCTGGTCTTGTCTTCTAAGGTCTCGTCTGGTCTTCTATTGAGGATTCCGGGTCTGGTCTCTGTCGGGGATCACTGCTTATCAGAAACCCTGTGCTATTGTTAGCTTTTAGTAATAACAACAAGACTTCGATTTACGATGATGTTACTTTATTCCATAAACCCCCAGACCAGACAATGCGCGCGGAGACTCACATCTTGCTAGCTTGGCTTCTAAGTCCTAACTCTCTAACTGACTCACTTGCTTACACCTTAAACCGGAATGGGCTTCTATTGCCTTCCGTTCTCACGTTCATCCCCAGAACACAAGGTGAGATCGAGGTCAAGCGCCGTCACTCACCCTCAAGGCCATCAGCTGCACTAATATGATTTCTACACTATTGTCATAATCATTAGGTATCTAATGATTATGTAACATTATTTCTTACTCTGGTCGTATTTTCTTCTGGTCGGCTTTGCTATTCTGATCGTCTATCATCTAACATCTTGGTCTGGTCTTGTCGTGGTGTTTCTTGGGGACTTCGGGTCTGGTTTCTGTTGGGGATCACTCTTTATCAGAAGCCCTGTGTTATTGTTAGTTTTTAGGTAATAAACACAAGACTTCGATTTACGTTGATGTTACTTTATTCTAAATCCCCAACCAAGACAATCTGCGCAGATGAGGCTTACATGTTGCTAGCTCGGCTTCTAAGTTCTACTGCCTTAAAACTGACTATATTTAAACCGGAAAAGGGCCTTCTATGGGGTTCCGGTTTCTCACGATTCTGTCCCAGAATCAAGGTGAGATCGAGGTCAAGCGGCCATCACTCACCCTCAAGGGCCAATCAGCCGTACTAATCGCCATTATGATTCTTACAATACCTTAATAAATGTATTAGAATCCAATAATTATGTAACACATGAACTGTCAATTTCTGGATTTCCATTGATGTAATTTAACGTGATACGTTGACTATTCCCTGCTGCAGTCATCCTTGCTTCTAAATTGGCGTCCATTCATAAACATGTTTTTAATTGGGTTTAAGTTTGGAGAATAGGTCGCCAATTCATCTCCTCAGTCCACAGAAGCCTATTTTTGCAGGTACTCCTGTAGTTTCATGCACTGATAGCGAAGGAGCATTATCTTGCATAAATATGATGGGTCTCCTGAAGTAATACTTTGCTTTTTTTAGCCAATATTCCAGGTGCCCTTTGAGGATAATCGAGCAAAAGCGTAGAACAAAATGATACATCCACACGAAGACTATTTATAGAAAAAAAAGACATTTTTTTTTTTTTGCCGTGGAATGTATTTTTTAATAGAAACGTTTTCGATGCTGAACTTATTTTTGGATTTAAAAAAAAAAAAGAAAGAAAAAAATTTTTTGTTGCTTTTATGCTAAGATATGGAAACGGACATCTTTGAAAGTTGTCAATCAAGACGTTCTTGTGGTGGCCATTTTCAGCAGATAATGCACAACTCAACTCCTCTTGAACAGTTGTAATCTCCAGTTCCTTGTACTGACAGTACACCTCACTGATCACGTTTTCCCAGTATGCTCCAATTTCTTTCTCCTTTTTTTTTTTTTTTTTGCACTTTTTATGCATTCAATTCTAATCTTCTATTTTTATAGTTTTTTGTTGCTGTTGTTGTGCGTGTTGCTCACTTATTTTATTTAATTAGTAAATTCTTCTTCCCTACTCGCCACAATTCTGTTGTAGCTTAAGAAAAACAACACGCTTCAGAAATACTCTGTTTTTCTTAACACGTTCATTACACACATTTTAAGACACACACAAAAAAAAGCTGTGTGCAAAATCTATAAACATTAGTTACACGTCCTCGGGTGTATCACATACTTATAAAAATGCTAAAATGTCAGGAGAATGGAAAATGGGCGAATCCCTAAAGATCTTTTGTACGTGAATAGTAAAAGGCCTCCCGATAGGTGGTAGACCACGCCACGATTTAAAGATGTCTGCAGGAGAGTTATGAGGATATGCATATTGACACAAACACTTGGAGGTGGATGCCAAAAAAACTGTGTAAAAGATGTATAACACAGTTGATACACGTCCTCGTGTATGCGCATGCCTTATTATATATGAGATGTGGTTTTTCTGTCTTAACCGAACTATATTACTAACGTATGTGTGTCACAATTAACATGTTTATTTTTCATCACATTACGTTCTGATTTTTATTTATATTTAAACCCTCAATTATTAATAAAATTGCTTCATCTTTTTATTAGTGTTGTCCATATCTACATAACTAATAACATGCTATTGTATCTATATATCAAAAAATAGCGGTTTGCAGTGTGAACGGGAAGGCTAATTTGCATATTGATATTAAAATGTATTTTATTTAAATATGGTCTTAGTATTATTGATTTCTAACTGTTTGGTTTTATTTTAATAAATATAAGCGAAAATCTCTTCAATGATCTTTATATGAAATTCATTAACAAGAAAAATAAGTGTAATTTTATTCTTTAATTTCCTAATTTAACTAAATAGTTAAATAAGTAAATTCAGCAATGAAAGACGACAGTATGGAAGAGTAAGTTTCATTTCTATTTTTCTTATATACCCCACTATGTTTCAAATCTTTTATCCGCATTCTTATAGACTTTCTAATTTAATACGATATTTCATTACATTAAAACTTAAATACTTGCACCCGGGGTGCATAATTTGCTAGTATCATATAAAAATGCTAAAATGTCAGAAGAATGGAAAATGGACCGCGTCAGGTTTCCAGGAGACCTCTGAGTATTCTAACCGATCTTGAACAATGTGTTGTCTTGGATAGGTTAACCGATTATATACAGTAAAAATACAGTAAAATACACAAGGTTCTCTAACATGGAGCAGCTGATGTTACAGTTTCCTTGGGAAGGGTCTCAAAAACTACCTTAATTCTGTCGATAACTGGGCTTTTGTAGTACTGGCACCAGCGATTCGGTGTCTTTTCAACAGCGCCACATACATAATAATCCATGGGGTTCAGATCTGGGGATTCGGAGGCAAAAACATTGGAACTGGTGTTGTCGTAAAAATTCACGACAACCATTTTTGACTTTTCCAGAGATATGGCAGGGACTGAATCTTGCTACCATACACGTGGCCTACCATTGGCCTACCCTTGTTAATCCAGGGTTTGACTACAGTGTTTAGCAACTCCCACGTAGCATCTGAATTTAACCTGATACCCTCTCTGAAAAAATGCGAGAAATTCCGCTGTACGAACGCAAATCAGATCATCTGTTATGTTGCTTTCTTCTAGCCACAGTCTCGTAATCTCCATTTCAATTCTTTTAGTTTGTGCCTGATTGTTTTTACAGTGTTCAGCGGAGCATTGGGCAGCAACCATAATCTCCTTATTTGATGGCCGGCGCAGATTCATATAATACAAGTATTTTTCCACGATTCAAGTGGGTTACTCTCATTAGATCATTGTAAATTATTCTACACACACACACACACACACACACACACACACATATATATAATATATATATAATATATATATATTGGATATTATATATAATATGATATTAATATATATATATATATATATTAGATATTATATATATTGATATTATATATATATATATATATATATATATATAATATTATAGAATATATATATATATATATATATATATATATATATATATTATATTATCTGATTTATATATAATTGGATATTATATAGGATATATATATATATATTTATATATATATATATTTGATATTTTATAAATCACTCATAATTGCAGCACAAAACAATGCCACAAGAACAAGTTGTAAAAAAAGATAACAAAAAACAAAAAAACAAAAACAACAAAACATAAGACACAACTAGAACAGTAAATTAGTGATTTATTTGAATCACGGTGGTAAGTACTATATTTGATGCGTTTCTCCGTAGTCTCTTTAGTCGATCTTAGCCCTGAAGAGCATTAAGCGAGAACTTTTAATAGTTCGTCTGACTCATTAGACTTATCTTGATATATATATATATATATAATATTATATATATATATATAACAAGGTGTGTCAAAAGTATCCTAGATTGAAGTTGTATTTACCAAGATAGAAATGAACAATGAATGGAACGTTATTTTTTTGGTTGATTGTCTCATCTCTATCTCTACACACCCTACATTTACTGTTCTATTGTGTCTTATGTTTTTGTTGTTTTTGGTTGTTTTTGTTTTTTTGTTATTTTTTATACATTTGTTCTTGTGGCATTGTTTTGTGCTGCAATTATGAGCGATTTGTTTCTCTCTTGTGTGTTCCTTTTTCTTAACCATGTAAGTGTGTTTCAGTGCAATCCCCACAATTTGTCGCTTGAAGAATTAATATAATTGTTTTTCTTCCCATTTTCTGTTTTTCTTGTTTTTGAAGTCTATGTGACAGCAAGCTTCTAAGGTATCCAGGAAACTCTGAGTATTCTAATGATCTTAACAAATGCTGTTGTCTGGATCGGTTAGCCGATCATACAATAAATAGATGTTTAACACATTATCTCTTAAATGACCATCCAGCTGGGCAGTTAGATCATTGTCACTTATTCCACATTAGTGGGGACGAATATTTTAAAAAGCAAGGTCTATGATTTTGAGGAATAAATGATGGACACAGATATTAGATCTCTGATTGGTAAAATGCACTTATATCACTGATTGAATAATATAGTCTAATCTTAATTAAATATCATTAATAACTAATAAGCTTCTCCCATTCCCTGTGAGAGACACCTTCGCTGGTTTGGACATGTCAGGAGAATGGAAAATGCCGCACACCAAAAGATCTTTTGTACGGCGAATTAGTAAAAGGCTCCCGATCGGTGGTAGACCACGCCTACGATTTAAAGATGTCTACAGGAGAGTTATGAGGATATGCCATATTCACAAACACGTGGATGCATATATATGTATGTCCTGGATGAAACTACGACGAGAATAAAACAATTAACGACAAAGTAAATTGATATACACATTAAATATCAAAGACTGCTTTTTGTGCCAAATTACGATGATTATTTTTTATTCAAAGATATTTAAAAATGAAAATACACATAGAAATAGTATTGAAATTCTACTTGAATATGTCCAGCATTTGTAATCTCGAGACTAAACAAATCAAATCATCCCCACCCCCTTTTGCATACTGGGTAGCCACTTCTAGTTTCCCATAAGTGATAATGAACTAGAGAGATTTGTTAAGAGCAGTAAGAAATTTAATAATGATATCACTAAGTGTTCCAAGTTAGCTGACCTGAAAAAATGTAAACGTTCTTAAGTAAAATAACTAATAAGTTCTCAATTCTCTGTGAGAGGCGCCTTCTTGGCTTGACATGTCAGGAGAATGGAAAATGGCCGCACCCCAAAAGATCTTTTGTACGCGCGAATTAGTAAAAGCTTCCCGATTGTTGGTAGACCCACGCCTACGGTTTAAAGATGTCTGCAGGAAGTTATGAGGATATGCCATATTGACACAAACACGTGAAGGTAGATGCAAAAAAAAAATAGAGCGGCTGACGGCTCAACGTTAAGCAAGGCACGGAGAGGAGTGAGCAGAGAGGAGAGTAGCCTCAACGAAAAGCAGAGCCAGAAAGAAAGAGAAACCAGCAAGCCCCAGAAAGCACACAGTTTGTATGCATTTCGGCTGCACCAATAACTGTCGCCAAGATTGGCCTGCAGAGTCACTTGCGCATGTGCAGATCATTTTTTTGGACATTACGCCAATCGTCCTTAGTTTTTGAAAAAAAAAAATTTCAAGGCTAACTGAAAATAAATTTTCGTTATCGTATGTATTACGACATGCGTTGCGCCATTTTTAGAGCTGTCGTTAGAAATGCAGTTTACAGTTGGCAGATTCTTTGAGGCTAAAGTTTCGATCCTTTCTTGAAGTAGAAGAGATGTAGTATCATTATTAATTCCTTGTCTGTTGATATGTCTAAAGTGTCTTTTACAGTGTTGACCATTTTGAAGTTGTTAAATCCTTGTCTGTTGATCTGTCTCAAAGTAGAAGATTACTCAGAGTTGATCTGCCTGAAGTAGAACAGTTGTATTAATCCTTGCTGCTGATCTTCATTTAGAAATAGAAGGTTGTATCAAAAATTGATCCTGTCTTGAACGTAAGAAAGTTTGTATAATCCTGTTCCGCTGTTGATCTGTCTATTAGAATAGAGTTGTTATCAAATATTGATCCTGTCTTAAAGTACAAAGTTGTATAATCTTTGTCTGTTGATCTGTCATTTAGAATAGAAGTTGTATCAAATTGATCCGTCTTGAAGAGAAAGTTGTATCAATCTTGTCTGTGATCTGTCAATTAGATAGAAGTTGTATCAAAATTGATCCTGTCTTGAAGTAGAAGTTGTATAATCCTTGTCGTGTTCTGTCATTAGAATAGAAGTTGTATCAAAACTTGATCTGACATCTTAAAGTAGAAAGTCTGTATAATCTTGTCATGTTGATCTGTCATTAGAGATAAGACAGTTGTATCAAAATGACCGTCTTGAAGTAGATAAGTTGTATAATCTATCGTCGTTTGATCTGTCATTAGAATAGAAGTTGTATCAAAAATTGATCCTGTCTTGAAGTAGAAAGTTGTAATAATCCTTGTCTGTTGATCTGTCATTAGAATAGAAGTTGTATCAAAATTGATCCTGCTTAGAGTAGAAAGTTGTATAATCCTTGTCTGTGTGTCTGTCATTAAATAGAAGTTGTATCAAATTGATCTGCTGAAGTAGAAGTTGTATAATTCCTTGTCTGCTTGATCTGTCATTACAATACGAAGTGTATGCAAAATATTGATTCCTGTCTTAAAGTAAAAAGTTGTATAATCCTGGTCTGTGATCTGTCAATTGATAAGAAGTTGTATCAAAATATGATTGCCTGTCTTGAAGTAGAAATTTGTATAATCCTGTCCTGGTGGATGTCTGTTTTCTGCATTAGAATAGAAGTTGTCTCAAAAATTGATCCCTGTCTTGATGTAAAAGTTAGTTAATCCTTTTGTTGTTGATCTGTCCATTAGAATAGAAAGTTTGTATCAAAATTGATCCTGTCTTGAAGGTAGAGAAGTTGTATAATCCTTTTGTTGGTCTGTCATTAGAATAGAAGTTGTGTATCAAAATTGATCCTGCTCTTGAACGTAGAAAGTTGCTATAATCTTGTCTGTTGATCCGTCATTAGTCAAATAGAATTGTATCAAATTGAATCCTTCTTGAAGTAGAAGTTGTTTATCTGTCTGTTGATCTGTCATTAGATTAGAAGTTGTATCAAAATTGATCTGTCTTAAAGTAAAAGTTGTATATAATCCTTGTCTGTTGAATCTGTCTTAGAATGTAAGTTGTATCAAATTTGATCCTGTCTTGAAGTAGAAAGTTGTATAATCCTTTTCGTTGATCTGTCATTAGATAGAAGTGGTATCAAATTGATCCTGGTCTGAAGTAGAAAGTGTGTATATCCTTGTCTGTTGATCTGTCATTAGAATAGAAGTTGTATCACAAATTGATTCCTGCTATGAAGTGAGAAAAGTTGTATAATCCTTGTCCGGTTTGATTGTCTCAAGTAAGGGGATTTTGCCTTTAACATGAGTGTACTTGCAGATGGTAGTAGATTTTTTCTTTCTTTTCTATAATTTTTTTTTCTTTTTCTTATTCAGAAAGCAGAGAATCACAGTTTCGTTTAAAAGAGTGAACCATGTAAACAGTTATTTCAAAGAGAAAATACACTATAAATTTTTCTTGTTAGATAGAGTTAAATTTTCTCCGTCAATATGATATAATGCGCCCCTGCCGGACTGCCCTAAAAAAAAACGCTAAGCGGTGCCAGCTGAAATCGCGCCCGTGCTGCCTATGAAAAATAAATATTCTTTCTATGTTGTTAAGATTCAACGCTGGACCATCCTTTTAGTGGTTGTCTTGAAGGCAGTTTTACAGTGAGATTCTTTTTTGAGTATAAAGTTTGTCCTTCCTTAACGTAGAAAGATTGTAGTAATTCAAGTTTACATCCTTGTCTGTGATATGTCCCTCAAGTAGCTCGGGGTTATGTTTATTTTTGTTTGTCTTTTTTTTTGTGGGGGGTAAATAAAAAAATAAAGTTTATACATCGAAAACGTTTCTATTAAAAATATACATTCGCGTGCATAGAAAAATGTATTGATTGTTTGTATTTGGTCGTTAACGATGGCATTTTTTATTTTAAATCTCGTGACTCAGTTGTTTTGAATTACAAATAAAATGAAATACGGGGGAAAAAAATATTTAGGGGTGACAAAATTTTACATTACTTCTCGATAAAACACGTATGGGGGTCGCTCTTTTATGGCCTTCAACACTAAAAAGTGTATTTGTCGATGAATAAACGCCTTCAAACCGCTAAATAAAAATATTTTTAAGGGGTGGGCGGATTAAAAATATTTATCATTTCATATCGCTTTCATGATCGCAAATAACTTTTCGGAACAAACACATTCAAAAGCTAGGGAGTTCATAAGTTGAACGGTGTCGGGGATTTTGAGGCAAGCACGCTCTAGCGTTTTTTTTTAGGGCAGCGGGCCAGGACGCCATTTATGCGGATATGCAGCAATTTTATTTGCAAATATTGCACATACAGATTTATAAATAGAAAGTGACTTGATCCAAATGAGATTAACAACCTCCCAGGCGTCCTTTAAGTAAGCCTTTTTGTTAAAATTACTATCTTTATATAGAAAAGAAAACCCTGTGTGTTTTTTATACCGCAAGGGTAAAAGTGTCCTTCCTTAAAAGTCATTAAATCCTGTAAGTCCACCGATATGTGAATACCGTATCCAACAATAACTCCATAACGCATAAACAATGCCTAAAAACTAAAAAAACAATAGAGAAAGAAAATGATGTGTGCTATTTCGTTTGATTGGATCGACTGAGCGACTCTGACATAGTAGATATAACTGCTGTTCTAGATCAAGGCTTGTGCTATACTCTGTGTCAGTCGAATAAGAGCGGGTCCTTTTTTTTGTTTGTCTGAATGGATAGATTTTATGAGTGAAGCAGACTGAATGTGCGGGAAAATTGTGTCTTGTGTGAGATGAACAATGGCGTTTCCGCTGAGTGACATGATGAATGCACTCGAATCGAAGTGCGTGCGTTTGTGAGTAAGTATAGAGGTCGAATAGTCGTACGTAGAGCATCGCCAAACGAGTAGACTCACCGCGAACGACACCTGTCACGCTCGACCGAACCGTGTCAAGTGTACGTTATGAGAGAAGCAGGGTGAGGGGAGAAAAAGAGAGATGAGAGAGAGGAGAAACCAGAAATAGAAACAGAGAAACAGAGAGAAACAAAGAGAGAGTGGAGAGCAAAAGACAGAGAAACAAAAAAGAACAGAGAAAGATAGAGAAGAGGAGAAATAGAGAGAGGTGGAGGGAGGAGAAAGCGAGGGGAAGCTGTTGTTTTGCCAGCTACAGAAACACATAAACAGCATTATGAAGCTTCTTCAATTCTGTGCATGTAACGGTGGTCATATGCGTGTATGTGCAGATGTGTACGTATCGCCGCATGAATGTTTCACTTGTATCCTGTGCGTTGTATGTGTTGTATGCACGAACTAGTAAGAAGCATTGTTTTATGTGTCAATTCTCTCCTCTCTAACTCTCTCTCTATATACTATATATATATATATATACATATTAATATAATCTATATATACTTAATATTATGACTATATTGAAAAAACAAAGATGGTTTACAAATGTAATGGGCTATCAGGAAGAATGTGCAAACCGTTTCGGGCCTTTCTCTCTACGGTTATAAAGGCCCCGAACCTGTCTTGCACATTCTTCCTGATGAGCCATACTTGTAAACATCCTTTGTTGTTTTCAATATATCATATTTACAGTGTCGGATTAAGTTCCGAATTTCTATTCATATATATATATATATATATTGTTATATATATATATACTATATTATATATTTGGTCGTTATGTAAGATCACGTGGTTGTTGATATATGGTGAGTCTGGTTTTCAGTGTGTATTATACATATAGTATATAGTTATGTATAACATACTGGTGTACCGTATATATAATAATAATTTGCTTCTATCACGTACTTGAGCACATTTATATTTTGTTATAGTCGCTGTTCTTATCATTGTGAAACATTGCATCAACTAACCAGTGGTGACCAATTTCACGGTAAGTCACTTTTCATATAAAATCAATATATGTTATGCATACTATAAATGCTATATATAATATAATATGATGGATTTCAGTGTGATAGCATTGGTGCGTGTGAAATATAAAGAAATACTCGTTTGTGGATGTAAGTTTCCGTTTTTAAATCATTCAATATTTCGGAGACTTGACTCTCTTTCTTCAGAGGATGTAGACTAACTCATGTGAACATTTTATAATACACCACACCACACACGCACACCACACACACAACAACACCAACGACAATATTATATATACTGATATATATATATATATATATATATACTTATATATATCAATATATATATTGCTGTGTTGTGTGAATCGTTGTGGCTGTGTGTTGTGGTGTGAATTTTGACACTGTCGACATGTGAATTTAGTTAGGAATCACCCACCTGGTAATCGTTTCACGACAATATATAGTCTATTTACTAACTTAGCTATACCATGTTGGCACAGAGGCCTGAAGTATAGGGACGCCAATGAGAAGCTCGCAACTTCACTACGAATGGTCTTAAAAATCCAGCCTTGCTAACCATTACACTAGTGAGGTGCCCCTCCACGACAAATATATATGTGCCGAGTTTAGATGCTAATTATCATTTATGTGTATGGCGTATGAGTGGGTATTCTGTGTGTTGTTTTGCATGTGACCACGCATGCGCACTCCGTACTAGGACTATGTATAAAGCATTGGATATTGAATATACGTCAGGGTTCTTAAAGCTTTGGTAATGAAGATTTTATCGAAAAGGGAAACATTTTTGGAATCACTATTGGATCAAAACCGGTTCTTCGCTATGAAAAAAAAAGCTATTCATCATAAACAATGCATAATTTCCTGCGGAATATTCTTTTATTCATTGATGACAACTTTTAATCTAAACATAATAAGAATAAAAAAAAAGGAAATATCTGAACTTGTTAAATCCTCAAAGAGAATGCCACTATGAACATTAAGTTTAAATATTTTGTACGACTTCTAAAATCATATAGCAACTTACAATGTTCTTGAAATGATCTTTCTTTATAAGTATTAACTGTGTGGTTCTCTTTCGCGTGTTACTTTGGTAGGGACAGACTGGGAGTAAAATACTAGCTAAAACAAGTAAAGTAAAAGTAAGTAAAGCGCCGGGGTGGCCTAAAGTCGGTATCAGCCAATCAATCGAGGGAGTCTAATCCTTTTCACTACGCTAGACCGAGGAGATTGTTTTTGTGTCTGCAAGGTGGACGCGCCACGCTGCCATCAGCTATATACTATTATAAACAAGTATACTAATATATAAAAATAATTAAACCAGTACTAACTACATATAAACATAACTATAATAAGTATTACTATAGTAAACAAGTATAGTAACTATACAAACAAACTATAACAAGTATATAACTATATAACATAACTATTAAATTACTAACTATAATAGAACATAACATTATACAAATACTAACTATATAAACATAACTAAACAAGTATAACAATATAACATAAACTATAACAAGTATATAACTATTAACATAATTAATAACCAGTACTAACTATAATAAATATGACTATAAAAGTATATAACTATATAAACATACTATAACAAATCTAACTATATATAACATATATATAAGAATACTACTATATAACATAACTATAAAAGTATATAATATATAAACTCAAGTATTAATACTATATCACATAACTATAACAAATAACTAACTATATAAACATAACTATAAACAAATACTATACTATAATACAACCTAACTATAACAAGTACTATACATATAAACATAACTATAACAGTATTAACTATTAAAACATAATTGATCAACCAGTACTACTATATTCACATAACTATACACAAGTATTAACTAATAAACAAGTATATCTATATAATATAACTATAACAAATACTAACATATATAACACATAAACTATATAATATAACAAGTACTAATATATAAACATAAATACTAAGTATATGTTTGTAAAAGATTAACTATTCAAATGTATCTAATAATCTTTAGAAAATATTACTTTACAAATGAAAGAAAATATCTCATACTAATAAGTCGTCGTGACCTAGTCGTTATCAGCAATCAGCGAGGGAGTCTATCCCTTTCACTAGCGTAGACAAGGAGATTAATTTTTTAGCGTCTGACGGTGAAGCGACACACCTAACCATCAGCTCTACTTTACCGCACAGAATCCCTGTGGCTTAACTCATACGCTAGATGGTGAGGGCCAGTATCGAACTAAGAACCTTTGTGGTTTCTAGCGAAGTTCTAGCCGACTGAGCTAACCGGCCCTAGCATTTTATAATGAGAAATAATATATTTTCAAATAGAAGCTTAAATATTTTTAAATCTTTAATAAGATGATAAAATCAAGAGATGAGGTAGCCTGGCATATTCCTCGGCATTCATAAGAATATCATTCATTCAAGTCTATTCAATTTTTTCAAGTTTCATGTTTACACGTCTTTCAAATGTTGACAATTCGTTGGGTTCTCGCTGTCCACCAAAACTATTCATCATGTCGCGCAGTCGCTCATGAATATCATGACAATTTCTCCCCAACCTTCTCTATCATTCATTGTCCCAAGGAGGTCCTCTGCGCAGCATCCAGTATCACTGCGCAGAGCTGGTCCAATTAGGTCCTAGCTGGCACCCACATTAGCATGCCAATGTGTTGTAACTTCCCCAGGAGACGTCGTTTTCTCTTCTTGGAGCACAGTTCAAGGCAGAGTAACCTCCGTGCCATTACGGTCGTTTAATACCTGAAGGCCATGTAGCAGCGTGGTGGATAGTGAGACAACGGCGAATCACCCACATGGGTCAACGGTGTTCTCACAAGATGCTGGCGGATGAATCTCCCCCCCCCCCCCCCACGCCCCCCCCCCGGGGGGGGGGGGGGGGGGGGGGAAAAAAAAAAAAAAAAAATATTTTTTTGAAGCACCGCCTTCCCAGCCGGCTCCCCGGACCAACGGCCAGGATCAAACAGTGTCTGCATTGGGCAACATCCTGTCGCAGAATTCTCAGAGAGCCAGTGTTTTCATATCAACGGAAGGAAAACTACTGACAGTTAGAATCTCGCAAGTCACCGTTGAGATTTAGTTAGTTAATATATTCACACCCAGATGCACAGGTAGAGAGGGTCTCTCTGCTTGGGGCTGTTGACTCTGTGCGGTGGGTGTCAACGGGCAATAATAAAACCTTTGATATAAGCAATAAGCCGTTGTTAATCAATGTACGCATGCCCCTTAGTTTTAGAAATGAAAAGAAAGCAACAAGAAAGAAGAACTTAGGCGATCACACAAATGACGAAATAACTGAGTTTATGAGAGAGGTAAAAGAAACCAGAACTAGACGTTCACATCGAATGGCGAAATAGAAAAGAGAAGAAACAAGTAGTAACACGATCTCTCTCTCTCTCTCTCTTCTCTCTCTTCATCTCTCTCTCTCTCTCTCTTTACTCCTCTTTATATCTATCTATGCTATCNAAGAAGAGAATATTATTTAATAAAATTGCTTCATCTTTTATTAGTGTTGTCCATATCTACATACTAATAACATGCCTATGTATTGCATATATATACAAAAAATAGCGGTTTGCAGTGTGGAACGGGAAGGCTAATATTGCATATTGATATTAAAAATGTGATTTTAATTAAATATGTCTTAGTATTATTGATTTCTAACTGTTTGGTTTTATTATAAAAATATAAGCGGAAATCTCTTCAATGAATCTTATATGAAATTCATTAACAAGAAAAAATAAGTGTAATTTTATTCTTTATTTCCTAATTTAACTAAATAGTTAAATAAGTAAAATTCAGCAATGAAAGACGACAGTGATGGAAGAGTAAGTTTCATTTCTATTTTTCTATTATAACCCCACTATGTTTCAAATCTTTTTATCCGCATTCTTATTAGACTTTCTAATTTAATACGATATTTCATTACATTAAAACTTAAATACTTGCACCCGGAGGGTGCATATATTTGCTAGTACATATAAAAATGCTAAAATGTCAGAAGAATGGAAAATGGACGCGTCAGGTTTCCAGGAGACCTCTGAGTATTCTAACCGATCTGAACAATGTTGTGTCTGGATAGGTTAACCGATTATACAGTAAAATACAGTAAAATTACACAGGTTCTCTAACATGGAGCAAGCTGATGTTACAGTTTCCTTGGGAAGGGTCTCAAAAACTACCTTAATTCTGTCGATTAACTGGGCTTTTGTAGTACTGGCACGGCGATTGGTGTCTTTCTCAACAGCGCCACATACATAATAATCCATGGGGTTCAGATCTGGGGAGTTCGGAGGCAAAACATTGGAACTGGTGTTGTCGTAAAAATTCACCGACAACCATTTTTGACTTTTCCCAGAGATATGCAGGGGACTGAATCTGCTACCATACACGTGGCCTACCATTGGCTACCCTTGTTATCCAGGGTTTGACTACAGTGTTTAGCAACTCCACGTAGGCATCTGAATTTAACCTGATACCCTCTCTGAAAAAATGCGAGAAATTCTGCTGTACGAACGCAATCAGATCATCTGTTATGTTGCTTTCTTCTAGCCACAGTCTCGTAATCTCCATTTCAATTCTTTAGTTTGTGCCTGATTGTTTTTACAGTGTTCAGGGAGCATTGGGCAGCAACCATAATCTCCTTATTTTGATGGCCGGCGCAGATTATGATACAAGTTAATTTCTTCCACGATTCAAGTGGATACTATCATTAGATCATTGTAAATTATTCCACACACACACACACACACACATATATATATATATATATATATATATATATATATATATATATATATATATATATATATATAATATATATATATATATATATAATATATATATATATATATATATATTATATTTGATATTTATAAATCGCTCATAATTGCAGCACAAAACAATGCCACAAGAACAAGTTGTATAAAAAAATAACAAAAAAAACAAACAAAACAAAAACAACAAAAACATAAGACACAATAGAACAGTAAATTATGTGATTTATTTGAATCACGGTGGTAAGTACTATATTTGATGCGTTTGCTCCTAGTCTCTTTAGTCAGATCTTAGCCCTGAAGAGCATTAAGCGAAACTTTTAATAGGTTCGTCTGACTCATTAGACTTATCTTATATATATATATATATATATATATATATATATATACAAGGTGTGTCATAAAAGTATCTAGATTGAAGTTGTATTTACCAAGATAGAAATGAACAATGAATGGAACGTTATTTTTTTGGTTGATTGTCTCATCTCTATCTCTACACACCCTACATTTACTGTTCTATTGTGTCTTATGTTTTTGTTGTTTTTGGTTGTTTTGTTTTTTTTGTTATTTTTTTTATACAATTTGTTCTTGTGGCATTGTTTTGTGCTGCAATTATGAGCGATTTGGTTTCTCTCTTGTGGGTTCCTTTTTCTTAACCATGTCAAGGTGTTTTCAGATGCAATCCCCCACAATTTGTCGCGAATTAAATATAATTGTTTTTCTTCCCATTTCTGTTTTCTTTTTTTTAAATCTATGCGACAGCAAGTCTTCTAAGGTATCCATGAACCTCTGAGTATTCTAACTGATCTTAACAATGCTGTTGTCTGGATCGGTTAGCCGATCATACAATAAAATAGATGTTTACACATTATCTCTTAAATGACCATCCATCTGGGCAGTTAGATCATTGTCAATTATTCCACATTAGTGGGACGAATATTTTAAAAAGCAGGTCTATGATTTTGAGGAATAAAATGATGGACACAGATATTAGACTCTCTGATTGGTAAAATGTACTTATAATCACTGATTGAATAATATAGTCTAATCTTAATTAAATATCTATAATAACTAATAAGTTCTCCATTCCCTGTGAGAGACACCTTCGCTGGTTTGGACATGTCAGGAGAATGGAAAATGGCCGCACACCAAAAGATCTTTTGTACGGCGAATTAGTAAAAGGCTCCCGATCGGTTGGTAGACCACGCCTACGATTTAAAGATGTCTGCAGGAGAGTTATGAGGATATGCCATATTGACACAAACACGTGGTGCATATATATGTATGTCTGGATGAAACTACGAGAATAAAACAATTAACGACAAAGTAAATTGATATACACATTAAATATCACAAGAGCTTGCTTTTGTGCCAAATTACGATGATTTGATTTTTATTCAAAATATTTAAAAATGAAAATACACATAGAAATAGTATTGAAATTCTACTTGAATATGTCCAGCATTTGTTAATCTCGAGACTAAACAAATCAATATACCAGCCCCACCCCCTACTTTGGCGATACTGGGTAGCCACTTCTAGTTTCCCATAAGTGATAATGAACTAGAGGATTTGTTAAGAGCAGTAAAGAAATTTAATAATGATATCACTAAGTGGTTCCAAGTTAACTGACCTGAAAAAATGTAAACGTTCTTAAATAAAATAACTAATAAGTTCTCAATTCTCTGTGAGAGGCGCCTTCGTTGGCTTGGACATGTCAGGAGAATGGAAAATGGCCGCACCCCAAAAGATCTTTTGTACGGCGAATTAGTAAAAGGCTCCCGATTGGTTGGTAGATCACGCCTACGGTTTAAAGATGTCTGCAGGAGAGTTATGAGGATATGCCATATTGACACAAACACGTGGAAGGTAGATGCAAAAAAAATAGAGCGGCCTGACGGCTCAACGTTAAGCAAGGCACGGAGAGGAGTGAGGCAGAGAGGAGAGTAGCCTCAACGGAAAAGAGAGCCAGAAAGAAGAGAAAATACCAGCAGCCCCAGAAAGCATCACAGTTTGTATGCATTCGGTGCACCAAATACTGTCGCTCAAGAATTGGCCTGCAGAGTCACTTGCGCAGATGCAGATCATTTTTTTGGACATTACGCCATCGTCCTTAGTTTCGAAAAAAAAAAAATTTCAAGTAACTGAAAATAAATTTTCGTTTCTATGTATTACGATACGCGTGGCCATTTTAGAGCTGTAGTTGAATGCAGTTTTACAGTGGAGATTCTTTGAGGCATAAAGTTTGATCCTTTCTTGAAGTAGAAAGATGTAGTATCAGTTTTAATCCTTGTCTGTTGATATGTCCTCAAAGTAGTTTTATCAGTGTTGATCCTGTTTTGAAGTTGTATAATCCTTGTCTGTTGATCTGTCCTCAAAGTAGAAGATGTATCAGAGTTGATCTTGCCTTGAAGTAGAAAGTTGTATAATCCTTGTCTGTTGATCTGTCATTAGAATAGAAGTTGTATCAAAATTGATCCTGTCTTGAAGTAGAAAGTTGTATAATCCTTGTCTGTTGATCTGTCATTAGAATAGAAGTTTGATCAAAATTGATCCTGTCTTAAAGTAGAAAGTTGTATAATCTGTTGATCTGTCATTAGAATAGAAGTTGTATCAAAATTGATCCTGTCTTGAAGTAGAAAGTTGTATAATCCTTGTCTGTTGATCTGTCATTAGAATAGAAGTTGTATCAAAATTGATCCTGTCTTGAAGTAGAAAGTTGTATAATCCTTGTCTGTTGATCTGTCATTAGAATAGAAGTTGTATCAAAATTGATCCTGTCTTAAAGTAGAAAGTTGTATAATCTTTGTCTGTTGATCTGTCATTAGAATAGAAGTTGTATCAAAATTGATCCTGTCTTGAAGTAGAAAGTTGTATAATCCTTGTCTGTTGATCTGTCATTAGAATAGAAGTTGTATCAAAATTGATCCTGTCTTGAAGTAGAAAGTTGTATAATCCTTGTCTGTTGATCTGTCATTAGAATAGAAGTTGTATCAAAATTGATCCTGTCTTAGAGTAGAAAGTTGTATAATCCTTGTCTGTTGATCTGTCATTAGAATAGAAGTTGTATCAAAATTGATCCTGTCTTGAAGTAGAAAGTTGTATAATCCTTGTCTGTTGATCTGTCATTAGAATAGAAGTTGTATCAAAATTGATCCTGTCTTAAAGTAAAAAGTTGTATAATCCTTGTCTGTTGATCTGTCATTAGAATAGAAGTTGTATCAAAATTGATCCTGTCTTGAAGTAGAAAGTTGTATAATCCTTGTCTGTTGATCTGTCATTAGAATAGAAGTTGTATCAAAATTGATCCTGTCTTGAAGTAGAAAGTTGTATAATCCTTGTCTGTTGATCTGTCATTAGAATAGAAGTTGTATCAAAATTGATCCTGTCTTGAAGTAGAAAGTTGTATAATCCTTGTCTGTTGGTCTGTCATTAGAATAGAAGTTGTATCAAAATTGATCCTGTCTTGAAGTAGAAAGTTGTATAATCCTTGTCTGTTGATCTGTCATTAGAATAGAAGTTGTATCAAAATTGATCCTGTCTTGAAGTAGAAAGTTGTATAATCCTTGTCTGTTGATCTGTCATTAGAATAGAAGTTGTATCAAAATTGATCCTGTCTTAAAGTAAAAAGTTGTATAATCCTTGTCTGTTGATCTGTCATTAGAATAGAAGTTGTATCAAAATTGATCCTGTCTTGAAGTAGAAAGTTGTATAATCCTTGTCCGTTGATCTGTCATTAGAATAGAAGTTGTATCAAAATTGATCCTGTCTTGAAGTAGAAAGTTGTATAATCCTTGTCTGTTGATCTGTCATTAGAATAGAAGTTGTATCAAAATTGATCCTGTCTTGAAGTAGAAAGTTGTATAATCCTTGTCCGTTGATCTGTCCTCAAAGTAGAAGGGGATTTTTGCCTTTAAATTGAAGTGTACTTGCAGATGTGTAGATTTTTTCTTTTCTTTTCTTAATTTTTTTTTTCTTTTTCTTATTCAGAGAAGGAATCACATTTTGTTTAAAAGGTGAACACGTAAACAGTTATCTTCAAAGAGAAAATACTATAACATTTTTCTTGTTAGATAGAGTAAATTTTTCGGTGTATATGATATAAATGCGCCCTGGCCTCCTGCCCTAAAAAAAACGCTAAGCGGTGCCAGCTGAAAATCCGACCCGTGCTGCTTATGAAAATAAATTTTCTTTCTATGTGTTAAGATTCACGTGACCATTTTAGGGTTGTAGTTGAATGCAGTTTTACAGTGGAGATTCTTTTTTGGTATAAAGTTTGATCCTTCTTAAAGTAGAAAGATGTAGTATCAGTTTTAATCCTTGTCTGTTGATATGTCCTCAAAGTAGCTGGGGTTTTTTTTTTTTTGGGGGGGGGGTAAATAAAAAAAAATAAGTTTATACATCGAAAACGTTTCTATTAAAAAATACATTCCGTGACAAGAAAATAATGTATTGATTGTTGTTATTTTCGTAACTCGATGGCATTTTTTTAATTCGTGACAGTTGTTTTGAATTAAAATAAAATGAAAATACCGGGGAAAAAAATATATTTTAAGGGGTGAGTAAAATATTTACATTTACTTGTTGATAAAAACATGGGGGTCGCTTACTTTTAACGCCTTCAAACCACTAAAAAAGTTATTTGTCGATAAAAACGCCTTCAAACCGCTAAATGAAAATATTTTAAGGGGTGGGGGGATTAAAATATTTACATTTCATATCGCTTTCATATCGCATTAACTTTTCGGGAAAAACACATTCAAACAGCTAGGGAGTTCATAAGTTGAACGGGTCGGATTTTCAGCAGGCACCGCTTAGCGTTTTTTTTTTTTTTAAAGGGTAGGGGTCCAGGACGCATTTATGCGATATGCACCAATTTATTTGCAAAAATTAAATACAATTCTATAAATAGAAAGTGACTTGATATTGAATTACTGTCTCCGAGGGCGTCCTTTAAGTAAGCTTTTTGTTAAAATTAATCTATTAATAGAAAGAAAACCCTGTTGTTGTTTTTTTACCGCAAGGTAAAATGTGTCCTTCCTTAAAAGTCATTAAAATCCTGTAATCCCCACCGAATATGAATACCCACTGCAACAATAACTCCATAACGATAACAATGCCATAATAATAAAAAACAATAGAGAAAATGATGTGTGTTTCGTTGATTGATCGACTGAGCGACGTCTGCATAGTGAGATAACTGCTGTTCTAGACAAGGCTGTGTGAACGTCTGTGTCAGCGAATAAGAGCGGGTTTTTTTTTGTTTGTCTGAATGGATAGTTTTATGAGTGATAGACTGAATGTGCTGATGTGTCTGTGAGATGAACATGGCGTTCCGCTGAGTGAATGAATGAATGATCGAATCGAAGTGGCTGCGTTTGTGAGTGAGTAGAGGTCGAATGAGTGTGACGAGAGCAATTCGCCAAACGAGTGACTCACGGAACGAGCCGTCACGCTCGACGACGTGTCAAGTGTACCTTATGAGAGAGAGGGGGAGGGGAGAAAAAGAGAGAGAGAGAGAGAGAGAAACAGAAATAGAAACAGAGAAACAGAGAGAAACAAAGAGAGAGGGGGAGAGAAAGAGAAAGAGAAAGAGAAAGAAAGAAAGAGAGAGAGAAAGATAGAGAGAGAGAAAGAGAGAGAGGGAGGGAGAGAAAGGCGAGGGGGAAGCTGTTGTTTTGCAGCTAAGAAACGCATAAACAGCATATGAGCTTCATTTCAATTCTGTGCATGTAACAGTGGTCATATGCGTGTATGTGCAGATGTGTACGTATACGCATGAATGTGTGCACTTGTATCTGTGCGTATGTATGTGTGTATGCACGAACGTAAGGTAAGCATTTGTTTTATGTGTAATTCTCTCTTTCCTCTCTCTCTCTCTCTCTCTCTATATATATATATATATATATATATATATATATATGATATATTGAAAAAACAAAGGATGTTTACAAATGTATGGGCTCATCAGGAGAGAATGTGCAAACCGTTTCGGGGCCTTTCTCTCTACGGTTTATAAAGACCCCGAAACGGTTTGCACATTCTCTCCTGATGAGCCCATACATTTGTAAACATCCTTTGTTTTTTCAATATATCATATTTACAGTGTCGGATTAAGTTCCAATTTTATTTCATATATATATATATATATATATATATATATATATATATATATTGTCGTTATGAGATCAACGTGTTTGTTGATATATCTGGTGAGTCTGGTTTTCAGTGTGTATATATCATATTAGTATATAAGTTATGTATAACATACTGTGTACCGTTATAATAATACATTTGCTCTACTCACGTATTGAGCACTTTATATTTGTTATATCGCTGTCTTATCATTGTGAAACTTGCATCAACTAACCAGTGTGACCAATTTCACCGGTAAGTCACCTTTTCATATAAAATCATATATGTTATGCATATATAAATGTATATAATATATATGATTTGGGATTTAGTGTGAAGCATTTGGTGTGAAATATATAAGAAACTCAGTTTGTGGGATGTTAAGTTTCGTTTTAATTCATTCTAATATTTCGGAGACTTAACTCTCCTTCTTCAGAGGAATGTAGACTGACTCATCTAGACATTTATATATACCTAACATATATATATATATATTTGGGAGAATATGTGTTTTAAATGAAGTCGAACCTAATTTATGAAAGTTAATTAATTAATAATTAATTAATTAGGCGGGATTACCTATTTAAATTTAAGGCTAAACCAATCGAGAAAAATCAATCTCTGTATGTACATTTCGGCCTATTAGGCTCATCACAGAGCTATAGATACAAAGACCGCCCCGTGTGCGATTCGAAACCTGATTGTCAAGCTGACTGTCAAGCGTCTTCCCACCACACCAAACGGACTTAGCAGATTTCTTCGTTTTGTTAAGGAGTAGGTATTTATATTCCTCTTAAGTGACCTCTACACGAACTTACGAGAAGTAAACAAGTAAGAAGTAAAATATATATATATATATATATATATATGTGTGTGTGTGTGTGTGTGTGTGTGTGTGAATTTTGACACTGTCGACATGTGAATTTAGTTAGGAATCACCCACTGGTATCGGTTTCCACGACAATATATAGTTATTTACTAAACTTAGCTTAGATGTGGCACAAGGCCTGAAGTATGGGACGCCCAATGAGAATCGAACTCACTAACAATGGTCTTGAAAAATCCAGCTTGCTAACCATTACACTATGTGAGGTGCCCTCCACGACAATATATATGTGCCGAGTTAGATGCTATGTACATTTATGTGAGTGCGTATGAGTGTATTCATGTGTGTTCGTTTGCATGTGACCACGCATGCGCACTCGTAACAGGAGCTCTGTAGTAAAGCATTGGATATTGAATACGTCAGGGTTCTTAAAGCTTGTAAGTGAGATTTTATCGGAAAAGGGGAAACATTTGAATTCAACTTTGGATCAAAACCGGTTCTTCGAGTATGAAAAAAAAAAGCATTCATCCATAAACAATGGCAAATTTTCCCGCGGGAATATATCCATTGATGACACTTTTAATTATAAAAAAAAATAAAAAATAAAAAAGGAAATAATCTCGAACTTGTAAAATCCTCAAAGAGAATCCCACTATGAACATTAAGTTAATATTTTGTACGACTTCTAAAATCATATAGCGACTTACAATGTTCTTGAAATGCATCTTTCTTTATAAGTACTAACTGTGTGGTTCTCTTTCGCGTTGTTACTTTGGTAGGACAGAATGGGTGTAAAATACTAACTAAAACAAGTAGAGTAAAAGTAAGTAAAGTCGCCGGGGTGGCCTAAAGTCGGTATCAGCCAATCAGCGAGGGAGTCTATCCCCTTTTCACTAGCGCTAGACCAAGGAGATGTTTTTGAGTCTGAGGTGGTGCGCCACGCCTACCATCAGTATATAACTATATAAACAAGTATATAACTATATAAACATAACTATAACAATACTAACTATATAAAATAACTATAACAAGTATATAACTATATAACATAATTATAACCAGTACTAATTATATAAACAACATAGTATATAACTATAACAAGTATATAACTATATAAACATAATTATTATAACTATAACAAGTACATAACTAAAATAACATAATTATAACAAATACTAACTATATAAACATAACTATAACAAGTACTAATTATATAAACATTACTATAACTATATAATATATAAACATAATTATAACAAGCACTAACTATATAAACATAACTATAACAAGTATATAACTGTAAACAAGTATATAATTATAGAAACATAACTATAACAAATACTAACTATATAAACATAACAATATAAATATAACTATAAGTACTAACTATATAAACATAACTATATAAATATAACAAGTACTAACTATATAAACATAACTATAACAAATACTAACTATATAAACATAACTATAACAAGTACTAACTATATAAACATAACTATAACAAGTACTAACTATATAAACATAAATACTAATTATATGTTTGTAAAAAATTATATTCAAATGTATCTAAATAATCTGTTAGAAATATTACTTTACAAATGAAGAAAATATCTCCATTACTAATAAGTCGTCGTGACCTAAAGTCGGTATCAGCCAATCAGCGAGGGAGTCTATCCCCTTTTCACTAGTGCTAGACCAAGGAGATTATTTTGCGTCTGAGGTGAAGCTCTTTACTTTACCGCACAGATCCCTGTGCTACTCATTCGCTGAGTTGGCGAGGGCCAGTATCGAACTAAGAACCTTGTGGTTTCTAGCCGAACGTTCTACCGACTGAGCTAACCCGGTCCTAGCGTTTTATAATGAGAAAATAATATATTTTCAAAATTAAGCTGTAAATATTTTAAATCTTTATGAGATGAAAAATCAAGAGATAAGGGTAGCCTGGCCCATATTCCATCGGCCATTCATAACGAATTCATTCAATTCAGTTCTATTCAAGTTTTCTATGTTTACACGTCCTTCAAATGTTGACATTCGTTGGGTCTCGCTGTTCGCCAAAACTATTCATCATGTCGCGCAGTCATCACGAATATCCATGACAATTCTCCCAACCTTCTCTATCATTCATTGTCCCAGGGAGGTCCTCTGCGCAGCATCCAGTATCCGCGCAGAGCTGGTCAATGTAGGTCCTTGCTGGGTGGCCCACATTAGCATGCCCATGTGTTGGCTTCCCCAGGAGAACGTCGCTTTTCTCTTCTTGGACAACAGTTCAAGGCAGAGTAACCTACGTGCCATACGGTCGTTTAATACCTGAAGCCATGGGTAGCAGCGTGGTGGATGTGAGACACGGCGAATGAACCCAACATGGGTCAACGGTGTATCTCACAAGATGCTGGGCGGATGAACCCAAATTCGGACCAACGGCCAGGATCAAACAGTGTTGCATTGGCAACATCCTGTCGGAGAATTCTAAGGGGCCAGTGTTTTCATATCAAGGAATGGAAAACTACTGGACAGTTAGAATCTCGCAAGTCACGTGAGATTTAGTTAGTTAATAAGTTCACACCCAGATGCCAGGTAGAGAGGGTCTCTCTGCTTGGGGCTGTTGACTCCTGTGCGGTGGGTTAGTAAACGGGCAAATAAAACCTTTGATCAAAGCAATAAGCCTTGTTAATTAATTACGCATGTCCTTAGTTAGAAAAGAAAGAAGCAACAAGAAAGAAGAACTAGGCGATCACACAAATGGACGAAAGTAATGAGTTAGAGAGAGGTTAAGAGAAACCAGACAAGACGTTCACATCATGGCCGAAATAGAAAGAGAAGAAAACAAGTAAGTAACACGATCTCCCCCTCTCTCTCTCTCTCTCTCTCTCTCTCTCTCTCTCTCTCTCTCTCTCTCTCTCCTCTATCTATCTATCTGATGTCTCTAAGTTAGTCACTCCCCCCCTCTCTCTCTCTCTCCCTCTCTCTGTCTATCTATCTATCTGATGTCTCTAAGTTAGTCCACTCTCCCCCCTTCTCTCTCTCTATCTCTCTCTCTCTCTCTCTCTCTCTCTCTATTTATCTATCTATCTATCTGATGTCTCTAAGTTAGTCCACTCCCCCTCTCTCTCTCTCTCTCTCTCTCTCTCTCTCTATCTATCTATCTATCTATCTATCTGATGTCTCTAAGTTAGTCTCTCTCTCTCTCTCTCTCTCTCCTCTCTCTCTCTCTCACACACACACACACACACACACACACACACACAAGAACTCTTGTTTATGTACCCGACGAGAAAGGGGTACGTAACAACAGTTCAGTTAGTAAACTACTGCTCCTCATCTCTAAGTCTGGTGTCTATTGATGAGTTAACAAACAAAGTAATGTAAGTAAAGTCGTCGGGCGGCCTAATGTCGTTATTAGCCAGACAGCGAGTGAGTCTACCCCCTTTTCAATAGCGCTAGACCAAGGAGATTGTTTTTAGCGTCTGGGGTGGAGCGCCACACCTACCATCAGCTCCTCACTCTACCGCACAGATCCCTGTGCTACTCATTCACTGAGTCGGCGAGAGCCGGTATCGACCTAGAACCTTGTGATTCCAAGCCGAACGCTCTACCGACTGAGCTAAACCTGACCTTAACAACCACTAAAAAGGTATCGATGGCATCGAGCCAACCAAACTATGACAGCACCAAAAACTATTAAATGATCAAAACACATTATGTAGCACAAAATGAGAAACTGTAGAAAATTCACGAATAAATTAAAAAATCAAATTAAGATTCTATTATAATATAAAAAGAATCAAACCTAATTCAAATAATCTAAGTGGTAATTTTTACCAAATGTGGATGCTTTCGGGGCGGGGAGTCCAGTGGCTTCGGCCCTGGACCGTTGAAGTAATTAATAGCGTTGATCCCAGGGGGTTATCCTCCCACGCAATACTTGCCCCTTGATTTAAAGGGGCAGGACTGGGTTTATTGTCCAGTGCTGAGGCGCACCCCCCCTCCTTGAGGAGGAATGCCGATGGGATCAATGCATTTTTTTCACCTGTCACCCATGAGTCATGGCTTGTGGGTGATCCCACATTAATAGGGCCACACGCGTGGGGTGTGCGGTAAATACCCATATGCGTTCGTGTAAGAATGTGGACACACACTGGTAGACAAGGTAGTTTGATTGACAACTCCAGAATGTGTTTCCTAAACAATTACTTGCTGTCACTAAGTAATCGTCGTCTCTGTTTTCAGTATTAATTGTTTAAGAAGGTCATGACGATGGGGTTTACTATTAGTGGGGATGACAGTTGCCTTAAAAGTATTGTGATGAAATTGAATATGCCATTAAGATACAATTGTTTTTTTTTAAATATCATGAGTATTTTAAGATTGAAATTTATGGAACAATAATACAACAAAAATAAAATCTCCTAAATCATTACACCCTTTCTTGATAACTTTCTTATATATGCTCCGCATCCCCCTGGAGTTGAGCACTTTTTTTTGGGGGGGGGGTCGCTGACGACCGCCAACTAAAGCGTAAACGCAACGCTCTCCTATATAAGAGATGGAGCACTCTATAGCGGCCTTTACATACATATAGATGTGTGTATTAAAACAGTTAAAAATCCCCTTCGCATTCTGTGGGTGAAGATAGCCGAGCAGTTAAGCTGTCCGACTGATGCTGAATCGATCGGATTTCAATCCCGGCTGTAGGTAGCTTATAGATGTCTAGCCACACTGAAGAGACTTGATAAGTCGAAACACGTCTGTGGATGACTATATATATATATATATTATTTTTTACTTCTAAACTCTACCGGTGTGGAAAAACCCAGGTAAATCAGTTTTTCAAAATTTTTTTTTTCAAACTGACATCTGGGGAATTTAAAAAATTAAAAAAAAACGGTACATCCGTTCTTTCTGAAAATAATCGTCAGTATCGTATGTAGTGGCCAAAGGAAAAAAAACACCGGGGAGTTTTCTAAGTTGTAGAAAGTGCTCAATACATGAGTATGAAGCATGAGTCAGAATTATCCTGAAGAACCATTCGGGTGAAACCTAGGCAGATAGTGTCTGACTCATGTAGGTCCATATATATATATATATATATATATATATATATATATATAAGGATATAAAGGAGAAACGCGTAGCGGATGTGCTAATGACGAAACGATCGCATGACTTGCACGCTTTTTGAAACATCATTGTTTCGTTTTGAATTTAGATTATTTTCTGCTTCTCTCTCGATGTGTCCGGATTAAAAACAAGCTCTGATGATGATTTTTTTTATAAATCGAAATATTGTTCAATATTAGCTAGAATATGATATATAATATTTTCATTTTAACAGCATTGTGTGTTTTCATATCCTTTTATCTATACTTATACCGTCGGATTCATTTCCTTACTCTTAACTATATATATATATATATATATATATATATTATATATATATATATATATATATATATATATGGGCTCGTCGATTCGAGTTCAATTCCTAGACGAAGCTGTTGGCTAATACCCATGGGAAAGATATGAATCCATATATTCTCCCTCCAGCTATGGGTTAAATAGTAGGCATACTGGGCTCTTCAGCCTTGGGTAGGTAACCAGTCTAGGAGAGGGATAACTCTGAATTCAAAATTTCTGAGGTCGGCCGTTGATTGGGTTTGTGACAACCCCTGATGCACCAATTCTTTCCTATCGATTGTGCCAAAAAGTGTAGATGGTCTAACACAAGCCTTCACCACTATAAACAAATCCCTGTGTTGGTTGTTCACTGTATGAACACTCATACGTCGAAATCGACGGAGAGTCCATCATATATATATATATATATATATATATATATATATATGTATAAAATTTTTACTTGAAGGCACTTACAACGCATGTATCGCATAAAATTCGATACTTTTCTTATAGAAAATGAAATTGACAAGTGTAATCCCGGCAAAGGATCGCTCGGTGTGTAGAAATATATATATATATATATATATATATATATATATATATATATATATAAGTGTGCATGTATGTGTTCAATTTCTTAGTAAATGTTTAAAAAACTGCTTTTATGTAGGTTTGTTTGCATTTTGTGTATGTATATAATTAATTAGATTGCTTGCAATTTTTTTTTTTCGTTTTTTTTTTGTTGTTTTTTTTATTTTATTTTTTTCTTATTGCTTCATTTTATGCTGCTTTTTGTTTTGTTTTTTTTTTTTTTCCTTCTTTTCTGATTGCATTTGTTTTTGACCATAGACTTAAACTTCTTCGTTTTAGTTTTTTTTTTTTTTTTTCTTGCAAAAAAAAAAATAGGTCCTTTCTTTTTTTTCTCCATTGACACAGACCCCACCCCCACCCCGATCCTTTCGCACACACACACACACACACACACACACATACACACACAAACAAACACTTTCTTTACTCTTCTCCCCCTCTCTCTCTCTCTCTCTCTCTCTCCCTCCTCTCTCCTCTCTCTCACGCACCCACACACACACAACACAAACACACACACATTTTCTTTACTCTCCCTTCTCTCTCTCTCTCTCTCTCTCTCTCTCTCTTCGTTCTCTCTCTCCTCCCTCTCTCAGACACCCCCACACACACTCCCACAAACACACACACTTTCTTTACTCTCCCCTCTCTCTCTCTCTCTTCTCTCTCTCTCTCTCTCTCCTCTCTTTCTCTCTCTCTCTCACACACACACACATACACACATACACAAACACACACACACGCACACACTTTCTTTATTCTCCCCCCCTCTCTCTCTCTCTCTCCTCTCTCTCTCTCTCTCTCTCTCTCTCACACACACACACACACAAACACACACCCACAAACACACACACACACACACTTTCTTCACTCTCTCTCTCTCTCTCTCTCTCTCTCTCTCTCTCTCTCTCTCTCTCTCTCTCACACCACACACACACACACACACACACAACCACACACACTTATTCTGTCAGTTTCCCTTACATTTTCTTTCAGAATACGAGCCAAAAAAATAAAATGAGGGGAATAAATTCCCTTCTGGTGGGGGATTCTATCAAAGTTTCAATAATACGCCGCAATTTTAACTCGCTTGAAACCGATTCTCAGGCTCGTCGTCATGACAACGTGAGACATAAAACATGGATAAAGAGATCGGGATTCTCTAATTTGTTAAATGGCAACTTGCACGTGACCTTTGCTGATTGGCATCGAGCGTCGCCCGTCGGCCATTAATCTTCATTAGAGCGCACTCCGTGCTGACACAGCCGACAAAGCGACCATATTGACCGTCGACGCGTGTGAAGTTCCACCGGATTCTCTATTTGTCGACATGGCGCCCTTTCTTTTAACGTCCTCTACAACAACCACTGCTGCTGCTGTTGCTGCTGCTGCTGCTGCTGCTGCTGTTGAAATTGCATTTGCTGTTGATGCTGATATTGTTTGTGACGTTTTACTCCAAATGTTGATTTCGGATATCCTATCTATTCAGCAACGTATACAAATGTCGGTCATTTTCAACCTTTGGTTGTCAAAAGTTCCTACCAAAATAAAGCAGTTAGAGTAACCTCCCTTGACTTTCACTTTGAAACAAGTCGGTAGCTATTTTGAAAGTCTGCGAGCGAAATAAACAAATATTATAAACTTTTTCGAAAACAATAAAACTGCATGCAAAAATATCATAAAATGTGTTCTTGATAACAATTAAGTTCGTTTCAGATAATTTTATGCTAGGAATTTAGCCAACTGACTTTCACTTTGAAACAAGTCGGTAGCCATTTTGAAAGTCTCTGCGCGAAATAAACAAATCTTAGAATCGTTTCGAAAACAAAACTGCATGCTTTAACACAAAATATCATAAAACGTGTTCTTAATAACAATTAAGTTCATTTCAGATAATTTTATGCTAGGAATTTAGCCAACTGACTTTCACTTTGAAATAAGCTGGTAGCCATTTTGAAAATCTTCGTACGAAATAAACAAATCTTTTTCGAAAACAATACAACTGCATGCTTTAACACAAAATATCTTAAAATGTGTTCTTAATAACAATTAAGTTAATTTCAGATAATTTTGTGCTAGAAATTTAGCCAACTGACTTTCACTTTGAAACAAGTCGGTAGCCATTTTGAAAGTCTCTGCGCGAAATAAACAAATCTTAGAATCGTTTCGAAAACAATACAACTGCACGCTTTAACACAAAATATCATAAAATGTGTTCTTAATAACAATTAAGTTCATTTCAGATAATTTCATGCTAGGAATTTAGCCAACTGACTTTCACTTTGAAATAAGCTGGTAGCCATTTTGAAAGTCTCCGTGTGAAATAAACAAATCTTAGAAACTTTTTCGAAAACAATACAACTGCATGCTTTAACACAAAATATCATAAAACGTGTTCTTAATAACAATTAAGTTCGTTTCAGATAATGTGCACGCACAATTTTATGCTAGAATTTTGACAACTAAAGGTGAAAATTACCCAAATATCAGTATATACGTGTGGGGATTAAAATCAAATTAAAATTAAATTAAAATTAAATTAAAAAATAACAAACTCCCACGAGCCTTCACACCGGAAGAAACCTCCAGGGAAAAAGGACCCACTTCCGACCCCTAAGATAATCTCTCGGCCATTCGGACTCAGGCCTTGACTGGGGTGAGACATGGCTACTGGTCAGGAAGGAATTTCCTTACCACGTGGTGGCTACGACCCGTGAATAAAGCCTAAATCCAAAAAGTACCTTTTGTCTTTGTCGCTTCCTTTTTCTCTTCACTTGAATTCCTTTTTCAGTGCTACCACAAAATAAGATGGGGTTAAAAGCAAACCCTAGGGATACACACTAAGAATATCCAGTTACTTTTTAAACCTCAAACATTGAACCCACTACTACTACACATACGTTAAAGTAAAATCATAATCTCATTGGATAGAAACAAATACTGTTGACCTTTAATCAGTCAGTCATAACTGAATACCACTGTTAGATTTAAAGGTATTATAATTAGTTGGAAGGCTTATAGTGACCTTTCAACGTGGTTACATATAAGTACAAGAAATATTCCGACAAAGAAGTTATAAGATATAACAAACATAGACTTTAATAGTTGAGCACATAGAAATACATTCAAACAGGAATACATATAGAAATTACAAGGCACTAGATAGGTATACACAGCAGATACATAAAGAACACAATTATAGACGTGTATACAGAAAATAGGACATTGTCCAGCAGAAGTGATGGAGCGTCCAAAAGGAATGTCACTTACTTAGGCTGGGGGTAAAGCTCCCCCCCCCCATATAAAAGGTATAGACGCAAATGTCTAACCCATGTGTCTTGTTTGCTGGCCCGGAGAAAAGAGAACTCAAACTTCGCGCATTGCTGACTAAATGCCACGGCCCCCTAGCGGTAGAAAACCTGCAACAAGGGAAGATAACTCCTCCAAACCAAACAGGGGCAGACAATCGCTACATCACCATAAAACCGCTACTTTAAAGACTGAAAAATGTGTAAAGACATTCTATATAACCCTTTCTGACATTAAATGACCCACAGAGGTTGATATGTCGTTAAAGAAAACTTAAACTCAAAATCTAAGTTTGGAATCTTCTTTGTTAAATGACTTCTCTTATAGTAAACAGCTACACACACTTTTGTACATAATGAATAATAAGTTTGATTAACTGAGATTTAGTATGTTACTAGAAGCGGCCACCAGGCATCACCAGGGTAGAGAGGGGATTTTTTAAAGTTAGTCCCGCGGATCTATTATTACTCAATCGTTAGTTGGATCCTCGTCGGATGCCCCATTAAAATCCCCATATTAAAAAAAAGACCTTTCAGTGATGCTGATAGCTACTCTAAAGACTGAAATGTAAAAACATTCTATATAACCCTTTCTGGCATTAAATGACCCACAGAGATTGATATGCCGTTAAAGAAAACTTAAATTCAAAATCTAAGTTTGGAATCTTCTTTGTTAAATGACTTTTCTTATAATAAACACCTACACACACTTTTATACATAATGAATAATAAGTTTAATTAACTGAGATTTAGTATGTTACTAGAAGCAGCCACCCGGCATCTCCAGGGTAGAGGGGGGATTTTTTTAAATTTAGTCCCGCGGATTCATTATTACTCAATCGTGAGTTGGATCCTCGTCGGATGCCTCAAAATCTAAATTTGGAATCTTCTTTATTAAATGACTTCTCTTATAGTAAACAGCTACACGCACTTTTATACATAATGAATAATAAGTTTGATTAATTGGAATTTCGTATGTTATTATCATGAAATTAAATACCTGTTAGATTTAATCCTTAGTTTTCTTGATTGAGTCACCTAAATTTTAAAAGATATATTCATTTAAAAAAATGTAAGCAAATAACATAAGCATTGTTATCGTAGTACAGAATTGTATAAGAGAAGGAAAATCTAGCTCCTAATTTACATTATATTTGCCTCTATACTCAGTGAATTAAAAGTGGTGCATCAGATTTTAGACTAATCCTTCAACAGCAATAAACATAATCTGGCCAATTATTTCTAAAAAAAGATTCAGCTTTTTAATAGAAAATTAAACGACTGGCTAATATCTGAAAGAATTCTAGTATTAGGGTTAGGTTTAGGGTTGGGGTTAGCAGAATAGTGGGAAAACGATGATAAAGATAAAAAGGATAGACAATAATGTATTTGCTTTTGCAATATCACTTATGAATTTAAAATAAAATAAAAATCTTCAGTCTCTTAATGAAGAACATACATAGTTTTTAAAAAGAGATGACGCCTCAGTATGCATAATATGCAAGGTACTGCTCACTATCTAACTGTTATAGATGATACACCCTATAAGACTAATGGAATGCGCCGACGGGTTACTATAAGTAACAAGGATAATTGTGGCTTGGCAGTAAGCCAATGCGAGTAAGCCAATAACTCTATTTGTCGGACGTAATTTCCACTTATCTGTATTGTATTTGTCTACTTTCTGCTAATACATTTTCCTACATTTGTTACCGGTCGTTTTGTTCTTATTTGACCCCTTAAAACCTCACAACACTAACACATCCTCCTAAACTGTAACAGTCACAGCGAAACATGTACGAAATATTACCAGACAAAAAAACTTAAAAGACCTCTTTAAAAATACAAATCCAGAAGACATTTTAAATTTCCATTAAAAAAAAAAGCAACCTTTGTTGCGTAGCGCCTTCTTCGCTACTCTGAATCGTATACGTTGCTGGTATACTGCGGGTATCATCTCTAACCCTTAGACGATATATGTAGGGGTCGCTTAATGAAATCACAACACATGCTGTATGTAGTAGGAGATTGACTTTTTATTTCTTTAATTCCCTCGTGGTGCGTGTGGGTGGCGAGCTTGACAATGGGAATCTGCCCATGGGTTGACAATGCGTTGATGAGGTGGAAGGTGGCTACGTGATGGTTCACAGCCCATCGGTTGTGACTGCGAGTGTCGGTCACTCCGTTCGCCGTCTCCTCCTGTCCGTTCACTACTGACTTGCTGACTGCTTGCCCTCTGGCTTTTTGTATTGACGACACGCCTACACATCTTTATCTTTTTGATCTGATAACGGACCTTTGTTATATATTTCTTTATCTTCACCCTGCTTTCTTGACCGGAAATCATCCCTTCCGCTTTCTCTTTCTTTTTAAATATATATTTTTATCTTTCTCTTTGTCCCTCAGCCGGAAGTTCCATCTTCCGGGCGAGGACAATATAACACCTTTTCAACAAGATCTAACAAAACATAACTGAATACCACCATAAAACCGCTACTCTAAAGACAGATATACATATGTAAGAAAAAAATTCCTTTCTTGCATTAAATGACCCACAGAGGTTGATATGCCGTTAAACAAAACTCAAACTTTAATCGTATGTCAAGTGTGAATACGTGTCATGTCCTCATTGTTCTTCCAAGTGGACTTATGATGTAATCCATTAATAATGGAGATTCGCTTCCAGTTTTTGTCTGTAACAAAAATTACGTCACTGCTTACGTCACACTACCTAAAATAGAGTATAGAATAAAAGGAATTATAGAATAAATACACTCAAAATTTAAGCATGCAATGTTGGACAGTCCTCATTGGGTTTTTTAAACAAGTTTTAATAAATACATACCTGGTATTATCTATCTATATATAGTTTGTTTTATCTTAATATATATTTAAAGTTATCAGAACTAAGTTTCGATTTCCATTTTTTTTATTTTTTAGTCCTTTAATAATTTTTTTTTACTTCTTTAATAAATTTGATGATTTTACTTTACTTATAATACAAACTCTGATTTTCAACTCCCATCCCCTCAGGCAATATTTATTTTACGTCGCCCAGAGTGCGTTTTTTATTTTGCTAGTATCTTACAATATTGTTAACAATGACTTTGTCCTCATGAATGTGTGATTAAGAACACAAAACAAAAGAAACAACAAAATTTTGGATTGACGGTTCAGTTATATCATATATTTCATTTTCCGAACTTCCTTGTCTTTTTAACTTCTCAGCTCCAAAACATTAATGCAAATTGGTTTTCTATCAATGTTGGCAAGGGCGTCTGTAATCGGTGATAAATATGAGAATGAAATCTCTTGCGCCTCATTAATTAAATGCAATCTGAAACTTGTCAAAAATTAAATAGCCAAACAGATTGATAGCTGTCACGCACAAGGAATGTCAGGATTGTTTATTTACTTATTTTCTTTTCTTTTCTTTTTTAAAGTTATTTTTACGATCAATGCTCGAAGCATAGGAAAACAATCACTTGCTTTCGGCAAAACTCAGATATTTTTTTAAAAGTCGCTCGATTTCACCTCAACATAAACCAGCAAATATACAAGGTGTGTCAAAAAAATCTCGATATTTTTTAAAACTTTTTTGACACACCTTGTATTCTTAAAAAGAATAACCATTAAATTCATTAATTTTTTTCGGAATACAAGGTGCGTCAAAAAAGTACCAAGTTTAAAGCTGTATTTACCAAGATAGAAATGAAGAATTAATGGAACTTTTTTTTCAGAATACAAGGTGTGTCAAAAAAGTACTGAGTTTAAAGCTGTATTTACCAAGATAGAAATGAAGAATGAATGGAATTTTTTCAGAATACAAGGTGTGTCCAAAAAGTACCAAGTTTAAAGCTGTATTCACCGAGATAGAAATGAAGAATGGGTATTTGCCTCATACCCCACTTGTATGGGCTGGGTACAAGGCCTCGTTTTAACGTGGGCCCACCCACAAGCCGAAGCTCATGGGTGGGAAAGAACAAAAATTGCGTCGTTGCCTGGGGGGATAGCCCCCTGGAATGGACGCTATTATTAAACTCTCGACAAGTCCAGCGGCCGAAGTTCACTGGACCCCCGGCGTTAACCGGAAAACCGAATGTGCAATGACTTTACAATAATAAAAAAATAAAGATAAAAAAAAGATGGAACGTTATATTTTTAGAATACAAGGTGTGTCCAAAAAGTAACATGTTTAAAGCTGTATTCACCGAGATAGAAATGAAGAATGAATGGAACGTTTTTTCAGAATACAAGGTGTGTCAAAAAAGTACAAAAATTCTCGATACTTTTTTTGACACACCTTGTATAACATTTTTGTGGGTGATTTACAGATTTAAAAAAAATAATTTTACAATACAATTGAAAAAAAGATCAAACAAACCCTAACGCTGTGGCTCATTGTCATTCACTAAGTTGTATCAAAAGTGTTCGGCATTTGAGGAAAAAGTCTTTTATTAATCCAAATGTTACGATTTTTGTGGCCATGAAATCTACAGAGATTGTTTGGAAACTGTTCTTGTCGTGAATGGTTTGCGAAGTTCAAGAACGTGGAATATTACTTGCAGAACAAATCACACAGTGGTAGATCACATCAATTTGGAAATGTTACGATTTTTGTGGCCATCCTTTAGGCTTCAAGCAAAAGCGCTTGTCCAGCGGAGATCCTTTGTGTTACGCAGAGTGCGTTCCTTAGTGAAGAATCCTTTGGTTGTTCCTGTGTGCTCCTCGGTCTTGCAGGTCCTTCGTCAATGATTGCAAATTGACGTCTCTCACTATCAGCGATTAAGTAGTTAACCAGCCAGGTATTCGGGCTGTTGATTGGCTGAGGTTTAAACCACGTGACCACGCTTAGTCTATGAATTTAAGTGGTGGATCGCAGTACGGCTTATATCACCAAAATATTTCAACGTCATTATTAAGCCATATTGGGTTTGAAATGGGCTCCTTAGCCTTGGTCGGCAACCCATCAACTCAAGAAGTCCGATACAGAACCTCTGTTGCCCTCAAGGAAAGGCTAGGGAAGTAAACCCCGAAAATAAATCAGGAGCTGGAGTCCCTAAGGTGGTGTGATGCTGAAATCTAGTGCTACCCATTAACTCCTGTGACACTACCGTTGCCAAACTGCATTGGTCCCTTACCTTTCCTTTGAATCACAGCAGCAGTGTGGAGAGGGGGGATTTGCTACACGGGCAACAGCTCATCCTCCATATCAAACCGCCCAGGCTATGTAGTTCAAGTTAACAAAAAAACTGACACTACTCCATCGTCTTTCGTAGACGGAAGAATGCCAACCATTGTGGTTTTCTATGACCTTACGCCAACTCTTAGGTAAATTGTGTATCCTGTGATAAAAAGAAAGATTCTAGGCTTGGTGCGAGGAATTTTCCGTGAACTTGTTGGAGCCACTAACCAGACAATCAATGCTGCATGTGTGTGTGTGTGTGTGTGTGTGTGTGTGTGTGCGTATGTGTGTGTGTGTGTGAGAGAGAGAGAGAGAGCATATACATATATATTAAAGTATATATAAGAAAATACTCACAAACATGCACACGTACATACGCACACACATATACGCAGACACGCACACACATACACGCACGAACGCAACGGTTTTCGTCGTAGCTAATGGACTCGATAAGCCGAGTTCAAATCCTGTACGAGGCTGTTTGTTATTCCCTTCGCTGTTGGGGTCCAATCTAGATTGAGATAATGGTGAAAAGGATTTTGAACTTAATAATAATAATAATAATAATAATAATAATAAAAATAATAATAATAATAATAATAATAATAATCTTCTATTAATAATGGAGATTCGCTTCCGGTTTTTGTCTGTAACAAAAATTACGTCACTGCTTACGTCACATTACCCAAAATCGTCATAACATAGAATAAATACACTCAAAATTTGAACATCCAACATTAGACAGTCCTCATTGTTTTTTAAAACAAGTTTTAATAAATACATGACTGGTATTATATATCTATATATAGTTTGTTTTATTTTAATACATATTTAAAGTTTACATTTCAAATTGTTTTATTTTTTAATCCTTTAATGAATTTGATGATTTTACTTACTTAGGGTACAAACTCGCTGACATTGAATTTTTACTCCCACCTCTCAGGCAATATGTTTCAAAAATCTATTTTTACATCGCCCGGAGGGCGTTTTTTTTTATTTTGTACTAGTAATGTTAATTATTGTTGGTGGAACAAACAACTCCAACTAGGTATTAAATACAGCAATAGACTTTAATACATGGAGCACGTGGAGAAGATACATATAACAGGAAAGAAGGGTGTCGACCAAAGTGTCTAACCCATGTGTGTTCGTTGAGTTAACGAGAAGAAAGAGAATTCAAACTTGGTGCTTGCCTGCTTAAATAGTCAAGACGCCTGTTGAGGAAAAAAAGAAACACGAGGGAAGATAACTCTTCCAGCCAAACAAGGGCTGGTAATCCCACACGTACATTAAAAGAAATGTAGGTCAAAGGTGTTATCAGATGTTGTTTTCTTCAAATATAGTCGAATTTTGGAGTGGATAATGGACAATGGGAGATTAAAAACTGACTTTACCGCATAGACCCCTGTGCTACTCAACCGTTTATCGAGAAAAAATACACACGTGAAATCGACAGCAATTAATCAATATCTTGATTAATCCAGTGGATTTAACCCTGAAGATCCTTATGGTGAAACTCGAGTAGGTTATTACCGTGTACCTTTATGATAATAAATGTGCTCTACTAACGTATTGAGCCCTTTATATTTGTTATATCGCTTTCTTATCATTGTGAAACTTGAATCAACTAACCATTGTGACCATTTTCACCGGTAAGTAACTTTTTCTACAAATACCATATATATATATTTTTTTTTTTTTTGGATGTTTGTTTATTTTAGAAACGTATTATGGTAGAGGCGTGTAAGTTTAACTTGACAAGCTTAATTTCGCTAGGATGGTCAGCTGTGTACTGTGGCCGAGGCGATAAAAGTGTTTCACTAGTGTTTCACTGTGTCTGCTGAAGTCCCGGTTTCGATTTCTGTCGGAGGGAAATCGTTAGTATATACCGCTGATGAGACTTAATAAAGTCGAAACAGTCTGTACGGTATTCTACACACCGAGCCATCCTTTGCCGGGATTACACTTGTCAAGTCCATTTTCTATAAGAAAAAGTATCGAATTTTATGCGATACATGCGTTGTAAGTGCCTTCAAGTAAAAATTTAATATATATATATATATATATATATATATATATATATATTTCATGTTGACTCAAATTGGGTTTTCTTTGCTTTGGTTTCTTTATTTAAGTGAGTTATTTCATGCCAAAGCCTTGTTTGAAGAGGAACAGTAGCGGTATTTAACCAATGAGGAGATGAGAGTTTCATATTTTTCCTATGGGTATTAGTCCGAAAGTGAACGTAATAGCGAGACCTGGGTTTGAACTCGCATACTACAATGTTGCAGTTCAGCACATCGGCCACTACACCAGGAGGACTCCCCTTGACTCACTTTGGTTCTCATTAGATATACGAGTATATGGCGATGGTTCAATCAATCTTACGAAATCTGTATCATTAAAAGGAAGAATTGGATAATCTAATTAATTTTGTTTTCTAAATTTAGTCGCGTGACGTTTCCCGACCAGGTTTATACAATGTTCTTTAAATTAAAATTATTTTTATATAGATCACTAATTAGAACTGAGCCTATTATGATAGTGACCACAGGTTTTAATTCAGAGTTTTCCTTCTCCTAGACTGGTTGCTTAACCAAGGTTAAAGAGCCCAGTCTACCCTACTATTTACCCATAGATGGAGGGAGATGAGTTAGATAGATAAAGAGCTATGTGAACTGTAGTTTCGTCCAGGATTTGAACTCGGGTCGACGAGTCCATTTCCTACGACTCTAACCATTACACCACGCACCGCCTTTTTTTACAATATGCACTCGTTAAACAATGTTTAAAGAATTTTTTCGCTAATTTTTTTAACTCTCTCTCTCTCTCTCTCTCTCTCTCTCTCTCTCTCTCTCTCTCTCTCTCTCTCTCCTGCCAATTGCAATTAAATACAAAATTAAAACTTCAGCTACAATAAAGTATTCCTTTTAAAAATAAAAGATATTCCCTGGATTAGTTTTTTAAGTGCACAAAAGTAATTTTTCTTCTTTTTTTTTCTGGCTGACTTTATGCAATTTCCTTTTAAATAAATCAAATGTTAAAAGTTTAATTCAGTATGAATGAAAATATTACCTTCTTAGCAACTTGGTCTGGACAAATAATCTTTTGGAATCAAATTTCTGACCCATTCTCTTGAAATTAAGACCAGTATCAAAACTTCAAAGACACGTTATATTGTTGCGAAAAAAATATCGGGGTGGCCTAAAGTCTGTATCAGCCAACCAGCGAGACCAAGGAGATTGTTTTTGCGTCTGAGGTGGAGCGCCACACATACCACAGCTCTATATTAAAGTAATGCCATTTTGTTTAGGACAGGTATAATTATCAACACAGGAACATGTATCATACATCAAAATGAAGCTGATCCTCTGTGGATCACATCCCTACTTCTTCACATAGGGGAGTCAAAAAGTAATGCCATTTTGCTTAGGACAGGTATAATTATCAACACAGGAATATGTATCATACATCAAAATGAAGTTGATCCTCTGTGGATCACATCCCTACTTCTCCACATAGGGAAGTCAAAAGGTAATGCTATTTTTCTTAGGACAGGTATAATTATCAACACATACCACAGCTCCTTACTCTACCGCACAGATCCCTGTGCTCATCATACGCTGAGTGAGCGAGGGCCGGTATTGAACCAGGAACCTTGACGGTTCCAAGTCGGACACTCTACCGACTGAGCTATTCCCCATTGTCCTTTTTTTGTTTTATTTTCTCTGTGTTCTTGTTACGATTTTATGGGCCATCCTTTAGGCCTCAAGCAAAATCTCTTGTCCAGCGTGAATCCTTGGTAAAGAATCCTTTGGTTGTTCCTTGGTGCTCCTCAGTATTGCAAGAACTTCGTCAATTATTGCAAATGGACGTCTCTCAGTATCATGGATTAAGTAGTCAACCAGCCACGCATTAGGGCTGTTGATTGGCTGGGGTTTAAACCACGTGACCTCGCTTAGTCTATAAATTTAAGTGCTGTATTGTAGCACACCTTATATATACAAAATATTCCAAAAGTTCTGTTTTTGTTTTTTTGTTTACATGTTCATATCACTTATTAATTAAATTACACAGTCATGGCTCACATTTGTTCATCCCTATTTCCAAAACATTTCGTTTCCAGCATTAATGTCTCAGAAAACATGGGAATACTGAAAAGTTCTTGGCTTAACCAAGAAGGAAATGATAAGAAATTATGTAACATATTCATCCCATCACTTGTTGCCTCTATTCCTTACTGTTGCACTCTCTCTCTCTCTCTCTCTCTCTCTCTCTCTCTCTCCCCTTCTTTGCTCTTGCTCTCTTTTCTCACTCTTCTTCTCTCTCCCTTTGCCCTCACTCTTCTTTTCTGCCCTCCTCTCTCTCTCTCTCTCTCTCTCTCTCTCTCTCTCTCTTCTTGCTCTCTCTCTCTCTCTCTTCTTCTCTCTCTCTCTCTCTCCCCCCACTCTCTTTTCTCTCTCTTCCTCACTCTTCTTCTCTCTCTCTTATCCTCACACCATCTTCTTTTCTTGCTCTCTCTTTTGCTCTCTCTCTCTCTCTTCTCTCCTCTCTCTCTCTCTCTCTCTCTCTCTCTCTCTCTCTCTCTCTCTCTCTCTCTCTCTCTCTATCCCTCTTCCCCTCTTTGCTCTCTTTCCTCACTCTTCTTCTTTCTCCCTCAACTTCAAACTCTCTTTTTTCTTGCTCTCTCTTCTTGCCCCCTTCTTGCTCTCTTATTCTCTCCCTTATCCCTCTCTCTCTCTCTCTCTCTCTCTCTCTCTCTCTCTCTCTCTCTCTCCCTTATCCCTTCTTTGCTCTTACTCTCTTTTTCTCACTCTTCTTCTCTCCCTTATCCTCACGCTATCTTCTTGCTCTCCCTTCTTGCTCTCTCTCCTCACTCTTCTCCCTCTCTCCCTTATCTCTCTCTCCCTTCTTTGCTCTTATTCTCTTTTTCTCACTCTTCTTCTCTCTCCCTTAACTTCACACTCTCTCTTCTTGCTCTCTCTTCCTCACTCTTCTTCTCTCTCTCTCTTATACGCACACTCTTCTTTTCTTGCTCTCTTTTCTTGCTCTCTCTTCTTGCTCTCTCTTCTTGCTCCCTCTTCTTGCTCTCTTCTTCTCTCTCCCTTATCCCTCCCTCTCTCTCTCTCTCTCTCTCTCTCTCTCTCTCTCTCTCTCTCTCTCTCCCTTATCCCTCTCTCCCTTCTTTGCTCTTATTCTCTTTTTCTCACTCTTCTTCTCTCTCCCTCATCCTCACACTCTCTTCTTTCTTGCTCTCTTCTTCTTGCCTTCTTTTCCTCACTCTCTTCTCTCTCCCTTAACTTCACACTCTCTCTTCTTGCTCTCTCTTCCTCACTCTTTCTCTCTCTCTCTCTCTCTCTCTCTCTCTCTCTCTCTCTCTCTCTCTCTTCTTTGCTCTTGCTTTCTTTTCCTCGATCTTGCACACACTCTTTTCTTCTTTCTCTTTTGTATTCCACACTTTGCTTACCAAGCGCATTCGCCCAAGGCAGCAAACACAAAATGAACAGCGACAACCAATTGAACTGATGCAAACAGAAACACAGTTTGCGAAAAAGAATTGCGACACCAAAATGTACAACAGACATTCTAGTAATGCTACCAGACAGGTTGCATATAGACACTATGACCATCCCACTCCACACTTCTAACAGCGGACAGAAGTCCCTAAACCAAGATAAAGGGGTTAGTTGAAACCTTAACATCGACAGGCATTATGCTCGTACCTTCCACCACACACACACACATACATATATTATATATATATTATATATATATAATAATATATATATATATACATACGAGGCGTGTTCAAACATTGGCATTTTGTTTAGGACAGGGTATTAAACTATACAAACATAGGAATATGTATCATACATCNCGTTTTTCACGCAATGGGAAATGACAAAGCTAAAAATTGTTTTTTTTAAACTGTGTGCTTGTTTAACTTGTGTGGACGTTGGATTTGTGTTCACGTGATGTAATGTTCATGACGTTTAAATTTTATTTAAAAAAACATTATAATCAAACAAACTTGCATTGGTGTTAATGCACCGCGGTGTTCAGATAAGTCCTTTTTTTTTTTTTTTTTTTAAATAAATAAATAAATAAATAAATAAATAAAAAAAAAAAAAAATAAATAAAAATAAAAATAAAAAAAGAAAGGAGAGGAAATTCAGCGATCAATTAGGGTCAGTGGTTAGTGACAGTAAAATGTTTAAATGCCTACATTTCGAAACGAGTTCACTTCTCTATTTAATAAGTTATGCTGCATTATTGTATTGCACAACTTTCGGTCTAAGCAAAGATCGCAACGTTTCCGCTTTGTTATGACTGGGCTTTTTTTATTATTCCCATTTTACTGTAGGTGTTCTGCCCGTTTTTCCTTGATCTGCCATATATATTATTGATTAAGCGTATGAAATAGTACCAGCGCTTATCAAAATATATTATGGCAGATCAAGGAAAAAACGGCAGAACACCGACAGTAAAATGGGAAATAATAAAAAAAAGGCCAGTCATACAAAGGCGGACAACGTTGCGATTCTTTGCTTAGAAGGAAAAGTTTGAGCATACTACAAAATGCAAGCAATAACTATTAAATAAGAAATTGAACTCGTTTCGGAATGTACGGGCATTTAAACAAATTTTTACTGTTCCACTTACCACCTACCCTAATGATCCCTGAATTTTCGCTCTCTTTTTTTATTTTTTATTTTTTTTTTTTTTATTATTTATTTGTTTATTTATTATTGTATTATTTATTTAGTTTAAAAAAAAAAAAAAAAAAAAAAAAAAAAAAAAATTCATCTGAACACGCAGTGCATTAACACCAATGCAATTTGTCTATTTATAATGTTTTTTAAATACCAAATTTAACGTCATGACATATACATCACTGAATACAATCCACGTCATAAACGTTAAACAAGCATCAGTTAAAAAAAAAACAATTTTTAGCTTTGCATTGCCATTCGTGAAAAACGCTGCATATAAAACGCTACAATTTTGATTTTACCATTTCACGACTGTTTTTTACATTCTCAACCACTTCTCATCTGATATTGGACACAAGAAACTTGAAGTTATGAGTGTGAAAAATCATAATATCAACATTAATTATAAAACTGCTCTGCTTTTATTAGCATTGAGCACCTTTCTAGGCAAATACTTTTCTCATTTTTTCATTCACTATCATTATATATTATACTATATATATATATATATATATATATACACAGACTGACAGACAACAGACTAGATAGATGGATAGATAGATAGATAGATAGATTGTACCTTTCGTGTGTAGTAGACGGACAAAGACAAAATTATCGGTAAACTAATTCGACGGCTGTGAATGCTTAAAATTTAATTCCTCATGCCGAAATTTTCCCATATCATTATTTTCTATCAGACATGGCAACACTGTATTAATATTCTCTCTCTTTTCTTTCTCTTCCTTCATTGGCATTATGCCGTCCACCATTCCATTCCATTTCTTCCTTGTCCTTTGCTCCTTTGTCCTTTTTCTTCTCGTCTCTTTTTCTTTCTGTCCTTTTAATTAAGATTCCCACACCATCGAAGTAACCCCCATTTTCCTACTCACCTTAACAACCTTATAAAACCTTAACATTCTCTTTGACTTTTTTTCTATTCCTTTAATTATTTCAAAAAAAAAAAAAAAGAAACGTTTCTGTTGAAAGTTCACTGTTTTCATCACTACATTCCAAAAAAAGCTACGTTGTTTTTTTCTTCTTTCTTCTTCTTCTTGCTTCTTCGGTTCTTCTTCTTCTTCTTCTTCTTTCTTCTTCTTCTCTTTCATATCAATTCCTTTTCTTCATTACGCATTCCTCCGTTATCTCCCCCTTCCCCTTCCCCTTCCCCTCCCCTTCCCCCCCACACACAACTTACCGCACTCCATTCAACCAAAACAAATTTAAGCGGGTGCTTTCATGTCGAGAGAATCGTGCAAAGAATTATACAACATCCAAGCCGAGTGGTCGGAGCAGGCGAGATTAGGTTGTTGTGAGTGTCCTTCTTGACTGCCTACTGGCCGCCTTAGCACAAAAGGATTTGGGGGGTTTGATAGGGGGGGGGCACGCCGTCGGTCGGCCTCTTAACGTTGGACGCTGGTAGCATATATCCAGCGTCACACGATCAAAAATGCTGACGAAGTGTGAGATCTGTATATTTGCCTTGCCAAGTTGACAATAGCAGAACATGAACTATCAGGAGGTAACATCCCAGGAGGATAAGATACGGAAGACCGGACAGATCAAAATTGTTCATCGAGTAAAATCTAGAATCATTACCATTCAGCACATATCATAAGTAAGCTGCCGGCTCTGCTGTGCTGCTGCTGCTGCTGCTTCTGCTACACACTAGTGTAAGCGATAAAAAGGATATTTTCACGGTTATTTATAGCGGTTACTTGAACAGCGTAGCACTTGAATCGCCACATATTCTTCTTGTATTTCTACTTAAACCGGTTGATATTTGTCCAATAATCTGTTACTTGTTTATTTGAAGAGTGAAAAAACATGGAAAAAGGATTTAAACGAGGCTTTCTCTATAAGAGTTATACGTTTTGAGTGATGGAGCGCGTGGTCTAATGGTTAGAGTCGTAGGAAATGGACACGCACCCGAGTTTCAATTCCTAGACGAGTTGGTTGGCATTTCACAGGCGATAATACCCTTAGAAACACGAACATGATTTTTGTTTTTTGGGAGGGGATGGGAATGTGATTGAAATCCGATTCATCCCTCCAGCCATGGTAAATAGCAGGCAGACTGGGCTCTTTACACCAGGCTAGGTAACCAGTCTAGCGAGAAGGAAAACTCTGAATTCAAACCTGTAAACTCGCTTAAGAAAATGACCTTGTGTCGCATCCGCTCGTTCAGCAGGGGTTTGGTAATATATATATGTTGATTTTCAGTTTTAATCTTAAAGAGGAAGAAACATAAGGTCCCAGCTGAATCTGGGAGGAAGTGTTTCGCCCTGGAACTGGTGAACAATCAGGTTAAGAATCCCAGTCGCAGAATTTTGTCATTACCCATAACACAAGTGAGATTGATTCCTCAATCCGCCGCTGGATTCAAACAGTATGCATTCAAACTACTCCCCTCCAGCAATGGTAAATTAGTGGCGACTGGCTCTTTAAGCATGGCTAGGTAACCAGTCTAGGAGAAGGAAAACTCTGAATTCAAACCTGTTAAATACCGCTTAGAAATTGACCTTGTGTCGCATCCTGCTCGTGCGGAGGTTGGTAAATATATATACATTTGAATTGAATGGAGATGTGGTTATGGTAGGTCGTCGAAATGGATTCGTTCAACCCGAGTTCAATCCTGACGAGGCTGTTTGCCTTTCACATTACGCTAATACCCTTAGGAAGGTATGAACAAAACTACCTCCCTCCAACCTGGTTAAAAAGTAGGCAGACTGCTCTTTAAACTATGGCTAGGTAGCTAGTCTAGGAGAATGAAAACTCTGAATTCAAACCTGTGAAACTCCGCTTAAGAAAGTGACCTTGTGTCGCATCCATGCTCGTGCCAGAGAATCCAAAATTTAAACTATAAATCTCTACGCAATTGCTATATGATATGATTTGGGCCTAGGAATCACAAAGTTCGAGTTCGATACCGGTCCAAACCCAGCTATGAGTAGCGCAGCTTGGATCTGTGCGTTTAAAGTGGGAGCTGGTTGTAGGGTATCGTTCCCACTCAGACGCAAAAACAATCTCCCTGGTTAGCGCTAGTGAAAAAATCTTGAAATGTCAACCCTTTCAGCTTGTGCTATGTCGTCAGCATTCTTCGGATCCCATCTTGCGACAGCTTGCAAGATCTTGGTCAAAACAATGAGGACCAAACCAAAACTAACGCCTTGGGTAATTTTCACCTTTAGTTGACTAAATTCATAGCATAAATATGTGTGTTGCGCATTATCTGAAATGAACTTAATTGTTATTAAGAACACATTTTATGAATTTTTGTGCAGTTGTATTGTTTTCGAAAAGTTCTAAGATTTGTTTATTTCGCACGGAGACTTTCAAAATAGCTACCGGCCTGTTTCAAAGTAAAGTCAAGGAGCTTACTCTATTGCCTATTTGCTAGGAATTTATCCAACTAAAAGTGAAAATTACCCGCCTATGAACTTAACTAACTGTCTGGACAGAGATGTCTGTCATTCAAAACCACACGGTGAATGACATCATCAGTGGCTGAGTGTTTTTTTTGACGACCTGGACCAAAGTCATTTTCGGTGTTGTTTCTATCCTGATTGATTTCCGCAGTCCACTTCTTCACAGGGAGTCCTCAGCAAGTTACGTAACTCAATTACTTAAAAACTCATTTCTTGTTAGCCTATAGATGGTAACCTACAGGTACACCAGGTGGGCTAGGAAAATGGTTACATACTAGTTTCGACGCGTATATCATTGTGCCGAAACAGTTCACGCTTGGTTGGTATATAGTCGTAGTTGGTGCGCTGACACGTTGGCATTGATTCACTAGGTGTGATTTGAAAACCTACATATGAACGGAAACTAGTTCGAACAAGACCATAACGCCGCGGAAGCAACCAAAACGTTTTGTGAAGGTGAACGCTAATTGGTCATAAAACTGTGAGTAGACGGTTCCAAAAAATTTCGTCCAATTGCAAGAACTTCTACGATCGGACAAGATCAGGTAAGCTTAAAATACCATATTCTGCATAGATTTATTTAGATGTTATAATTTTCTTTTGCAGATACTTTATGAATGCTCTTTTAGATACCCATGTTACGGTATATAAACAATGAGTTTATGGTGTAACAGTCTCCCATCAGCGCAATGGTAAACTAAGGCGTGCATTGAAGTCATGCAACAACTGATCAACAAGACTTTGGCTTTTCAAGTTTTATTTGTCGTTTCCTAACTTATCATGCGGAGCTGACAGCCGGAATGAAACACGTCTGTATTCACCCGGCTTGGTTGTCAACTGACCTAAGTCAAAATCACGTGACGTGCGAGATTTCAACCGTCCAGAATTATTTCCACTCGTGATATGTAAAAGAACGTGGCTCCGCAGGTGTTGCCAATAATCTATGCTACCAGGTATGCAACACCGGGGCCTTACTTTTCTCCATTTTAGTTTGTCGTACACCTCTCAACTTGTATGGTTTCTCCCGTACATAAATTAAATATAAATCTAATCAGTTTTTCTAGGCTTTACAAAGCTAGTAGTAAGATTTTGGATGTTTTTTTAGAAGCATGGTTGAATAAAGTAATATATTATTTATATTTTGCTTGAAGGCCAATTACAATGCGTTATACCGTATAAAATTCGATAATATAGAAAATAATCATGACAAGCGAGCTCGGCCAAACAAATGTGCGATGCGTAGAACATCGTACAGCCTGTTTCGACTTATTAATCTCATCAGCTGTATACAACGATTCCCTCCGACAGAAATCGAAACCGAAACAGCTGTACGATGTTCTACGCATCTCACATTGTTTGCCGAGTTCGCTTTCATGATTATTTTCTATACTTATCGAATTTTATACATATACGCATTTAATTGCCTTCAAACAAAAATAAAATAATAATATAGAAGTAGTAGTGTATGGACACAACAAAAATATTCACCTTATAGCTCTTCTTTCTGGTTAGGGCTTAGAACTTTTGAACAATCCTTGTATGTTTAATTAATTTCCAAAACCTGATTGTAAATTAGTAATTGTTTGTCAAAAAAAAAAAAAAAAAATTGTCGTACACCTTTCCCTTGCTGTCTGGATATACCAGATATATAATATCTTTGATGAATTTTTGATGTATATTCTAGGCTGAAGGTTCAGTTTTTAAAAGTGAGAAAGTACAAGTAAAAGTTACAAGGTTTGGAGGTGCTTGTGTAATGTTAAAGTCGTAGGAAGGACTGGTCGACCAGAGTCAATTTCAGATGAAGCTTTTGCATTTCACTTAGCGCTAATACCCTTGGAAAGGTATGAATCCATATATTCTCCCCTCAACAATGGGTAAATAGCAGGACAGACTGGCGCTCTTTAATCATGGATAGGTAACCAGTCTAGGAAAGGGAAAACTCTGAATTCAAACCTGTTAAAACTCTGCTTAAGAAATTGACCTTGTGTTTTGCCTCCTGCTCGTCGGGGTGGGTTGGAAAATATATATAAGTTCTTTTATATTTTGATTCAATTTTACAAGTGAGAAAGTACAAGAAGTTACAAAGGGATTTCTAAAGCAAATTAAAAGAAACCGACTCGACAAAGACTTTGATATGAATAAGCGAGCCAGGCTTTTGGGTAATCTCGGTTTAATCACCAAAGATCCTCAACATTTTACCGAAATCAACGACGAGCAATTTATTTGCTTCAAATACGGCAGATTTCTTTAGACCAAACGCTACAAGCAACATTGTGGGCTGCTTTCTGTGCTTTTAAAACTATTAAAGTTAAACCAGCGAGAGAAAACATTGAGAATAGTGACAACTAGAGGGGATTCTGGCACCAGAGCGCAGCTGCCGGGTAGCTTCTGTACGCATATGTATCATTTAATAAGGTTAGCTTTGTTAGCATATGGGCAAGAATATAGGAAGAATCGAACACTAACAATGTATGGACATGCTAGAGCCATAGTAGTTCACTCAGAAGCAACCTTCAGCAAGTAAAGACCTTTTCAACGTCGCCCAAAACCTTATGCATGGAAGACAGACTAAAAAGTTTAATATACTATCAACTTGCAGCTAAATGGACGTAGCACCCACTCTCCTGCGTCTCTATTAGTCAGACGAAGTTGAAAGTAACTCAGGAGTTCACTTACCTAGTTGAGTCATGTCCTCTGATGTCAGGCTGGATAGAAATACATAAACCGGCTGACGGATTATATCGGTCCGTACCGATTATATACTATTTCTCTGAATTTTTTAGATAGGCTTGATAATAGTATTATTTGTATTATTCGGACTATTGTCCTCATTTCATTGTTATCTGTAAAACATTTCGGCCCATGTCCCTCCGGCCTTTTTTAAGGTATTTCTTGTCGGACTCGGGAACTTTCTCGGACTCGTCAATCAGGAAAACTTCTGTCGTAACCGGACCATCACGGAACTTTGGACCTAACCCTTTATTCAGTCCACAGGAGCTGAGTACAGGTGTTAACTGTGTTAATTATCATTCTATGTTACCGCTGCCCCTGACCAGATTAACCTCTAGTCAGAGATAACTTTCACTAAGAACTGTCTTAACCTAACTCCCTTATCCACAACGCTATGTGTCTAACAATGAAGATGAGACAATAGTTCAAATAATACAAATAATAATAAACCGGCTGAATTACACAACACATTGACCTGAAAAACTTACGTGCAAAAAAAAGAACTCTTGGAAATATATGAAAATAAAATTCTACAGAGCCTACACGTAAACATATTTGGTGCTTCCAACTGCATTACCCCGTATCATCTCAATATACACTGGATCCACTTTTATATTATATATACGAGGGTGAGTAAAACAGAAATGCTATTTTGTTTAGGACATGGATAATTATCAAACACAGGAACATGTACCATACATAAAATGAAGCTGGTCCTCTGTGATACATCCCTACTTCTTCACAGTCACTGTTTCCCTACCTCTCACTGGAATAATCACTATCATATCTTCGGCCAATGAAAGAGGGTTTTGAGTTGCAAAAATTATTCCAGTGATGAGAAGGGGAATCTCGTGAAGAAGTAGGATGTAATCCACAGAGGACCACTTCATTTTAATGTATGGTACATGTTCCTGTGTTGATAATTATCCATGTCCTAAACAAAATAGCATTTCTGTTTTACTCACCCTCGTATATATAAATTATAAAGTGGATCCAGTGTATATTGAGAATGATACGGGAGTAATGCAGTTGGAAGCACCCAAATATGTTTACGTGTAGGCTCTGTAGAATTTTATTTTCATATATTTCCAAGAGTTCTTTTTTTCTGCACGTAAGTTTTTCAGGTCAAATGTGTTGTGTAATTCAGCCGGTTTATTATTATTTGTATTATTTGAACTATTGTCCTCATCTTCATTGTTAGACACATAGCGTTGTGGATAAAGGAGTTAGGTTAAGACAGTTCTTAGTGAAAGTTATCTCTAGACTAGAGGTTCAATCCTGGTCAGGGGCAGCGGTAACATAGAATGATAATTAACACAGCTTAACACCTGTACCTCAGCTCCTGTGGACTGAATAAAGGGTTAGGTCCAAAGTTCCGTGATGGCTCCCGGTTACGACAAGAAGGTTCCTGATTACGACGAGTCCGAGAAAGTTCCCGAGTCCGACAAGAAATACCTTAAAAAGGCCGGAGGGCACATCGGCCGAAATGTTTTACAGATAACAATGAAGATGAGGACAATAGTCCGAATAATACAAATAATACTAATTATCAAGCCTCATCTAAAAAATTCAGAGAAATAGTATATAATCGGTACGGACCCGATATAATCCGTCAGCCGGTTTATTGTATTTCTATCCAGCCTGACATCAGAGGACATGACTCAACCTAGGTAAGTGAACTCCTGAGTTACTTTCAACTTCGTCTGACTAATAGAGACGCAAGGAGAGTGGGTGCTACGTCCATTTAGCTGCAAGTTGATAGTATATTAACAACTTTTTAGTCTGTCTTCCATGCCATAAGGTTTTGGCGACGTTGAAAAGGTCTTTACTTGCTGAAGGGTTGCTTCTGAGTGAACTACTAATGCTCTAGCATGTCCATACCATTGTTAGTGTTCGATTCTTCCTTATATTCTTGCCCATATGCTAAACAAAGCTAACCTTATTAAATGATACATATGCGTACAGTAGCTACCCGGCAGCTGCGCCTCTGGTGCCAGAATCCCTCTAGGTTGTCACTATTCTCAATGTTTTCTCTAGCCTGGTTTAACTTTCAATAGTTTTAAAAGCACAGAAAGCAGCCCACAATGTTGCTTCGTAGCGTTTTGGTCTAAAGAAATCTGCCGTATTTGAAGCAAATAAATTGCTCGTCGTTGATTTCGGTAAACATGTTGAGGATCTTTGGTGATTAAACCGAGATTACCCAAAAGCCTGGCTCGCTTATCATATCAAAGTCTTTGTCGAGTCGGTTTCTTTTAATTTGCTTTAGAAATCCCTTTGTAACTTCTTGTACTTTCTCACTTGTAAAATCTGAACAAAATCATAAAAGAACTTATATATATTTACCAACCCCACCCGCACGAGCAGGAGGCAACACAAGGTCAATTTCTTAAGCAGAGTTTAACAGGTTTGAATTCAGAGTTTTCCTTCTCCTAGACTGGTTACCTATCCATGATTAAAGAGCCCAGTCTGTCCTGCTATTTACCCATTGTTGGAGGGAGAATATATGGATTCATACCTTTCCCAAGGGTATTAGCGCTAATGTGAAATGCAAACAGCTTCATCTAGAAATTGAACTCTGGTCGACCAGTCCATTTCCTACGACTTTAACCATTACACCAAGCACCTCCAAACCTTGTAACTTCTTACTTGTACTTTCTCACTTTTAAAAACTGAACCTTCAGCCTAGAATATAACATCAAAAAAATTCATCAAAGATATTATATATCTGGTATCATCCAGACAGCAAGGGAAAGGTGTACGACAAATCTTTTTTTTTTTTTTTTTTTTGACAAACAATTACTAATTTACAATCAGGTTTTGGAAATTAATTAAACATACAAGGATTGTTCAAAAAGTTCTAAGCCCTAACCAGAAAGAAGAGCTATAAGGTGAATATTTTTGTTGTGTCAATACACTACTACTTCTATATTATTATTTATATTTTGTTTGAAGGCAATTACAATGCGTATATCGTATAAAATTCGATAAGTATAGAAAATAATCATGACAAGCGAACTCGGCAAACAAATGTGAGATGCGTAGAACATCGTACAGCCTGTTTCGGTTTCGATTTCTGTCGGAGGGAAATCGTTAGTATACATCGCTGATGAGACTTAATAAAGTCGAAACAGGCTGTACGATGTTCTACGCATCGCACATTTGTTTGCCGAGCTCGCTTGTCATGATTATTTTCTATTATTATCGAATTTTATACGGTATACGCATTGTAATTGCCTTCAAGCAAAATATAAATAATAATATATACTTTATTCAACAATGCTTCTAAAAACAAACATCCAAAATCTTACTACTACATCTTGTAAAGCTAGAAAAACTGATTAGATTTATATATTAATTTATGTACGGGAGAAACCCATACAAAGTTGAGAGGTGTACGACAAATCTAAAAATGGAGAAAAGTAAGGCCCCGGTGTTGCATACCCTGGTAGCATAGATTATTGGCAACACCCTGCGGAGCCAGTTCTTTTACATATCACGAAGTGGAAAAATTCTGGACGGTTGAAATCTCGCACGTCACGTGATTTTGACTTAGGTCAGTTGACAACCAAGCCCCGGGTGAAACAGACGTGTTTCATTCCGGCTGTCAGCTCCGCATGATAAGTTAGGAAACGACAAATAAAACTTTGAAAAGCCACAAGTCTTGTTGATCAGTTGTTGCATGACTTCAATGCACGCCCTTAGTTACCATTGCGCTGAGTTGGCGAGGACTGTTACACATAAAAACTCATTGTTTATATACCCGTAACATGGGTATCTAACAAGAGCATTCATAAAGTATCTGCAAAAGAAAATTATAACATCTAAATAAATCTATGAGAATATGGTATTTTAAGCTTACCTGATCTTGTCCGATCGTAGAAGTTCTTGCAATTGGAGCGAAATTTTTTGGAACCGTCTACTCACAGTTTTATGACCAATTACGCGTTCACCTTTCACACAAACGTTTTTGGTTGCTTCCGCGGCGTTATGGTCTTGTTCGAACTAGTTTCCGTTCATATGTACGGTTTTCAAATCACACCTAGTGAATCAATGCACAACGTGTCAGCGCACCAACTACGACTATACTACCAACCACAGCGTGAACTGTTTCGGCCACATGATATACGCGTCGAAAACTAGTATGTACACCATTACTCCTAGGCCCACCCTGGGTGTACCTGTAAGGTTACCATCTATAGGCTAACAAGAAAAATGAGTTTTTAAGTAATTGAGTTACGTAAACTTGCTGAGGACTCCCCTGTGAAGAAGTGGACTGCGGAAATCAATCAGGATAGAAACAACACAGAAAATGACCTTTGGTCAGGTCGTCAAAAAAAACACTCAGCCACTGATGATGTCATTCACCGTGTGGTTTTGAATGACAGACATCTTACTGTCCAGAACAGTTAGTTAAGTTCATAGGCGGGTAATTTTCACCTTTAGTTGGATAAATTCCTAGCAAATAAGGCAATTAGAGTAACCTCCCTTGACTTTCACTTTGAAACAGGCCGGTAGCTATTTTGAAAGTCTCCGTGCGAAATAAACAAATCTTAGAAACTTTTTCGAAAACAATACAACTGCACAAAAATATCATAAAATGTGTTCTTAATAACAATTAAGTTCATTTCAGATAATGCGCACACACATATTTATGCTATGAATTTAGTCAACTAAAGGTGAAAATTACCCATAGGCGTTAGTTTTGGTTTGGTCCTCATTGTTTTGACCAAGATCTTGCAAGCTGTCGGCAAGATGGGATCCGAAGAATGCTGACGACATAGCACAAGCTGAAAAGGGTTGACATTTCCAAGACACTTTTTCACTAGCGCTAAACCAGGGAGATTGTTTTTGCGTCTGAGTGGGAACGATACACCTACAACCAGCTCCCCACTTTAACGCACAGATCCAAGCTGCGCTACTCATACGCTGGGTTGGACCGGTATCGAACTCGAACTTTGTGATTCCTAGGCCCCAAATCATATCATATAGCAATTTGCGTAGAGATTTATAGTTTAAATTTTGGATTTCTCTGCACGAGCAGGATGCGACACAAGGTCAATTTCTTAAGCGGAGTTTAACAGGTTTGAATTCAGAGTTTTCATTCTCCTAGACTAGCTACCTAGCCATAGTTAAAGAGCCCAGTCTGCCCTACTATTTAACCAGAGTTGGAGGGAGAGTAGTTTTGTTCATACCCTTCCTAAGGGTATTAGCGTAATGTGAAAGGCAAACAGCCTCGTCCAGGATTTGAACTCGGGTTGACGAATCCATTTCCGACGACTCTAACCATTAGACCACACATCTCCATTCAATTCAAATGTATATATATTTACCAACCCCTCCGCACGAGCAGGATGCGACACAAGGTCAATTTCTTAAGCGGAGTTTACCAGGTTTGAATTCAGAGTTTTCCTTCTCCTAGACTGGTTACCTAGCCATGCTTAAAGAGCCCAGTCCGCCATACTATTTACCCATTGCTGGAGGGGAGTAGTTGAATGCATACTGTTTGAATCCAGACGGCCGGATTGAGGAATCAATCTCACTATTGTTATTGGGTATGGAACCCCAACAACTTCTGCGACTGGACTTCTTAACCTGATTGTTCACCAGTCCAGGGCGAAACACTTCCTCCCCAGATTCAGCTGGGACCTTATGTTTCTTCCTCTTTAAGACTAAAACTGAAAAATCAACATATATATATTTACCAACCCCTCTGAACGAGCAGGATGCGACACAAGGTCAATTTCTTAAGCGGAGTTTACCAGGTTTGAATTCAGAGTTTTCCTTCTCCTAGACTGGTTACCTAGCCATGGTTAAAGAGCCCAGTCTGCCCTGCTATTTACCCATAGCTGGAGGGAGAATCGGATTCATACATTTCCCAAGGGTATTATCGCCATGTGAAATGCCAACAACTTCGTCTAGGAATTGAACTCGGGTCGACGTGTCCATTTCCTACGACTCTAACCATTAGACCACGCGCCTCCATTCCACTCAAACGTATAACTCTTATAGAGAAAGCCTCGTTTAAATCCTTTTTCCATAGTTTTTCATCTTCAAATAAACAAGTAAACAGATTACATTGGAAAAATATCAACCGGTTTAAGTAGAAATACAAGAAAGAAATATGTGAGATTCAAGTGCTACGCTGTTCAAGTAACCGCTATAAATAACCGTGAAATATCCTTTTTATCGCTTACACTAGTGTGTAGCAGAAGCAGCAGCAGCAGCAGCAGCAGCAGCAGCGGCAGCTTATTAGATATGTGCCTGAATGGTATAATGATTATAGATTTACTCGATGAACAATTTTGATCTGTCCGGTCTTCCGTATTCTTTATCCTCCTGGGATGTTACCTCCCTGATTAGTTCATGTTCTTGCTATTGTCACTTGGCAAGGCAAATATTTACAGATCTCACACTCGGCAGCATTTTTGATCGTGTGACGCTGATATATCTACCAGCGATCCAACGTTAGAGGCCGACCCGACCGCGCGTGCCCCCCCCCCCTATCAACCCCCCCCCAAACCTTTTGTGCTAAGGCGGCCAGTAGGCACGTCCAAGAAGGA
>CM042148.1:18233195-18247563 GCA_023376005.1 Doryteuthis pealeii
ACATCAAAATCTTTGACAAAAATGAAAAGAAACTAGAAACACTTGTACAAACCATAAGATTATTATTATTATTATTATTATTATTATTATTATTATTATTATTATATGTACTAGCAAATATATGCACCCTCCGGGTGCAAGTATTTAAGTTTTAAAGTGATAAAATATCATACTAAATTAGAAAGGCTAATGAAACTAAACAAGAATGCAGATAAAAAGATTTGAAACAGAGGGGGTATAATCGAAAAATTGAACAACTGAAACTTACTATTCCACCACTCCCATCTTTCATTGCAAAATTTTCCTAATTTAACTATTGAGTTAAAATAGGAAATAAATAAAAAAATTACAGTTAATTTTTCTTGTTAATGGATTTCTTTTAAGATTTATTGAAGAGATCTTTGCTTATATTCATTAAGATAAAACCGAACAATTAGAAATCAATACTACCAAGCGCATATTTATTAAAATCAAATTTTTAATATCAATATGCAAATTAGCCTTCCCGTTCACAGTGTAAACCGCTATTTTATTGTATATATAAGTACATTCGCATGTTAATAGTATGCAGATGTGGCCAACAGTATTAATAATGTATAACAGTTTTATTGATTATTGAGGTTTAAATAAAAGCATGGAGAATGTGATTTAAATAAGTAAAGGAATTGTGACTTGAGTGGTAATATAGTTTCGGTTAGACAGAAAACACACAATCTCTATTATAATAAGATATATATATATATATATATATATATATATATATATATATTATATATCAGGGTCTGAATAAAGCCAGGATATAGGAATGGAATTCGGTATCGACAAGTGTGCCATAATCGTTATAAAAAAGGGAAAAAAGAAACAACGGAAGGAATAGAACTAACAAATCAGGAAGAAATAAAGACACTTGGAGAAAAAGAAAATTACTTGGGAGTACTGGAAGCGGACACCATCAAACAAAGAGAGATGTAAGAAAAGAGTACCTTAGAAGGAAAAGAAAACTTCTAGAAACTAAATTCTGCAGTAGAAACCTCATCAAGTGTCTCCGTTACGTCCCTCCACCTAAGACTCATCATATCCCAATTTTCCTTATATCATACACCAGAAACGCCAGCATATCCGAATGCTTCCCGAAAATCGTACGTTTACCAATCCATTTGGGCTGATACTGGAAGTATCAGGATTTTCTTCTCAGGACAGATCACTTCTTTCGCCTCGATCCACCAAAATCCTCGTTGGTTTCCAAAATAGTCGGCATAGTCAATAATATAAACAAAATGTGTAAAAATTTCCAAGCGCATCGATCAAAAGCTGTTTGAATCGAACTTCGAGCCTCTCAAGCAAACTTAAACCCAACCCTACCACCTCACAAAAAAAATCCCATAAGCCCCTCAAAATGTCGCTCTGAAATTTAATCCCTAAACGAAAACTACGACACCCAATTTTCAAAAAAAAGCAAAGACACGAACTGCAAAAGCGCACAACGATATAACAAACAAAAAATTAAAAGAAAATGTTATTTGAAATAAAAAAAAATTTTAAAATACATTTTTCATGTCCAGAAAAACATTTTCCCCAAGTGGTGGCTACTTCAAAAAATTTCGAATGAAAGTGGCATCAACCAAAAAAAATTGTGGGCGGGGCCAAAAAAAATTAACCCGCACGCCATCACAAAAAAAATGTATTATAAAAAAAAAATCATTATTACAGGAGATTTTAGAAAAACAAGAATTTTAGTGGTATTAAGTTATCAAGCAAAAACAGGCGAAAACGAAAAAAATGATTGTTCCTGAAAATTGTGTAAATGTCTTTTTTTTTCTGTTTTTTTTTTTTTTTCTTTTTTTTTTCTTCTTTCTGTCTTCTCCAATTTCTGAGTTCTAATAACAAAAACAATGTTCATTTCTGCGTCAGTGATGCAGTTATTTCCTCTGTTTTTTTCTTTCTTTTCTTTTTTCCTGGTTATATCTATCTTTAGTATTTCTCTCTCTCTCTCTCTCTCTCTCTCTCTCTTCTCTCTCTCTCTCTCTCTCTCTCTCTCTCTCTCTCTCTCTTCTTTTTCTTTTTTTTTCTGTGATTTTTCTTTTCTTTTCTTTTTTTCCTGGTTATATCTATCTTTAGTATTTCTCTCTCTCTCTCTCTCTCTCTCTCCTCTCTCTCTCTCTCTCTCTCTCTCTCTCTCTCTCTCTCTCTCTCTCTCTCTCTCTCTCTCTCTCTCTTCTTTTCTCTGATTTTTCTTTTCTTTTTTCCTGGCTATATCTATCTTTAGTATTTCTCTCTCTCTCTCTCTCTCTCTCTCTCTCTCTCTCTTCTCTCTCTCTCTCTCTCTCTCTCTCTCTCGTCTCTCTCTCTCTCTCTTTTCTTTTCTTTTTTTTAACATTGTTCGTGGCTGTATGTGTGTGTTTGTGCCTCAACTTACTTTTTTTGTCTTATCCTTTTCTTTTAAACGTAGCTCTATTTCTTCTTTCTTTCTTTCTTTCTTTCTTTCTTTTTTTCTTTTTTTTTTTTCTTTCTTTTTTTCTTGCAATTTCTGGCCGTCTGGTGAATTTGTCTTCTTTTCTTTATACCATGGTTCTTTTTTTTTTTTTTTCTTTCTTACCCAGAATTTTTGGTTGTTTAGTGGACTCTTTTTTTTTCTTCTGTCGTGGATTTTTGTTCTTTTTTGTATGCGTGGGCGGGGGGAGTTGGTTCTAGTAACCCAGAATTTGACCAAATCTATATATTAAAAAAAAAATAGTTGGTCACTACACACCAAATCAATAATGTTTGATAACCCTCTGCTATCTTCTTCGGGTGATAGCGACGATGACTTCGACCCCCACGCTGTGTTTTATTTTTTTATTTTTTTCAATGGACCATCTCCTTTCATTGCTTGCGAGCCCAATGTTGTTCTGTTGTGAGGAACAAACACAGAGACATCTATTGTTGGATAGAATAAATACTGACACTTTTTGTGGACAATTCGTATACTACTTCTTACCTTCGACGTCTTTCTTTTCTATCTTTTTTTTTTCTTATATTTGTATTTTTATTGAAGGTGTGTAATGGTTAGAGTCGTGGTAAATGGAATCGTCGACCCGAGTTCAAATCCTGGACGAGGTTATTTGCATTTCACAAGGCGCTAATACCCTTGAGAAATGAGTCTGAATCCAATTCTCCCTCCAGCTATGGGTAAATAATAGGGCCGACTGGTCTCTTTAACCATGGCTAGGTAGCCAGTCTAGGAGAATAAAAACTCTGAATTCAAACCTGTTAAACTCCGTTTAAGAAATTGACCTTGTGTCACATCCTACTCGTACGGAGGGGTTGGTAAATATATATAAGTATTTACCAACCCCTCTACATGAGCAGGATTTGACAGAAAGGGAATCTTTTAAGCGGGGTTTTAATAAAGTTTAATGGGTTTGATATTCAATGTTTACCCTCTCATTGACTGGGTGTCATGCCAAGGTTAAAGAGCCCAGTCTGCCCTACTATTTACCAATTATGGAGAATAATTGGATGCACACTTTTCCCAAGGGTAGAGTGGCCCATAATAGTATAATGGTTATCAAGATAGTCTCGCAGATCCATTATTACGGAATAACGAATTCGATCCCCGCCGGATTCCCCATAATTGCAACCTTGTGTAACATACTAACCGTGACGAACGTATTGAGTAAATATCTACCTTTCCCAAGAGTATTAGCACTAAATGAAATGCAAACAGCTTCGTGCAGAATTTAAGCTCCTCCATATTCTTTACATATAACTCGATTACACACGAGAGTTGGCCCTTTTATACATTGATGGGAAAATCTGCGCACACCATTTTCATAGATTCAACACACACACATACGCACACACGCGCACACACACGCACATATTCATATTTACACACACACATACACACACACATATATATATATATATATATATATATATATATAAGTAAAAGTCGTCGGGGCGGCCAAAAGTCGGTATCAGCCAATCAGCGAGGGAGTCTATCCCCTTTTCACTTGCGCTAGACCAAGGAGATATTTTAGCGTCTGAGGTGGAGCGCCACAGCTACCATCAGCTCCTTACTTCACCGCACAGATCCCTGGGCTACTCATACGCTGAGTTGGCGAGGACCGGTATCGAACTAGGAACCTTGTGGTTTCTAGCCGAATATATATATATATATATATATATATAATATATATATATATATATATATATATAAGTCTTCGAGTATGCTTCTAGATTATTTAGTTAAGAATTAATGGAAAAAATGAATGAATAGATGAATGGAATAAAAAATCAATGAAATGAATGGAATAAATAAAAAAATCTTTTCTAAAGGACCTCGCTTAAAAATTTTTTTTTTTTAATTTTTAAGAGATGTCCCTAATGGAAAAGCCTTCTTCACCTCCATCGGACTCTTTATTGAAGCATTGAATTAATATAATTATTATATAAGATATTGGAGAAGATAAAATGTGTCTTACCTTTGTAAGGTTCTGTTGAGAAATGATTCAATTTTCTTTCTATCTAATGTTGTCTGTTCTACTTCCGATAAAAATTGCAGCAATGTAACTATATATATATATATATATATATATATAATATATATATATATATATCAATGTGTATGGTTTGCACTGTCACACCTGAAGAGGCAGTAGTAAGCCAACGTACAGTATTATTAGGAGATTATTAAGTTTGGATAGCATGAAACCAATGGTAGCAGACTTGTTTCCATACATATATATATATATATATCTCATATTCCACAGCATTTTCAATCCTCTGGCAAGTTCCAGGTATTTAACCATCTTTTCATTTTCCTTCAGCTTCACCCTGTGAAGTCTGGGTGACAGCAAGTCTCCTCAGGTCTCCAGGACTCTTCTGAATATTCTGGCAGATTGCAGCAGTGCAGTATTCTGGATGGTGTCAATCTTTACTCTGATGTCCATATTTTCCAAGCCCTTTTCCAATCCCTTTGGGACCATTCCAAGTGCACCAACTACAATTGGTATCACTTTGACTTTAATATTCCATAACTTTTTCAGTTCTCTGGCAAGGTCAAATTCCACCAGTTGACACGTTCTCTTTTTTATTAATCAACACTATGTCTAGTCTTCTGGCTGGGATAGGGTGATCCGTCTTTATCTCGAAGTCCCAGAGAATTATTATTATTATTATTATTATTATTATTATTATTATTATTATTATTATTATTATTTCACTTCTCATGTCTCCAGAACTCTTCTGAGTATTCTAGTCAACAAATTGACAAATTGACAATAGGTGATATACCCTATATACTATAGTGGAATGCGCTGACGGTTACTATAAGTAACAGGAACAATTATGGTTTGAGGAAGCCAATGCGAGTCAGCTCGTAACTCTATTTGTCGGACGCAATTCCCACTTATCTTTACTGTAATTGTCTACTCTTTTGTTAATACATTTTCCTACATTTGTTACCCGTCGTTTTGTTCTTTTTTGACCCCTTAAAACCCCACAACAATTATCACTCTTCTGAATATTCTGGCAGATTGCAGCAGTGCAGTATTCTGGATGGTGTCAATCTTTACTCTGATGTCCATATTTTCCAAGCCCTTTTCCAATCCCTTTGGGACCATTCCAAGTGCACCAACTACAATTGGTATCACTTTGACTTTAATATTCCATAACTTTTTCAGTTCTCTGGCAAGGTCCAGATATTTGTCCATTTTTTCATTTTCCTTTAGCTTCACCCTGTGATCTGCTGGAACTGCAAAATCCACCAGTTGACAAGTTCTTTCTTTTTTGTTAATCAACACTAGGTCTGGTCTTCTTGCTGGGATAAGGTGATCCGTTTTTATTTCAAAGTCCCAGAGAATTTTATGCGTTTATTAATTATTATTATTATTATTATTATTATTATTATTATTATTATTATTATTATCCTACACTCACTTTCTGCCTCTGTTTATTCATTTTGTCACCCAGGTTCCTATTTTCAATTATGTCTTTCTTTTCTCATTCTTACTGCTTTTAGTATTATATTTTTTCTATATTTTTGTTCTTCAATGAGTATTTCTTCTTCTTCTTCTTCTTCTTCTTCTTCTTCTTCTTCTTCTTCTTCTTCTTCTTCATTATTATTATTATTATTATTATTATTATTATCCTGTCCCCCCTCTCTCTCTCTCTCTCTCTCTCTCTCTCTCTATATATATATATATATATATATATATATATATATATATATATATATCTTTACCACACGTACACATAGTTTTTATTTTGCCTTCTGATTTCCACCTTTTGTGTGCTTATTTAATTTTCTTCCTGTTAGGATCAACTTCTTTTTTTTCAAGAAAACCACTAAAAAAAAGACTATTTACTTTTCTTTTCTAGAAATCAGATTTCCATTCGCCCATTTAAAGTAAAGAGATTACGTCTACCTTAAACTTCAGCCCAATGCTTTTTAGTGGAATAAAGCGCGTTCTCATCGAAGCAGCGTTCGTTTTTGTATTTGAATCGATTTTTATATAAATGTTTTTTGGGTTTTTTTATAAACTTCTTTCTATGCATTAATATTTATAACGCGAACATGGGAGTGTGAGACAACGTGTTTTGCTCGTGACTTTTTCTAGCGATGGAGCGTAGAATATTTGCGGCTAAGCCAGAAAGAAGGATCAATGACAATCCATGTAGGATGAACATGAGTAATATTCAAGGCATTCATTTACCGAAGAGTAGAAAAAAGTCATTTAATTTAAGGTTAGAACAGTTAATCTTCGACTCGCAAAAACCATTATGATTAAGTAGTATATATATATATATATATATATATATATATATATATATATATATATATATATATATATATTATATATATATATATATATATATATATATATATATATATATATATATATATATATATATATATATATATATATATATATATATATATATATATATATAGTTAAAAGAAAGGAAATGAATCCGACAATATGAGTAAGAAAAGGTGGAATGAAAACATCACATCGGATTTTTTTTAAATCAAAACAATTAATCGTAAAAAAAAATTCCTTTACTAAAAATCTTTTGAATTCCAACCGTCACATTTCTTAATACCCATCCCCTTCCGTTTAAATTGTTTCGTCTTGTTGCCAACATCTAAAAAATCCGCTACATTTGGATGACAAAAGGTATACATATGAGACATGACCGACATATATATGGCGCGAATGCCCACGTTGGTGAATATTGTAACGTCTTTCGTTCCGTTTTTGCAGTATTAAGGTTTTTTGTTTTGTAAACTGATTTGATTTCCTCTCCGACCCAAACAACTACGGGAGTGAATGAGCTCTGATGATGATTTTTGTAAAATCGAAATATTGATCAGTATCAGCTATGATTATATTATAAATTGTTTTCTTCTTTAACAGCATTGTGTGATGTTTTCATTCCACCTTTTCTTACTTATATATATATATATATATATATATATATATATATATATATATATATATATATATTGGGTTTATATATATATCAGGGTCTGAATAAAAATAAAAACGTGGTCTGACGGAAGATCGGTGGGCCTCAGATACCTACGAGTGTAAATGGTCCATAATCACGATACCCCTGGAATTTAAGGCCTTTTAATTCACAAATATATATATATATATATATGTGTGTGTGTGTGTGTGTGTGTGTGTGTATATATATATATATATATATATATATATATATATATATATATAAGATAATCCAATTGACTGGTAAGTAAGGGATGATTATATTTGGGATCATCGATATATATATATATATATGTGTGTGTTTGTGCGTGTGTGTGTGTGTGGTGTGTGTGTGTGTGTGTGTTTTGTGTATATATATATATATAGTGTGGTGTGTGTGTGTGTGTGTGTGTATATATATATATATATATATATATATATATATATTATATAAGATAATCCAATTGACTGGTAAGGTAAGGGATGATTCTATTTGGGATATATATGTGTGTGTGTTTGTGCGTGTGTGTGTGTGTGTGTGTGTTTGTGTATATATATGTGTGTGTGTATGTTTGTGTGTGTGTGTGTCCCTTTACAAGTCGTATTTGGGTTGTGTCATCATTTGTAATTATGCCAGTTGATATCTATGTGTTGTCCCACTGTAAATGTCGACATAGACTTCCATATTCAAGTGGTTACGTACATCTGCATACCTTCTTGATTATTATTATTATTATTATTATTATTATTATTATTATTATTATTATTGTTGTTGTTAATATTGATACAAATTGTTATTATTATTATTATTATTAGTTTTTCACACTGATGGTCTTTCATTGGAGTTTGAGTAACAACAAATCTCCTCAGATCTCCAGGACTCCCCTGAGTATTCCAGCTGATTTCAACAATGCTGCAGTCTGGGTGGTCTCAATTCTTCCCCTGATTTCCAGTTCCTCAAGTTTTTTCTGAGATTTTGGGGATCGCTGCAAGTGCCCCAACTATTATTGGTATTACTTTCACCCTCATATTCCACATTTTATTTCTTTTTTTTCTTTTTTTTTTAGTTCACTAGAACGGTCCAGGTATTTTTCTATCTTTTCGTTTTCCTTCATCTTCAACCTGTGATCTGCTGGAATTGCAAATTCCACCAGTTGACACGTTCTCTTTTTTTTCTTTTTTTTTTTTAATCAACACTAGGTCTAGTCTCCTAGCTGGGATAGGGTGATCCGTCTTTATCTCGAAGTCCCAGAGAATTATTATTATTATTATTATTATTATTATTATTATTATTATTATTATTATTATTATTATTATTTCACTCCTCATGTCTCCAGAACTCTTCTGAGTATTCTAGTCAACAAATTGACAAATTGACAATAGGTGATATACCCTATAGACTATAGTGGAATGCGCCGACGGTTACTATAAGTAACAGGAACAATTATGGTTTGACGGAAGCCAATGCGAGTCAGCTCGTAACTCTATTTGTCGGACGCAATTCCCACTTTTCTTTACTGTAATTGTCTACTCTTTTTGTTAATACATTTTCCTACATTTGTTACCCGTCGTTTTGTTCTTATTTGACCCCTTAAAACCCACAACAATTATTATATTATCATTATTATTATTATTATTATTATTATTATTATTATTATTATTACTAGCAAAATATATGCACCCTCCGGGTGCAAGTATTTAAGTTTTTAATATAAATAAATATCATGTTAAATTAGAAAGTCTAATAAAACTGAATAAGAAATGCAAATAAAAAGATTTGGAACAGAGGGGGTATGATTGAAAAATAGAACAACTTTGAGACTAACTCTTCATCATTTTCCCTTACTCCCGTCTTTCATTGGTAAATTTTGATAATTTAACTATTTAGTTAAAATAGGAAGTAAAATAATATTACAGTTATTTCATCTTGTTAATGGATTTTTAAAAAAGATTTATTGAAGAGATTTTTGGTCATATTCATCAAGATAAAACCAAACAATTAGAAATTAATAATACTAAGCATATATTTATTAAAATCAAATTTTTAATATCAATATGCAAATTAGCCTTTCCATTCACACTGTAAACCACTATTTTGTTGTATATATAGGTACAATTGCATGTTAATAGTTTGTAGATATGGTCAACAGTCTTAATGATATAAAATAATTTTATTAATTATTGAAGTTTAAATTAAAAATAAAATCATTGAGAATGTGGTATAAATAACAAAAGGAATTGTGACTTGATTAGTAATATAGTTTCGGTTACAGACAGACAAACCCACAATCTCCATTATAATAAGATTATTATTATTATTATTATTATTATTATTTCACTCCTTGTGAGTTTTTCACACCAGCGTTAGCTGATGGTCTTTCACTAGAGTCTGAGTGACAACAAGTCTCCTCATGTCTCCAGGTCTCTTCTGAGTATTCTAGTCGACAAATTGAAAAATCATTATTATTATTATTATTATTATTATTATTATTATTATTATTATTATTGGTTAATATTTGGCAATGGAATTCAATTATTTATCTGCATTGTACCTACGCAGACATAATGTAGTGATAAGAAATATTCCTGGTATTCCTTTTCGTGTCGTATTCATTCATGCAATTCAAGTGTTACATGCACCATTAGAAGCTAATTGGCGTTTCTATCTGCGCAAAAGTGCATGCAAGATTACAACTTGGACTGACATTGAGAAATGACAAAGCCTAACTGTGAGTGGCGGGAAGAAAGGTTTCAAGATGGAGAAGAGAAATAGATTAATCAGAGAGAGAGGAGGTGGAGAGGAAAAGAAAACATTAGAATGAGAAAAAGAGAAGGGGAGGAAAGGGACAGTGTGCTGGAAAAAAATCAAAAGAAAAAGTTTAAATAATAAGGAGAGGATATTTGTAAAAGAAAAAAATGGAAAAACAATATGGTAGAGAAAAAGATAAGTCGAGAGAAGTAAAAGGGGAAGGAAAAAGAGGGAAAGAAGAAAAAGAAGGGAAAGAAAAAAAGAGGGAAAGAAAAAAAGAGGGAAGAAAAAGAGGGGAAAAGAAAAAGAGGGGAAAAAGAAAAAAAGAGGGAAAATGAAGAAAAAGAGGGAAAGGAAAAGAAGGAAAAGAAGGGAAAAGAGGCAAGAGAAAAACAAGAGGAGAAAAGAGGGAAAAGAAGTAAAGAGGGAAAAGAAAAGAGAGAAAAGAAAAAGGGGGAAAAGAAAAAGAGGGAAAGAAGAAAAAGAGGGAAAAGAAAAAAGAGAGAAAAGAAGAAAAAGAGGGAAAAGAAAAAGAGGAAAGAAGAAAAAGAGGGAAAAGAAAAAGAGAGAAAAGAAAAAGGGGGAAGAAAGAGGGGAAAAGAAAAAAGAGGGAAAAGAAAAAAGGGAAAAGAAAAGAGAAAAGAAAAAAAAGAAAAAGAGGAGAAAAAGAGGGAAAAGAAAAAAAAAGAGGGAAAAGAAAAAAAGAAGAAAAAGAAAAAGAGGAAAAGAAAAAAAGGGAAGAAGAAAAGAGGAAAGAAAAGAGAGAAAAGAAAAGAGGGAAAAGAAAAAAAGAAGAAAAGAAAAAGAGGGAAAAGAAAAAGAGGGAAAAGAAGAAAAGAGGGAAAAGAAAGAGAGAAAGAAAAGGGGAAAAAGAAAAAGAGGGAAAAGAAAAAAAAAAGAAAAAAAGAGGAAAAAGAAAAAGAAGAAGGAAAGAAGAAAAAGAGGAAAAGAAAAGAAGAGAAAGAAGAAAGAAGAGGGAAAAAGAAAAAGAGGGGAAAAGAAGAAAAGAGGGAAAAGAAAAAAAAGAGAGAAAAGAAAAAGGGGGAAAAGAAAGAGGGAAAGAAAGAAAAAGAAGGGAGAAAGAAAAGAGAGAAAGAAGAAAAAAGGGAAAAGAAGTAAAAAGAAAAGAAGAAAAAGAGGGAAAGAAGAAAAAGAGGAAAAAAAGGGGGAAAGAAAAGAAAAAAAGGGAAAAGAAAAAGGGAGAAAGAAGAAAAAGAGGCAAGAGAAAAAAGAGGAAGAGAAAAAGAGGGAAAAGAAGTAAAAGAGGGAAAAGAAAAAAAGAAGAGAAAGAAAGCAAAAGAGGCAAGAGAAAAGAAAGAGAAAAAGGAGAGAAAGAAGAAAGAGGGAAAAAAAAGAGAGAAAAGAAAAAGGGAGAAAAAGAAAAGAGGAAAAAGAAAAAAGAGGGAAGAAAAAGAGGGAAAAAGAGGAAAAAAGAAAAAAAAAAGGAAAAAAAAAAATAGGAAAAGAAAAAGAGGAAAAAAAAGGAAAAAAGAAAAAAGGAAAAGAAAAAAGGAAAAGAAAAAGAAAGGAAAAGAAAAGAAAAAAAAAGAGAGGAAAAAAGAAAAAGAGTGAAAAGAAAAAAAGGGGGAAAAGAAAAGGGAAAAGAAAAAGAAGAAAAAAAGAAAAAGGGGGAAAAGAAAAAGAGGAAAAAGAAAGAAGAGAAAAAAGAAAAAAGAGGGAAAGAAAAGAAGAAAAAGAAAGGGGAAAAGAAAAAGAGGGAAAAAGAAAAGAAGAAAAAAAGAAAAAAGAGGGGAAAAGAAAAAGAGAAAAGAAAAAGAGGGAAAAGAAAGAGGGAACAAAAAGAAAAAAGGGAAAAGAAAAAAGGAAGAAAAAGAAAAGGGGGAAAAGAAAAGAGGGAAAAGAAAAAGAAGAAAAGAAAAAGAGGAAAAAAGAAAAAGAGAGAAAAGAAAAAGAGGAAAAAGAAAAGGGAAAAAGAGGAAAAAGAAAAAGGAAAAAGAAAAGAGGAAAAAAAAAAGAGGAAAAAGGAAACGAAAAAAGGGAAAAAGAAAAAAGTAGAAAAAGAAAAGGGAAAAGAAAAAAATGAAAAAGAAAGAAGGAAAAGAAAAAGAGGAAAAGAAAAGAGAGGAAAAAGAAAAAAAACTGAAAAGAAAAAAGAGGAAAAGAAAGAGAGGGAAAAGAAAAAGATGAAAAGAGAGCGTGAGAAAAAAAGGAAATGTGACAAACAGGATTAAGAAAAGAAATACCTATAGACAATTATTTTTTAGATTAGTATTCTACACTCCTCTCTCTCTCTCTCTCTCTCTCTCTCTCTCCTCTCTCTCTCTCTCTCTCTCTCTCTCTCTCGCTCATAACTATTTTCACACACACACACACACACACACAAAAGCAGCACGCACACACAAATTCTATATTATCTCGTCCACCATTATCAAAGTTATTTTTTCTTCACCTCTCTCTCTCTCTCTCACTCTCTCTCTCTCTCTCTCTCTCTCTCTCTCTTCTCTCTCTCTCTCTTCTCCTTCTCTCTCTCTCTCTCTCTTCTCTCTCACTGCCATATTTTTCATAGTTTTTCCATAGTTTTGCTTTGACGATAATCCAAATTTGTTTATTCCATTAACATTCTTATTAATATTTTTTCATATTTCTTTGGTGCGCAAAAAAGTTTGTGTAAAGTTTGTAAAAAGATATCTGCATTTTCTTACCAGTTTTTTCCTTGTTCGCAAAATGTCTACTAATGATTTTAATGTATGTGTGTCGTATGTAAGATCATGAGTTTGTTTATAAGCATCGTAAATACATTCGGGAAGGTACATATATGCAAAAATGGTATATACTTATTACATACTAAATGTAGATCGCAAATAAAACAGATCGTATGTAGTATAAATCTATACAAGGAAAACTTACTCTTCCATCACCCCCGTCTTTCATTGCTAAATTTTCCTAATTTAACTATGTAGTTAAAATAGGAAGTAAGAAAAAAACTACAGTTTTTCTTCTTGTTAATGGATTTTCTTTTAAGATTTATCCCCGAGATTTTAGCCTCATATTATTAATATAAAAATCAAAAAATATATACCAATAATACCAAGCACATATTTATTAAAAATTGAAAATTTTAATATCAATAATGCAAATTAGCCTTCCCGTTCACGCTGTTGTTTGCATATATAATAATTGCATGTTATAGTATGTAGTCGACATGGTCAACAGTATTGATAATATAAAACAATTTATTTAATAATTAAGGCTTTAAATAAAAATAAAACCGTGGAGAATGTGACGTAAAATACTAAGGGAATTTGTGACTTGAGTAAATAATATAGTTTCGGTTACAGACAGAACAAACACACAATCTCCATTATAAATAAGAAGAAGATGTATAAAGATTTAAATTAAATGTGTGTATGTACAAGGTGTATCCAAAAAAGATCGAGATTTTTAGTACTTTTTGACACACCTTGTATTCTGAAAAAAAAAAAAACGTTTCATTCATTCTTCATTTAAACTTGGGTACTTTTTGACACACGCCTTGTATTCTGAAAAAAATTAATGAAGGGAACTTTTTTTTTTAGATACAAGGTGTGTAAAAAAAAAGTACAAAAAATCCTCGATAATTTTTTGACACACCTTGTATATTACAATGTACTAATGTTTATCGTGCATATAAACAAATTCATTAGATGGAATTAAATAAGCGAATATTTTGTATGTGCCTGTGAATAAATGTGGGTGTCAAATTTTTAGTGTGATGTGAAAATCTGAACGAAAAAGGGACAAAAAATAACAAAGTGTAAAAGTATATGAAAGAGTGAGTAAAAAACAAGTATGACATTAATTGAGATTGTATAATGGGCTTGGACGAAAATACATAATATATGACTTTTGTCGTAGCAAGTATGTCGCACGGAATTGGAATACATCTGTGTATAACTGTCATATTTAATACATGTGCGTCATACAAAACAGTTACTCTCTCTCTCTCTCTCTCTCTCTCTCTCTTCTCCTCTCTCTCCTCTCTTCTCTCTCTCTCTCTCTCTCTCTTGGCGAACATAAACACAAAACTACGTCTCTGTCTGTCTGTCCTGTCCTCTCTCTAATCTATCTCTCTCTCTCTCTGACGACACAAACACACACACAAACACTCTCTCTTTCTTCTCTCTCTCCTCCTTCTTTCTATTCC